>WNGS01162780.1:0-64295 GCA_020271785.1 Procambarus virginalis
CCCAAGTTTACTCAGGTTTACTTTACAAATGATTAGAAAGTATTAGTAAACATAGTTGGTGCCTATTTATTATTTAATAATCAATCCCAAGCTCAGTCTTTAAATGCTCTTTGAGAAACAAGAATAGTCTTACGTCTGGCAGGGAAGATACAAACAAATGCAGCTGCGATGCGTCGACAAGCGTCCCCCTACTACAAGGTAGTTTATTTAGTTCAATTTGACCTCTGGTTTCCAACTAAAGAACCCAGGGTCGTAACACTCCTCCCCCTTCAGAGAGAAAAAAAAATGTGACTACTAGAATAGTAGTCATATTTTTTTGTAAGAGTATACAGAGAATAAAAAGGAAAATCCATGACATAAAAGAAAATCAATCAAAACAACAATTTCTCTGCAAGAAAAGTACAAAGGAATTCTCTGAAAGAAAAAACATACACACAAAAAAAACAGGGAAGTAATGAATTGGACACAGAATATTTAATGTCACAGGAGAACCTAAAAAAAAAAAACTAAAGCATGACAGTTGGTATATGGCTTCCTGTGGCTCAGATGAATGTTACTCAGGCAACCAGGACAGAGCGTTGGCTATCACGTTGAGCCGGCCCGGTAGGTGGATAATAGACAGATTGAAGTCCTGTAGGTACAATGCCCACCTGAGGATGCGTTTATTCTTCTGCTTCATCTGATTTATTAAAACTAGTGGGTTATGGTCCGTGTACACTTCCACTATATTACCTGTGAGGTAAACTTCGAACTTTTACATGTTAACACTAGCGCCAACGCCTCTTTTTCTATCACTGAATAATTGCGTTGCGCCTTGTCAAATTTCACAGAGTAATAATATACTGGGTGTTCCACTTTATCATCCCCAGTTTGCAACAACACTGCACCAGCACCCGAGTCAGACGTGTCAACCTGAATTTTAAACGGACGGTCGAACCTTGGACTAGCAAGCACTGGGGCGGAAGCTAAGATCAATTTCAAATTTTTAAATGCCTCTGCACAGTCCGATGACCACTTAAATTTAACGGCCTTCCGCAACAAGTCTGTGAGAGGAGTGGCAACAATGGAAAAGTTCTGACAAAAGCGCCGATAGTACGCACACATACCGATAAATCGTTGAATGTCCTTTTTAGACCTGAGCACTGGATAGTCCAGAATGGCACTGATTTTATCTTGCCGAGGTAACACTTTTCCTTGGTCCACTTCATAACCGAGGTAAGTCACTGTGCCTTGGCCGAAATGACACTTTTTTGCATTTAAGGTTAGGTTTGCATGTTTCAACACTGTGAACAACTGGCATAACCTAGCTATGTGGTCAGCCCAATTACTATCAAAGAGCACAATATCATCTAAATACGCCCTACAATTTGGCACATTAGCGAGCAAAGAGTTCATTAGCCTTTGGAACGTGGCAGGGGGCATTACGCAAACCGAACGGTAACACTTGATACTCAAAAACACCCTCGGGTGTCACAAACGCAGTTAGTTGTTTAGCACGTTCAGTGAGCGGGATTTGATAGTACCCCCTTGAGAGATCGAATTTCGAGACATAAGTGGCGTTCCCGATTTCGTCGATGCAGTCCTCGAGATGAGGCAACGGATAGGCGTCCACAATGGTCACCTTCTTGAGCTGCCGGTAGTCGGTGCATAATCGCCAGGAGCCATCTGGTTTGGGGACCAAAAGGCAGGGCGAGCACCAAGAGCCCTGGCTTGGCCTGATGAGGCCGTGCTGGAGCAAGAAGTCGACCTCCTTCCGTACGATGGCCTTCTTTTCCGGACTCATCCGATAGGGTTGAAGGCAAATGGGGGTGTAGTTTGTCAACTTGACATCATGGTGAATGGCATCAGTCTGGGTCGGGACCTCCCCAAACAGACTGGAGAATTCGTCAAGCAACGACTGCACCTCGTCACGTTGGGACATCTGCAAATGGGACAGTCCCTCCTCCACCGCATTCACAGAACTAGAATTATTGAGAATGAGATTAGTTGGGTCCCCAGAACAATCATCCCCTCCCTCACTGGAAATGGAAATATCGGTTAGTGCAATGGGCCTGGGGCCCTGGAACTTCAGCCGATTCACGTGTACGAGCATTACCTGGTTACGCTTGTCAGAGTATCTCACTTTGTACGTGAGGTTTCCAGTCTTTTCTGTCACAATGTAGGGGCCTTCGTACTTGTGGGACATAGTGCTCCCTAGTCGAGGCTTTAATACCAGGACAGGGTCACCAGGCTAAAATACCCGCAACTTAGCCTTAGCCTCGTTTCATTCTTTTAAATTCTCTTGGGCCTTCCCAAGATACTTTAGCGCAGCAGCCTTGCAGTCCTTGAGTCTCTGGTGGTGTTGCGCAAAGAAAGCCAAACCTTCGGTTAACGTTACGTTCCCTAACAGATTCTCCTGTAACATTTGCAAGGGTCCACGAACTTTATGGCCAAAGACTAACTCAAAAGGAGAACAACCCAGTGAACTTTGCAACCCCTCCGTAGCAGCAAACAAAACATATGGCAAGTTCTCGTCCCAGAAGGTGTGGGAACTCTTGCACGATGTCTTCAACATCTGCTTCAGAGTTAGATGGAACCGTTCAATGACCCCCTGACTCTGTGGATGGTATGGGCTGGAAACCTTCTGAGTTATTCCGTGGTCCTTACAAAATTTTTCAAAAGTATCAGACTTAAAGTTAGTACCATTGTCAGTTTGCACGACCCGAGGCAGTCCAAAAGTGGAAAGGAATTGCAACATACGAGCAACAACAGTCTTTGCTCGGATGTTCCTTACAGCAAAAGCCTCTGTGTAACGAGTCGTGATACACATCATCGTGATTAGGTAAATATTACCAGACTTAGTTCTAGGTAATGGACCAACACAGTCCATTACCACATGAGAAAATGGTTCCTCCAGCACGACAATAGGCCTTAGAGGAGCTTTAGGTGGAGTCTGGTTTGGTTTCCCAACAAGTTGGCAAGCAATACATGCATTACAAAATTTTGCCACATCGCTTTTCAGCTTGGGCCAGAAAAAATACTTGCAGATTTTGCGATAAGTAATATTAATGCCTTGATGTCCCCCCATAGGATCATCATGGGCAGCTGACAAAACTCTCTCTCTATAGCAGGTCGGCAACATAACCTGGTGGACTACCTCCCACTCATTTGACAAGGGAGCACTCTGTGGTCTCCATTTTCTCATCAAAATCCGATCATTGTAGTAGTACCCAGTTGCTGTGTCTACAATTTTCTCCATAGAGACGGCTGCCTCATGACAATCTGCAAGACTGGGGTCAGCTTTCTGTAACTCACTCAAGGCGGCGTCCAGGCCTTGGTCAGATGCTATTGGCCGAGGCTCAACAGTGTTCTCCTCCACCTCCACACTACTCTCGGTAGTCGGCGGTGGCAGGCTCTCCACAATGTCCTCGGCCACGTCATCGAGTCAGGCCATGAATGTGTCCGCAAGGTCCACTGGGCTTTCACCTCGGAAAGTCCCTCGTGTCCTCGGGATTTACCACCTTGGCAAGCACAGGGCTGCCCTTACATTTAAGTCCCATAGACCTAGTCACCACGCACGCAGGGTACACAACATTATCCTCTGCGGCGGGTGGATCCAGGCAAACCTTAGGGGTAGGCAACATAATAGGCAGTCTGGAGTCCCCTACCTTATCCCCGGTTAAATCATTACCCAATATTACATCAACATTAGGGAAAAGTAGGTACAAAGTGACTCCGACTGTACAAACACCCTTGTGGAAATCAGATTCCAGGGTAACCTTACAGAGGGGTACTGCTCGAGTATCACTAGTGACACCCTCGACCAGTACCACCTCTCCAGTGTCGAGAGTGTTGGCACCTTGCAAAGCACTCTCTAAAATTAAAGTCTGGATGGCACCGGTGTCTCGGAAGATCACCACGTCCCTCCAGGAAGAACCCTCAGACAAAAGTAGTCTCCCTTTCGATAAGAATGGGGTAATCAGGTCCAACCACTGTGGGTTGGAGGTCTTACTCCCTAACCCTTTAGAAGGCCTCAAGCCCTGTGTCACAACGAGAGCATTGGTTTTTTTTTCTGGGTACAGTTGCCAACAACGGGTAATAACGTGGTTTGAACGTTTACAGTGACCACAGACACGTCGGGGAGAAGAGACATTACTAACAGAATTACCCTTCGGTTCACTCTTAAGTGTCGTGGGGCTAGACAATTTAACAGGGTTAGTTATGTCTGAAACAGAAGGTGCATTAGTTAAAGGGTTAGAATGAGCTGGTCTGGACTGGCTGTGGGTATAAGTTTTGCTACTCTGTGGGGTAAAATTATTTTTATTGGGCCTTTTGCCCACCAACTGGTAGTTTTCTGCCATCTTGTCCAAATCCCCTATTTTAGAATCTACCTCTACCCTTCCTCTAATATACTGTGCTACATTATCTGGCATACTATCTATAAACTGTTCCCTTAAAATTAAATCTTTCAGTGCCTCGTATGTTTCGGCTTTTGCCGAGCGAATCCATTTATCAAACAATCTAATTTGATCATTAGCAAATTCAGTGAATGGTTGGTTGTGAGTAGGCCTAAGGTTGCGATAAGCTTGGCGGTGAGCTTCAGGAGTAATTTCATACGCCCTCAAAATTCGTTCCCTGACTTTATCATATTCAAAACACTCGTCGTCAGGCATATTTATAAAAATATCTTGGGCTTTACCCCTAAGTCTTCCCTGTAGGATTTTCACCCACTCTTCCTTTGGCCAGGTCATGGACAGGGCCAATCTCTGAAAATGGTTGAAAAACCTTTCAGGATCTGACTCTGAAAATTCAGGCAACTTATGCTTTTTCTCATAATGCCTGGGGTTTGAATCCCCGGCAGGTGGAGGTCCAGTGGCATTCGCTCTAATTCTAGCCTCCTCAGTTTTGAGTCTTTGCTCCTCTAATTTTATTTTTGCTAACTCTAGAGCTAACTCTCTGTCTGTATGAGCTGCACTTTCTGCTTGGCTAGGCTGGCATAAAGGAGTATCACTTGCCAATAGTTCTTCATCGATACAATGTTGTACTATTTCATTCACCAAAGTCCACTTTTTATTTGCAGCATTTAATTCTAGGCCAAATTCCTTGCCTAACAATACTAACTTAGACTTGGTAAGTTTCTTTATCTCTACCAATGAAGGCTCCATTGCTAGTTCCTGCATTTCAGATGCCATCACTAATAATTTTAGCTCCTAGCCACAGAAAAAATTAGAAAATAAAAATTGGAAAAAAACAAAAATTTGCACGGCCCCTAACACAAGGCCACACTAACCTTAATCGTGAAGGGATCCAGCTGGTGTCCAATCAGTGCAAAGAACGTCCTTCACCAAATGAGCTGGACCCTAGGCTAGCACACAACTGTTCTGCAGAAACAAGAATTTTTAGTTTTGGCACTCAAAATCTAATTTTTTACAATAATATAGTTCATCCCGGACAGGCCCCCACTTGTTATAAAAATGGGTGGCTGTACTATGGGGCTAGTATTATATGGATGTAGGGGCAATAGTAGGTATTAAGAGTATCAAGCAGGGAGATCTAAAAGGCCCGGCCCCCAAATAAACTATAAGCAGTACAGGGTTGTAACAGTAATCATAGGATCAATTGCCTTTACCTTGGCCTTCAGTAATTTTTGCGTTTCTAAAACCTTATTGCGGAGTTTCTTTACCGTATCGTTGAGCACTAATAATTTTGAGACCATATCATATACTTCCCTCACCATCTCTTCCCTCTTTCCCTCTCTACGAAGTCTTTTAATTTTATTCTTATAAGTCGTCTTTATTGCCCATCTCTCCGAATCTTTCCTTGCAAACTCTTCTCTCTCCCGCTCTATTCGGCAGACGAGTTGTTTAAGCTCATAGCCGAAGACTTTCTTAGTGGCGGAGGCTTCACCTTCCACTTGGTGCTGCTCCTCCTCCTCTCTCTTCCGCTTCAGAGACATTGTGGCGAGAATTGCTTGACCAGAAGTGGTGGTGAGGGCCAAGTGGGTCTCTCGCTCCGGATACTTTTTATTGTAATGAGTTAGGAACACGTGATAAATATTACAGATGAACTTAAATATATTGAGGCTCAGTATGTCGATGACCCTCGCTCTCTCTCTCAATGGATCGTTCACAAGGTGGCTAAAGAGATGGCCTGATGGAGGACGAATGTGTTGGGAACGGTCGAAGTCCTTTCTTTGACAGGTGGAGGTGAACAGATGGAGGGTGGGCGAGGTGGGTGGTGGGAGGGTTGAGGGTGGGCGAGGTGGGTAGATGGTGTGCGAGGTGGGTGGTGGGTGGGCGAGGTGGGTGGTGGGTGAGCGAGTTGGGTGGAGAGTGGGAGAGTTGGGTGGATGGTGGGTGAGGAGGGTGGACGAGGTGGGTGGAGGGTGGGTGAGGTGGGTGGAGTGTGGGCGAGGTGGGTGGATGGTGGGCGAGGTGGGTACGTGGTGGGTTGTGAGAGAGGTTGACAGTGGTGGGCGGAACCCTAGTAAAGGGGTGGCTGGTGGGTAGAGTGTTGTTAATAAGATTGATGTGAGCACAACTTGTGTAGTGGGGTTCGTGTACATCTTATGGAGTTAGTGTAGATATGATAGTGACAAGTAGAGTTATTGCAAGTCTTAGGCAGTTAATGTAGTTGTGTAGTGAGGTTAGTGCATGTCTTATGTAGTTATTGTAGTTGTATTAGTGTGTAGTGAAGTTATAGAAAGTATTTTGCAGTTAGTACTCACCAAGTTGTGCTTGCAGGGGTTGAGCTCTGGCTCTTTGGTCCCGCCTCTCAACTGTCAATCAACTGGTGTACAGATTCCTGAGCCTACTGGGCTCTATCATATCTACATTTGAATGAAACTGTGTATGGAGTCAGCCTCCACCACATCACTGCCTAATGCATTCCATTTACTAACTACTCTGACACTGAAAAAGTTCTTTCTAATATATCTGTGGTTCATTTGGGCACTCAAATTTCATCTGTGTCCCCTTGTGCGTGTACCACCCATGTTAAATAATCCATACATGTCTACGCTATCAATTCCCCTGAGAACTTTGTATGTGGTAATCATGTCTCTTCCATCGATGTGAGGTACAGATCATGCAGCCTTCTCTCATAACTCATGTCTCTTAGTTATGGGACTAGCCTAGTTTCATACCTCTAAACTTTTTCCAGCTTCATTTTGTGCTTGACTAGGTACGGGCTCCATGCTGGGGCCTCATACTCCAGGATTGGCCTTACATGTGTGTTATACTAGATTCTGAAGGATTCCTTACGCAGGTTTCCTTAGTGTATTTGTACTAGTGTGAAGTGAGACAAGTGAAAGTATTATGTAGTTAGTGTAGATGTGTTAGTACGTAATGTAGTTAGTGCATGTCTCATGTATTTAGTGCATTTGTGGTAGTGTTAAGTTGGGTTAGTGCATGTCATATGTAGTTAGTGTAGTTATGTTAGTGTGTAGTGGAGTTAGTGCATGTCTTATGTAGTTAGTGTAGTTGTATTAGTGTGTAGTGAAGTTAGTGCATATCATATGTAATTATTTTAGAATGAAGTTAAATTAAGTTCCTATGTTGCTAGTGTGTAATGGAGTTAGTGAGCGACTTATATGGTTAGTGTAGATGTATTAATGTGTAGTTTTGTGAGTGCATGTCGTATGTAGTTTTTGATGTTGCGTTAGAGTAAAGAAGAGTTAGTGCATGTGTTATGTAATTAGTTAAGTTAGGTTAGTTTGTAGTGAAGACAGTGCGTGTCTTATGAATTTAGTTCTGTTGCGTGTGTAGTGGAGTGGCATGATGTAGCTACTACATCATGCCACTACACCAGGCTACTACACCATGGTACTACAGGATGCCACTATTCCAGGCTACTACATGTCACTACACCACACCACTACACCAGGCTACTACACCATGCTACTACACCACGCCAATACAGCATGCCACTACACCACACCTCTACACCACGCCACTACACCAGACTACTACACCATGCTAATGCACCAGGCTACTTCACCACACCACTAAACCAGGGTACTACACCTGGCTACCATACCAGAAAACTACACCACACCACTACACAAGGCCAATACACCAGGCTACTACACCATGCCATTACCCAAGGATACTACATTATGCCACTACACCAGGCTACTACATGCCACTACACCAAGCTACTACACCACGCTACTACACCACACCACTACACCACACCACTACACCAGCTTACTAAACCATGCAACTGCACCAAGCTACTACACAACGCCACTACACCACGCCACTACACCAGGCTACTACCCACCACTACACCAGGCTACTACACCAGGCTTTTGCACCACATCACTTCATGCCACTACACCAGACTTCTTTACGATGCCACAACACCAGGCTACTACACTACGCCACTACAAAAGGCTACTACACCAAGCTACTACACCACACACCTACACCAGGCTACTACACCAGGCTACTACAGGCTACTACACCACGCCACTACACCAGGCTACTACACCATGCCACTACACCATACCACTACACCATACCACTACACCAGGCTTCTACACGCCACTACCCCAAGCTACTACACCACGCTACTATGCCACACCACTATACCAGGCTAGTACACCACAACACTACACCAGACTACTACACCATGCTAGTACACAAGGCTACTACACCACACCACTACACCAGGGTAATACACCAAGCTACGTCACCAGACTACTACAACACCCCACTACACCAGGATACTGCACCACACCACTACACCAGGGTACTACACCAGGCTACTACACCACGACACATCACAATGCCACTACACCTGACTACTACACAAGGTTACTACACTACACACTACACCAGGCTACTAAACCACCCTATTACACCAGGCTACTACGCCATGCCACTACACCACTATACCATGCCACTACACCATGCCACTATACCAGGCAACTACACGCCACTACACGAGGCTACTACACCATGCTACTACACCACACCACTACACCAGGCTACTACGCCATGCCACTACACCATGCCACTACACCAGGCTACTAAACCATGCCACTACACCAGGCTACTACACGCCACTACACCACGCTGCTACACAACACTACACCAGGCTATTACACCAGGCTACTACACCATGCCACTATACGCTACTACACCATGCTACTACAGCACATCACTACACCATGCTACAACACCAGGCTATTACACAAGGCTACTACACCACGCCACTACACGTCGCCACTACATCAGGCTACTGCACCACACCACTACACCAGGGTACTACACTAGGCTACTACACCACGACACATCACAATGCCACTACACCTGACTACTACACGAGGTTACTACACTACGCACTACACGAGGCTACTAAACCATGTCACTACACCAGGCTACTACACGCCACTACACCACGCTGCTACACACCAATACACCTTGCTATTACACCAGGCTACTACACCACGCCACTACACGACGCCACTACATCAGGCTACTACACCACACCACTACACCAGGCTATTACGCCATGCCACTACACCGTGCCACTACACCAGGCTACTAAATCATGCCACTACACCAGGCTACTAAACCATGCCACTACACCAGGCTACTACACGCCACTACACCAGGCTACTAAACCATGCCACTACATCACGCTGCTACACACCACTACACCACGCTATTACACCAGGCTACTACACCATGCTACTACAGCACATCACTACACCATGCTACAACACCAGGCTATTACACAAGGCTACTACACCACGCCACTACATGATGCCACTACATCGGCTACTGCACCACACCACTACCCATGGTACTACACCAGGCTTCTACACNTTGCTGGGCTCCTAATTTCTTCTGCTCTCTTGATTCGCGCTGATGTTCCCTTGTTCCTTTACTTTACTTTTTCTTTGCCTCTCCATTGTTCTGCTGCTCGTATCTTTGTGGGAAATGGTACACAGTTTGTTCCATTTATCTCCCCCCGAGTGTCCCGCTTTCTCTTCCTGATTTGAAACACCTCTGGGACTCCTTGCCGGAGCCTGTGCTCCTGCTGGGTGACTTCAATTGTCGTCATTCTCTTTGGGGTGACGTTCTGACGAATACCCGGGGTCGCCTTCTTGAGCCGTTTCTCCTCTCTTCTTCCCTGTCTCTTCTGAATTCTGGTGAGCCCACTCATTTGGACTCTCGGACTCGCACCCTTTCCTGTCTTGATCTTTCTCTCTGCTCTTCTTCTCTTTACTTAGATTTCACGTGGCAGGTTCTTGATGACCTCCATGGCAGTGATCATTTCCCCATCCTTGTTTCCTTTTTCTCTTTTCGCCCTTCCCTCTCTTTTCCTAGGTGGCAGTTTGCTAAAGCGGACTGGAACCTATTTACCCTCAGTGCTGCTCTCTCTGACCTCTCCCTTCTGCCTCTCCCTCGCGCTCTCCTCCTTTTTCATGACACTGTCTTCGACGCTGCCCTCCGCTCTATTCCTCGCTCTTCCTCTCGGGGTCCACGGAAGTGCGTTCCCTGGTGGAATGCGGACTGTGCTCGGGCTGTCCGCTGTAAGCGTGCAGCCTGGAAGAGGCACCGCCGTCGGCAGACGACCGATTCTTTTCTTTTCTTTCGAAAGCGAGTGCGGTGGCCCGTAGGGCCATCCGTACGGCTAAACGTGAATGTTGGGCTTCTTATGTCTCCACAATTACGTCCGAAACTCCCCTGCCACAGATCTGGAAGCGTATCCGCAAGATAGCGGTAAGTTCGTTCCCGATGTTTCCCCGTCCTTCACCTCCGTGGTACTCTTGTGGCGGACCCGTTGCAGGTCGCTACCGAACTGGGTTCTCACTTTTCTTCTGTTAGCTCTGGTCTTCATCTTCCCCAATCTTTCCTTCTTCGTAAACCTGTCCTTGAGTCTCGTCCTTTAGATTTCTGCACTCGTCTTCGACTTTCCTATAACGATCCCTTCTCTCTCTCTGAACTTCGTTCTGCCCTGGCCCTCTGCGGTTCTACGGCGGCGGGCTCCGATGGTATTCATTATGAGATGCTTCGCCATCTCCCTCCGTGCACGTCTCAGTATTTACTGAGTCTGTATAATCGGATCTGGGAGTCGTCGTCAGTCCCTGAGGACTGGCTCGATGCCGTTGTCCTCCCTGTTCGCAAACCAGGGTCTCTGGGAACTTCCCCTAAGGACTTTCGCCCTATTGCCCTCACAAGTTGTGTCTGCAAACTCTTTGAACGTATGGTTAACGTTCGTCTGATGTGGTTCCTGGAACACCATCACCTCCTCTCCCCTTCTCAATTTGGTTTCCGCAAGTGCCGCAGCACGACAGATGTCCTGGTGAACTTGGAGGTCTATATTCGTACTGCTTTTGCTGCGAAGACCTCCGTTGTTGCCGTCCTTTTTGACCTGAAAAGGCTTACGACACCACTTGGCGATATCATATTCTATCCCAGCTTCATTCTTTTGGCCTTCGTGGTCATCTCCCTCTCTTTCTCCGCAGCTTCCTCTCTCGTCGTTCCTTTCGGGTGCGCCTTGGTACCGCTCTCTCTGCCTCTTTTCAGCAATACGAAGGTGTGCCCCAGGGTAGTGTTCTGAGCACTACTCTTTTTCTGGTTGCCCTCAATGGTCTTCTTTCCTCTCTTCCTTCAGGTGTCTTCTCCGCTCTCTATGTCGATGATCTTACCCTTTGCTGTCAGGGTGATGATTCGCCTCTCTTCAGCGCCGGCTTCAACTTGCGATTGATGCCGTGTCGTCTTGGGCCACCGATCATGGCTTCAAGTTCTCTACTTCTAAGACTTGTGCCATGTCTTTTACTCGGAAACGGGTCGTTCTTCGTCCCTCTTTGTCACTTTATGGTCATCCCCTTGAGTACAAAGATTCCGCGAAGCTTTTGGGGTTATTCCTTGACACTCGTTTGTCTTGGTCTCCCCATATCTCTTACCTCCGTGTTGAGTGCTCTAAGGCCCTTACCCTCCTTCGAGTATTGTCCCATACTTCTTGGGGAGCGGATAGGCGCACTCTCCTTGCTTTGCATTCCTCTCTCGTCCTGTCTAAGCTCGATTATGGTTGCCCTGCTTACTCTTCTCTGCTTCTCCTTCTGCTCTTCGCCGTCTTGATGCTTTGCACCATACTGGGCTGCGCCTCAGTTCTGGTGCCTTTCGTTCGACTCCCGTCCTTAGCTTGTATGTTGACACTGGCTTCCTGTCTCTCCAGGACCGCCGTGATCGCTACTGTCTTCGCTATCTTGCGCGGTCCTTGCAACATCCTTCCTCTCGCCTCTGTCGTGCTTTAACTTTTACCCCTCCTGCGGTTCCTGTTCCTCTTCACCACCTCCCTCTTTCTGTCCGGTTATCTCGCTTACAGGATTCTCTTTCCGTTCGTGTTTCTAATGTTTCTCCTCGTGTTGTTCCTTCTTTGCCCCCGTGGAGAGTCCCCCTTCCGCAGTTTTGTACGTCCTTGACCCGCGTCACTAAAGCTTTTACCCCTCCTACGGTTCTAAAACGCCTTTTCCTTGAGCACTTTTCTTCTCACTCCCGCTCCGTTTCTGTCTTCACCGATGGGTCTAAGTCTGCGGACGGTGTTGGCTACTCTGTTGTTTTTCCTGATCGCACTTATATGTGTCGCTTACCTCCGGAGACTAGCATCTTTACAGCGGAGCTTTATGCTATTCTCTATGCTCTTCGTCTCCTGCTTTCTCGTTGTCAGTCTTCCTTTGTGGTTGTTGTTGACTCTCGTAGTGCCCTCATGGCTCTCGGGTCCTTTAATCCGGTTCATCCAGTAGTTGTCGAGATCCAGCATTGGCTGTTTCTTGTTCACAGTAAGTTTAAGTTGGTTGAGTTTTGTTGGGTTCCCAGCCATATGGGCGTGTCTTTAAATGAGTGTGCGGATGCTGCCGCCAAGGAAGCTGTCCGCTCTTGTCCCATCTCTCGTAAAGGTATTCCAAATTCCAACTTTTACCCGGTTATCCATTCCTCCATCCTTACCTGTTGGCAGGCTTCTTGGTCGTCTGTTACTGGTAACAAACTCCGTACTCTTCAATGTTGTGTTTCCTCGTGGCCATCCTCCTACCACCGTAACCGGCGGTGGGAAACTGCTCTGGCGAGGTTGCATATTGGCCATACTCGCTTAACCCATGGTCACTTGATGGAGAGCCGCCCTGCTCCTTATTGTCCTAATTGCATTGTCCCTCTTACGGTCGTGCATGTCCTTCTTGAATGTCCTGACTTCCGGGACGAGCGTGTATCTTGCTTTCCGACCGCCCCTCACGATCACTTGTCCCTCAATAGAATACTTGGTGACTCGGATACTTTTGGTATTGTTCGCCTTATGTGTTTTTGTTCTCGTATTGGCATCCTTGGTGATATTTAGCGCCCTCTGATTATTCCGCACATTTGATGGTGCTACATAGCCTTCCCGGTTTGGTGCCTTCTTTTGATAATTACTTACTTACTTCCCCAAGGTCGCCAAACTGTCAAATCTCTTATGAAGTCTTGTGTAGTCTGCAGGAGGTATGATGCTCAGTGTGTCCTTACCCCAGGACCTCCACCACTCCTAAGGAGCGAGTTGTCCACCTTCGTCCTTTTGAGACCACATGTGTCGATTACACTAGAGCTTTAATTTGAACAGGCACTCCAGATAAAATTCCGGTGAAAGCCTATATATGCCTCTTCAAGTGTGCAACCACACGAGACGCACACTTAGAAGTAACTTCTGACATGAGTGCAGAAGCCTTTCTCCAAGCCTTTAGTAGATTTGCTGCATGCAGATCCTGCCCCAAATTGATGATTTCAGATAACAGGTCAAATTTTGTAGCAGGAGAAGCATGTCTATGAGAGATATGGAACCATCCTGAGGTACACTCAGTGCTAAAACAGAGACATTGCCACTGGAAATTTTTCCTCCACGAGCCCAGTGGCAAGGTGGTTTTTATGAACCCATGGTGGGAACTGTCAAGAAATGCCTAAGAAAGGCCTTACACTGACAGAAAATTAGCCTCACTGAGTTGCAAACCCTTGTCACAGAAATTGAGGCACGAGCCATTAACTTACCTTTCTGGTGACTTCTCCCAGAGAGAACCCCTGAGTCTCTCTCATTTGATTCATGGTGGTCTTCTGAGCCCTCTAATATCTCTAGCAGACGAGGATCCAACTGACCCTTCATGTGTTAGTAGAAGTGGCTTGGTGGAAAGTTACAAATATCTTTCAAGGGAGTAATGGAAAGAAGTATGGACTCGTGGATATGTCACTGCTCTGAGAGAGTATCATTAAGGAGCTGCCAGCCCCTTCAATAAAGTTCAACAGAAACCAGGCGATCTAGTCGCAGTTGACAGTGACGGACCTAGGTCAGATTGGCCTATAGGCAAGATTGTCGATGTCCATCCCGATCGCCAAGGTATCCAACAGATAGTTAAGGTTCCGAGGTATTACTACATTGAAAACCCTGGAGAAGTTAGCACCTCTAGAATTAGCTGAACATAACTGTTCCACAGAGGTAAATTTACTACAAGTTTCAAAGATAGTAATGTTGCTCAACATAGCACACGACCACCTAGAGTCACCGCTCAGCAATGTAAGCTGAAGCTTCAACAATACGTTAATTCTGACTAAGTGCAGATAGCTTATCATTCGAATTTAATTCGATCATGATGATACGGTGATGGGTTATGTCCAGTAACTCAACAGTTACAAATCACTATGACCCTAGACAGCGACCTCACTGTAGATTCGAAGCATTCTTGATTTTGAATGATATAATCATATAAATTTTATATATCATTTCATGTATAATCACGTAGAATACAGACTATATGTTAATACCATCTATTCCTGAGAATTTTGAATTTGCAGACCATTCAGTGACTGAGCAATTTGATCATTACACGTCATAGCGACATGATTCCTTCGGTCTACTGTAGATTTAGAAAGTTCTTGTTTTAGGTGAAGTAACGTTCTAAAGTTACAGCCTTTAATTTTGGGTCCCCAGAAAGACTTAGAGTCTTATCTGCTGTAGCAGATTCGGGACATCCGTTATGTACGTACTAACCTACTAACTCTATGATATAAATTCAGTGCAGGAATAGGTACGTCAGTACTCAACAGTGAACTGCGACATGAGATTTCCTCACCCATAGTTATGTTGGAAATAACTAACATTTAACCTTCATTTATTTGCTAACAATAGCATTTACTTCATTACTAATTCACAAAATAATCCAAATTAATGTTTTTCTATTGCAACGCAATTTTAGCCAAATCCTTCCTAGTCTTCATGGCGCCAGGTTGTTGTATCAGGGTGAAACCTGAAATATTCTATATATTATTGGAATTCTACCGAGTCCAGTTATTTGCTTACCCTTTCTAAAGATAATCTTCTATGCAAAAGTTTGCTTATTTCGCATATTATTGCTTACTGAACTCGATCATGTAATCAGATTGATTACTCCTGTAGATAATATTGCGAGGTAAAATAAGTCTAAACTAAACCTTCTTCGTTTATTTCACGCAGTCTTAATTAAACAAGTTCCCATACGAGAAATAGTATTATGATTTAATGTATTTATTAAGACATTAATATTTGTCATAACTCCTTACCTCTCTAATTAATTACGAGTAAGTAAATTACTTTACGCTCGGGATTCCTATGGAGCATACTGCGTATGCATATCCCGGCGAAGAAGAAAGAGAGAGACACCATTGACAGCGTATTTTTTGGGGGGAGGGGGGGCAGGGATATTCCTGCGCGGGCACTAAGCCTCTGACCGGCCCACTAAGTGTTGCTTGTTTCTGTTTTACTTGGGAGAATTATGAGTATTTATGACTCGTATGGTCGCTTCAGTAAGATACAGTGTGTTAACAGCGTGTTCAACCGCACGGCTGACAGTTGTCAGCAGTGTAGTTGTTGTGTTTAGTTGAGCACGTAATACTGGCCCATAATTCAACAGTCTGCAGCAGCAGGTGTCAGGGATCGAAAGTTACTCCACCAACTACTGAACACCTTTCCAGCGAGCAAAATTTATCTTTGTTCCTGCTAATCTATATAAATAAAAATGGAAATGTTCGTTTGTGCATAACCGCTAATCTCCGAAAATTCTTCTCTGATTGCTTTGAAATTTTCACACAACGTTCCATTCACATCCGAGCAGGTTTTTATATACATACTATATAGATTTCAAGTCTGTGATGGTAAAATAAGACATGCTTTTTCTGAAAAACTGTGTTTTTCATCTGTTTTTTATGTGAAGGAAATCTTCGAAACCTCTTTACCGATTGCTTTGAAATTATGAAGCAACGTTGCATTTGAATAGGGACATCTTTTTATATATCTACTATATACATACATCACATGTGACAGGAAATTTTTTTTTTTTTTAAACAGCACAATCTGTGAGAGGTAAGAGCAACACATGCTGCATTCTCCGACATTTTTTCACCGATTGCTTTGAAATTTTGACACAACGTTGCATTCAAATATGCACATCTTATTATATGCCTACTATATAGATGGCACACCTGTGACAGGTAAAAACATGCATTTTTGAAAAACACCACCATCTGTTAGACATAATAGCAACATGCATGCTATACTAAATATGTCATGAATTCTATTTCAATGTTTCTGATTGCATTGATAAATTTTATTTTCAATGATTTTGATTTATTTTATTTTTTATTGAATTATTTGGGTGACATTGTGTTGGAATTGAGCTGTGTTGTTTAACATAAAAGTTTATTTCGTAAATATAAGAATAGAGGCCACACCTGTGGCAGGTAAAACTATGCTTTTCTTGAAAAACAGTGCCATCTGTTGCATGTATGAGCAACACACATGCTATAATAAATATGTTACAATTCCAATTCAATGTTTCTGATTGCATTACTAAATTGAAATTTCATAGATTTTGATTTAGTTTCATTTTGATTTAATTATTTTGTGTGTATTGCTTTGATATTGAGCTGTGCTGTTTACCATATTTTTTCATATTTTCATTGAATTTTTTAACTGTTTTTCTTATATTTCAGTGGTGGGAACATCAGATCACTTGATGTTTCCAATTTTCTCATGGGAACCATGAGTTCCATGAGAATCAGACCATTTGGGAAGGCATCAGATGAGGGAGTGGGGAATGGTGGGGATGACGAGGGGATGGGTGAGTTTGGGATGGTGGGGGCAATGGGATGGGGTGAATGGAGAATGGTGGGGAGGACAAAGGGACAGGGGAATGGAGCATGGTGGAAAGGAAGAGGGGATGGTGGAGTGAGAAATGATGGGGAGGACGAGGGTGACGGTGGAGTTGGGAATGGTTGAGAGGCCAAGGAGACGGGTGAACGGGAAATGGTGGGGAGGACTGGGGGAGAGGGAAGGTTGCTGTGGCTCAGCAACGCACATGCGTTGCTGAGACACAGCAACGCATGGCCGGGTACTTCTAGTATTGGTATATTTGTGCACATTTATTGAATGGGTAGGTTGCTCGTCATTACTGGCAATACAACAAAATAACTCAAGTTAGTCTCGATTTCTCTCATATCCCCAATATCTATCGGAAATAGTGGTATATATTTGAATCAATCTAGACATTCTTTACAATTTTATCATGATTTCAGCTGAAGCCGTAACTTCTAGTGGAGAATTAACCGTCCCCTCCAAGCGGCCTCCATTATCACGTGTTTCAACAAGTAGATTGGGCAATAAGTTTACGTCTAAGAGTATTTGATTGAAGAGATGCACGTTGTGAAGTCTTCTTTACAGCTAAGCAGCTCTTTAAGTTTCTTGTAGATAGATGAATTACAGTTCTAGCTGTACCCGGCCATGCGTTGCTGTGGCTTAGCAATGCATGTCCGTTGCTGAACCACAGCAACCTTCCCTGTCTCCCAGTCCTCCCCACCATTCCCCATGCCCCGTCCTCCATCCTCCCAACCATTCCTCACTCACCCGTCCCCTCTTCCTTCCAAGCATTCCTCACTCACCCGTCCTCTCTTCCTCCCAACAATTCCCCACTTCCCCATCCCCTCGTCCTCCCCACTATTCCTCCCCCATCCCTTTGTCCTCCCCCAACATTCCCCACTCCAGCGTCTGTTCGTCCTTCTAACCATCCCCCCATTCCACCGTTCCCTTCTCCTCCCCACTATCACCCACTCCCCCATCCCTTCATCCTCTCTACCATTCCCCCTCCCCCCGTCCCCTCGTTGCTCTTACGTCTAACAGATGGCGATGTTTTTTTTCAAAAAAGCACGATTTTTCCTGTCATAGGTGTGGCATGCATAAAGAATGTATATAAAAACACGCTCTTATTCGAATGCAACGTTGTGTCAAAATTTCAAAGAAATCAGTAAAGAGGTTTTGAAGATTTTCCTCTCATGAAAAACACATGAAAAAAAATGCAGTTTTTAAAAAAAAAAATGTTTTTTCCCGTCACAGACGTGACATCTATATAATGTGTATATATACAACCCGTCCCTGCAAATTCGTATAGTCAATATTGACTTATTAAATACGTGCATAGGTAACATACTAAACATAATAGTTTACCTTGAAAAGCTTCATAGAAAACACCGACCTTACCTAACCTTGTTAGTATGTTAAGATAAGCATCTTATAGCTTCGTAATTACAATTGTTTCTTAACCTATTATAGGTATAGGTTAAGTAATAATTGTAATTACGAAGCAATAAGATGCATTATCTTAACATACTAACAAGGTTAGGTAAGGTCGGTGTTTTCTATGAACCTTTTCAAGGTAAACTATTATGTTTAGTATATCACCTATGCACATATTTAATAAGTCAATATTGACTATACGAATTTGCGAGGACGGGTTGATATATATACTCGCTCGGATGCGAATGGAACGTTGTGTGAAAATTTAAAAGAAAAATTCTGTGAAGAACTTTCTGAGATAAGCGATTTTGAACAAACGAATATTTACATTTTTATTCATATAGATATATATTTATATATATGCTAGCAGTACCCGGACACGTGTTGTCCGGGTACTGCTAGTATATTTTCCTGTCCCCTGGAACCTTCCCTGTTCCCCAGTCCCCCCCCCCCACAATTCCCCCATCATCCGTCTCCTCGGCCTCCCAACCATTCCCCACTCCACAGTCCCCTCGTTCTTCCCACCATTCCCCACTCACCCATCCCCTCTTCCTTCCCACCATGCCCCACTCCTCTGTCCTTCAGTCCTACCCACCATTCTCTATTCCACTATCTCCTCGTCCCCACAATCCCAAACTCCTCCATCCCCTCGTCCTTCCCCACCATTACCTCCTCCTTTGTCCCCTCGTCCTCCCCAACATCTCTCGCTTCCATCCCCTCGTCGTCCCCACCATTCCCCGCTCCGTCGTCCGATGCCTTCCCAAAAGGTCTGATCCTCCCATCAGAAAATTGGTAACATCAAGTGATCTGATGTTCCCATCACTGAAATATAAGAAAAACAGTTAAAAATGAAGTGAAAATAAGAAAAGTAAAAAAATAAACTATACTCACAAAATGAACGGTATGGTAAACAACACAGCTCAATTCCAATGCAATTCACACAAAATAATGAAATCAAAATGAAAATAAATCAAAATCTATAAAAATTAAATTTATCAATGTAATCAGAAACATTGAAATGGAAGTGTAACACATTTAGTATAGTATGTGTGTTGCTCATACATGCAACAGATGGCGCTGTTTTTCAAGAAGTGCATAGTTTTACCTGTAATAGGTGTGCCATCTATACTTATACTTACGAAATGAACAGTATGGTAAACAACACAGCTCAATTCCAACACAATGTCACACAAAATAATTCAATAAAAATTAAATAAATCGAAATCTATGAAAATAAAATTTATCAGTGCAATCGGAAACATTCAAATGGAATTCGTGACATATTTAGTATGGCGTGCTTGTTGCTATTTTGTGCAACAGATGGAGCTGTTTTTCAAAAAACGCATGTTTGTACCTGTCACAGAGGTGGCATCTACATAGTAGGTATATAAAAAGACGTGCATATTCGAATGGAACGATGTGCCAGAATTTCAAAGCAATCGGTGAAGAACTTTGGGAGATAACTCTTATTGTGTGGTTGCTCTTACATCCAACAGATGGCGATGTTTTTCAAAAAAAATCATGTTTTTTCTGGTCACAGGTAAGGCATGTATATAGTAAGTATATAGAAACACGCGCCTGTTTGAATGCAACGTCGTGTCAAAATTTCAAAGCAATCGGTAAAGAGGTTTCGAAGATTTCTCTCACATGAAAAAAACAGTTTTTCAAAAAAAGCATGTTTTTTTCCGTCACAGACGTAACATCAATATAATATGTATATTGAAACCTGCTCGGATGCAATTTGAACATTGTGTGAAAATTTCAAAGCAATCGGTGAAGACTTTCGGAGATTAGCGATTTTGAACAAACGAACATTTCCATTTTTATTTATTTAGATTAATCATCATACTTTACCTGATTTACACCCAATACATATGCCATTGATTTATTATGCATGTATTTATTATTTCAATGTTTAATTAGACTGGAATCTATATCTAATTATTTCATGTTACCATTTACTTAATTAATATTAAACAATTACTCTGATGAAGTACCAACGTCAGAATAATTCTAGGGATATAGTAATGTTATAGTATGTAACCCACCAAATTATGTGTTTAAGTCAGCTCTTTAATTAATTATATCTACAGTCCATTTAATGCTCTCTTAATGGTTTATTGAATCAATCTAGATCCATAGGACACTGATTCCTGGATTATATTTTCACATTCATTTACTTGTTTTTCCTCTTTTTTTGTATAAAAAGAGGTGGTCCTTCTAAGCTATCGATGTTTTCAATTAATATGATTATTATTAATATTTAGAGCTAGATTTTCCCACACACATGAGCTAGGCACATGATCAACAAGAAATCATGTGGCTGGCCCATGGCCCTCTCTCTCACTACAGGATAAATAAGACTTACAACGCCCTACTACAGGACTACTACTACTGGCCAGGTATGGTTCGGGATGTAAAGACCTTTGTGAATACCTGCCACACTTGTCATATGGAAGGTTAGCCGAAATCGAAAGAGAGATGGTGAGAGAACATGATCACCCGGCTGACAACCGGGTGATTACTGGGCGAGTGGTGCCCATACCCAAGGCACCACTGATACCTATCCCAATGCCTTCTGAGATGTTCAGCAAGCTCATCATTGACTGCGTCGGTGTTTTGTCCAGGATCAGTTCAGGTAATGTCTACATCATTACTATCCTCTGTCCTGCCACCAGGTTCCCCATAGCAGTTCCCGTTACAAACTTTACAGCTACTACAGCTGTCAAGTACCTCTGGAAGAGCTTCACACAATACGGATTTTCCAAGGAGATACAGAGTGATTGTGGCACAAACTTCACCAGTGTCCTCTTCAAGAAAACCCTCAAAGAATTCCTCATCACACAGGTACTATCGAGCAACTATCATCCTGCTTCATCTTTTTTTTTTTTTTTTTTTTTTTTTTTTTTTTTTTTTTTTTTGCAGGGATATTCCTGCGCGGGCCCTAAGCCTCTGGCTGGCCCACTAAGTGATGCATGTGTCTAGTTTACTTGGGTGGAGTATGAGTATTTATTACTCGTATGGTCGCTTTAGTAAGATGTTGCCATATGTGTTTAACAACTTCTTCAGCTCTGGTGAATTGAAGTTGAAACCTTAATGGGTTCGTAACTGTGCACTGCGTCAGATAATGTACCAGAGGTCTGTCGGGCATTTCTCCACAGTGTTGACATTTCCTCTCATCTTCCGGAACCTGTAAGCCTATTTCCCATGCACATGGGTATCCAAGCCTGATGCGATGTAAGTGTACTTCTGTTGCCCTACTGCTCCCCTTCATTAACATAAGTGGTTCGTAGTTGGTTGAATTCCTGTACCAACCTGCAGATCGAGATGTTGCAACAGCTGAGGTGTGGTCACTGTACAACTTTTGCATTGCTCTGGTTCTAATTACTCGCTTAATCTGGGACAGACTCTGTGGTATGCAAATGTCTACAGTTCTTCTCTTAGTTGCAAGTTTTGCAGCTTCGTCTGCAATGTCATTCCCAACGATACCCACATGACTTGGCACCCAGTTGAGAAGGACCCGTCGGCCTTGACGTTTGGGCGTTTGCATTAATGATAGGACAGTTGTGATCAGATGTATGTTATCACATATGCGGTCTTGTTGCAAGGTTTCAATGGCGGTTCTCGAATCTGTATGTATGATAACATGTTGTCGGTGTTGAGCAAGAGCATGTTCCAAAGCCTTTTGAATGGCCAGCATCTCTGTTTGTAAAGTCGAACACCCATTTGAGAGCCTCCAACTATGTACAGAGTTTCCTGCTGTAACTGCAGCTCCGGTTTCGTGTCCCTGCTGGTCTACTGATCCATCGGTGAAGTATGTGAAGCTATCGGATGCCATGTTTGCTTCTATATGCATCTGTGCAATGTTACGTAGCAGAAGAGGATGTGTCTGGTTCTTTTTCCCTACAATAACCATAATCTTAAAGTCTGCTGGCGGAGATTCCCAAGGGGCTTGCATAACAAAGTCTGCATGTATTTCGTCGACACCCTTCTCAGTGACTGTGTTTGTTATTTCGAACGTATTGATGGTGTTTATCGCACAATGGGTCCACCTGGTGCTATTGGAGGCTCGTCTGTCCAGAGTTAGTGCTCCAGTGATGATATCATTAAGTGAACTGATTCTAGGTCTAGTCAATATCTTGGTGAGCATGAACGCAGCGATCCCTTTTACCCTTATTTCAAGCGACGTTAGCCTGGTTTCCAGTCTTAGGTTCAGTATTTTAGTCCATCTGGGAGCTCCTGTTATGATTCGCAATGCATCGTTTTGAAGAACCTCAACGTTCGCCCACTGGCCAGGAGAAAGAGTGAGTAAGGCAGGCGCCGCATAATCAATTAGGGAACGAACGGCGTGTATGTAAAACATTCTTAACACTTTGTGTCCCGCTCCTAGACGGGGCCCTGTGATTGCTCTCATTATATTTAGTCGTGATTTTACTTTCTCCTTTAGATATTGAATTTGCTTGTTGAACGTCATGTTAAAATCTATCCACACTCCGAGATATTGATATTGTGTAACCCACTGAAGGTTAATGTCTTGAATGCGTAGGTGCCTGTCTGGAGTGTGGCCGCCTAGTCTCATTGCCTTAGACTTCTGTGCAGATATTTTTAGCCCTAAAACGCTGCATTCAGATGTTACTTTATCTAATGCACCTTGTGCTTTATTGAGAAGTGAAGGACCTGTAATGACTAATGCTAGATCGTCAGCATAGCTTAGCAATTTAACCCCTTCTGTAAATGTCATGGCAACAAGTTTCTCCATAAGGATGTTAAAAAGACTAGGACTGAGGACTCCTCCTTGTGGAGTCCCATTCTCATGCAAGCGGTAGCCCGACACTTGACCTTGCAACTTTACTCTGGCATACCTGTGACTTAGGTAATCTTGAATCCATGCTAGCAATTTTCCCTTTACACCTTTTGTAACTAAGGTGTGTAAAATTGCTTGCGGGCTCGCAAGTTCGAATGCTTTTTCTAGGTCAAGGAAGATCACTATAGCTGGACCCGAGTTAACTGTTCCTAGTAATGTGGCTATGCAGTTGGAAGTACCCACGCCTCTAGTGAAGCCAAATATGTGTTTATGCAGGTCTCCAGTCTTCCACAGTAGCCTATTTAAGACCATCCGTTCTGCAGTTTTACTAATGCATGATGTTAATGAAATGGGTCTGTAATTGCCAGGTTCTTTCGGCTTAGGAATCGGAATGATGTCTGCTTTCTTCCAAGAGGTCGGTAGTTTGCCTTGCTGCCAAGATGCGTTGATGACGTCCAATATTCCTTGTTCACCAGCAGGACCTGCATGTGCAATCATTGAGTATGTAATGGTATCAGCACCTGGTGCAGTGTCCTTACCACCTTTTTTGGCTCTGATTAGTTCTTGTGTGGTGAAGGGACAGTCACATTCGTCATTTATAGCTATACTCGCATGAATGACTGTCAACCTCTCTTGTGTTAATTGTTCTTGCTGCCTGCGGACCACAGCAGGAAGCTGATATGAAGATGTTCGTTCTGCAAATTGGAGGGCAAGTCTCTCAGCCTCCTGCAATGGTTGAATACATGCCTGTGGTCGGGCTGGTCGACCTGATATAGTTTTAATCTGACCCCATATCTTGCCAAGACTACTATGTTCGTTCAGAGTTTGACACCACTCAGACCATCTTGCCTCCTTTACTTCTCTAGAAACGCGTCTTGCTTCAGATACCACCGCTCTTAGCAGAGTTCTTCCTTCTGGTGTGGGGTTTCTCTTCAGATGTTTTCTGAAGATGTTGACTCTGTGGTTCTGTTCTTTAACTTCACTACTATAGAACCAATAGTTCCTCCGTGGTGTGTTTCCTGTGATAATGACTGGAATAGCTTTGTTTGCAGCAGCTGCAATGGCTTCCTGCAGATTGGTCTCGTGTATGTTCAAATCCTCAGGTGGCGTGTATGTTGCAAACCAATTTTCAAGTTCAGCTTGGTATACATTCCAATTGGCCTTACTTAAATTCCACCTAGGTTGTGCAGGTGGTGTAGGAGGTCGTTCTATGTTTAGTGTTGTTACAGTAGCATAGTGGTCACTGGTGATCACCGGGTCTACTTCCCACTTCGCCCGATGCTTGAGTGCTGTTGAGATTAATGTAAGATCAAGGGACCCTCCTAGAATGTGAGTGGGTTCCCCAGTGTTGAGAAGTGTAATTTCAGGTACATCTCGCAGAGCTGCAGCTAAATGGCGCCCATCAGCATTGGCTGGCCCAGTCGCACCTAACACTCGATGATGAGCATTAAAATCCCCAACAATAATTACATTTTCCTGCGTGGCCAAGGCAAGCGCCGCCTCTGCTTCTAGTTTACGTCTAGGGGGCTTGTAAACGTTGTATATGAGGAGCTCAATATTAGCCATATCCACTGTTACCGCTAATACCTCTACTCCATCCCCACATGAAACTGGGTCTATTTTCTTGCTGGGTATGGTGTTCCTGACTAGGGTCATTAAGCCTCTTTGTCTCCCCTGCTCATACGGCATAACATAGTGCTGATACCCAGCTAATCTGAAGGATTTCGAGGCTGGGAAAAGAGTTTCTTCCAAAACGATTATATCTGCTTTCGTGCTGATTGCAGCCTCCCGAAGTGTGTGTTTTTTATTTCCAAGACCTTGTATGTTCCACTGCAGTATTCGTAATGGCCAGACGACGGTTTCGGATGGTGTTGCCTGTTCTAGGAGAACTCCTCTTCGGGATCGACCTCTATGTTCTCCACCTCGCAAGTCGTGTCGCCGCAAATCGGACTGCATTGATCGGCCGTGGTCATCCCCGGCATTGTTGGAATCCGTGCATAACTGTGGTCCATTAGTGTGTTGCTGGCATTGCCGCATGTCGGACTGCATTGATTGGTCGACGCCGTTTCTGGTGTTGTTGGAACCTGTGCATCTCAGCTGTTCAATACGTCTGTGTTGGTGTTGTTGCATATCAGACTGCATGGGCCGTTGTTGTCTGTCACTTGTGGTGGAAGATCCTGTTGATCGTGGGTGGTCACTGCCACTTCCAGTTGCGTTTGTAAATGTCGATGATCTGGGGTCTTGACTACCCGACTGTTGTCGGAAGTCTGTATGTCCAGGATGCGTTGTTTGTCCTCTTGTGCCTCGTCTTGTCTCAGACTGTCTATTTGTTGTGAAACAGTGGTCTGCTGCACGATCTTGTCCATTATCACACAAGCGATTTCCTGAGTCTGTCGTTGTGAGGCGTTCTGCGTCACCTGTAGGCAATCGATAATGGTCTCTGCCATGATCTTCACGATGTTTTTCAGCTGGACCTCGGTAAAACTGTATATCTGGCGTGTCGATTCCGAAAGTAATTGTTTTTTGCCCTTTTGCATTTGCTGTATTTCCGCAGCACCTTTGTGTATTTTCTGATTCGGAATTAATAGACTCGGGAAATTTTGCTCTGTGAGTGAGTGTGTCTGTTGTGGCTGTGCACGAGTGTTCCAGACGTTGGTGTTGGTGTATGTGGGGCTGGTCTGTGTGTGTATCCTGGCCTGAGCTGCCTGCACTTTTTCTTTCCGTGCAGAGCAGGTTGTGCGCCAGGCATGATGTTTGCCTCCACAATTTGGACATTTGGCTGTAGTGGCCTGGTTTGCCTTGTGCTTGGCTATGCAGTCTGCGGTTGGATGTCTCAGGCTGCACACTCCGCATCTCTCCTGTCCGGTGCAGCGTGACTGATGGTGGCCGTATTTCTGACACCTGAAGCAGCGCAGGGGTTCTGGGACGTATGGTCTCTGTCGGTATGTACCCCAATTCCCAAGACAACGTTTCTGGCACACGTCCCATGACGGTCACCAGAACTTGACGTGTCGCTGCCTTGTCCACTTTTGTGTGGCATCGTTCCGCATTCAGGATTTGCTTGTGTTCGAGTACTGGATCCAGGGGAAAGTCGACTGGGTATCCCAAAAGCACGACTCGTGTGCGTCTTTCCGAAGGGTCCAGCTTTTCCAAGCATACAGGTTTCCCTTGCAGGACCCGTACTTTTCCTAAGTAATTGGCAGTCTGGTGGTCTTGTGGTGCTAGTATTATTTCTCCCTTCAGGTTGACAGTAATGGAAAGTTTGAGCTCTGGTTGTTCTTTTTCCATTGCCGTTACTACTCCATATGCTGTAGGAAAGTGGCCTGTCTGCATTATCTTGAATTTCGGAAGAAGTGCAGAGGCTGGCGATGTCTGGCGTGAGACTGGTGGTGTCCTCTCCTGTCTCATACTGTTGTCCTGTGGCTGGGCTGTGGAGAGAGGTACAGTGTCTGACACTGGCTGGTGTGAGACTGGTGGTGTCCTCTCTTGTCTCATACTGTTGTCCTGTGGCTGTGCCGTGGACAGAGAAGCATTGTCTGACACTGGCAGGTGTGTGACTGATGCTGCCCCCTCTAGGTCCATTACGTCTGCTGCCTTGCTGGTAGAGGCACGTGGCGAAGCCTCGAGAGCAGTCTTCTTCGGCGCCTGCTGCGCATCGGTCCACTGACCCTCCTCATCTGAAAGCTGCCAACATTTCCTCTTTCTCTTAGCCTTCCCCATGACTCTCTCCACGTAGTGAGGACCGAATCACTGCCCTACCTAATGCCCGAGACACTCCTAGGCCTGGAGAAATTTAGTCCCCTCCAACGGAGGTCGTAGAATGATTCCCCCAGGTGGAATCAGGGATACCTAACACCTAAACAAGCTGTTTGGTCAACCTTTCCCTGTCAGGCTCAGTACACTTTCTAAAGTGCTCCCTTGTGGCAATGCCCGCAGGATATCGCCTCGCCCTTCAGGGTAGGACTCTAAGTGACCTGGTCAGTGATACGGTCCTAAAAAAAAAAAAAAAAAAAAAAAAAAAAAAAAAAAAAAAAAAAAGTGCGGTACGAGAGTTTGGGTCGCCTGCGTACTGGGTTGCGCAGAAAACCAGCAGCTGGACAGCAGGCAATCAACAACGTTGCATTACCGTCAATTGTAGGCGAAATCGGAATCGTTCACTTCAAAACAAGATATTGCCTGGGTCTTGGAGTACAGATGTAGTGTTCCTCACAAAATCGCGATGAATAGAGCTGATGGGTGCACAGAATCGTGAGTTTCCCGGGATGCTTCATCCTGTTCTATCTTCCCTAGAACGTAGTCATCAGACTATTAAATCACTTCTAAGGAAATTTCGTATCAGCAGAGAGGAGGATTGGGGATAAGCAACTTGACCTAATCATTTGTATTTTCAGAAGTCTTCCAAATGAGTCCCTTGGAGTATCTCCTTGTGAGATGCTCTATGGCCGTGAGTGCCATACCCCTCTTAAAGCTTTTAAACGTTCATTGTCCTCTAACACCTTCAGTGATTCTCTTAATGTGCCCCAGTTTCTTAAACCCTTAAACTGTGCAACACGTCATATGATGTGTTGAGTAACTTCCAATATCTATTGTGCATCACGTCATATGACGTGATGGAGAACCGCAAGATTTGAATGGCCAGCGAGGTAGGGGGGTCAACCATAGGCTGCCCAGGGGTTATAGTAAACAGCCGCCATTTCGTAAAAAAAATCCAGCTCACGCTACCAACGCATGGGAGGCCTCAGTTACCCAGCGGTTACCATGGTGAATGCACGGCCAAACATCTCCTGAGCACGCAGCTAGCAATCACTTACTCAAGAGCAAATAACTAATGAATTATTTTCTGATGGTGAGGAAAGTGATTTTGATGGCTCTAACATTGATAAGGACTACACACAATTGACCGATGATACTAGCACAGACAGTGAATATGAGATACAGCCTCCTCCCAAGGCGGGGCTTACATGCTTACCCATGCCTCCTCGCCCAGTGTCTAATCCAATTCACCCATAACCACACAGTTCTTGTGCTTATTTAGAGTATGAGGATATTTTGGGCGACGAGTCAGAGGAAGGGGACTCATTTTCTAGTTTTAGTGAAGTGGAATCAGAGTATAGTGTTACTGTGCCTGTTACTAGTGCCAGTGGTGTTACTGGGCAAGAATTTGTCGCATCAGCAGTATCTCGCCCAGCCAAGCGCTGCCGCATGGTACCACATGAGGAACCATGACCCTTATGTTCACATGATTTCACCTCACGTTCACGTGGCGCCCGTACTTTGCATAGATGGGTTTCAGCTCCTGGTCCACGTTGTGCAACACTTCCTCGCCGTCGTGACGCTGTTGCGTCACGCAGGACAGCAGGTGTACTTGTGTGGAGTGATAGTGACGATCTTATTCCTCTAATTCCTGCCTTTGACAATAAAGACGTTGGGATTACAGACCTTTTACCTGATAATGATGAGGACATGTGTAAATGGATTATTATACAGTATTTTATGATAAGACGCTCATGGTATATATTGTACACCAAACGAACCTTCATGCAGCTCATTTCATTGGAAAAGAGATAACAGAATATTCACGATTGCAGCGTTGGAAAACACTACTGTTGGTGAAAGTATGTATTTTTGGCACTATGCATGTTGATGAAACCTTGTGTCAAACACGCTATCACAGATTACTGGAGCAAAGACCAGACTGTTCCAACACCTTTGTTCAGGGAATTTATGTCCTGAGACAGGTTTCAGATACTCCTCAGGTGTCTTCATTTTACAAGTAAATGAGGACCGGACAGAGGATGATAGACTTTGGTGAGTCAGGCACTATATGAATGAAGTAATTGGAAAGTTCAGAGATTTCTACATACCAGCACAGAAGCTGGTGATTGACGAATCCCTTGTGCTATACAAAGGACGTGTTGCCTTCAAGTAGTATATTCCCTCCAAACGCAACAGATTTGGATTGAAATTCTTTGTTCTATGTGACTGCGAAACAGGATACGTGTTACACATGATTCTGTATACTGCTAGCGATGTAGACATTTCCAGTAACGACCGGGAATGGAAAGACAAGAGAGAAGTGAACTTGCTGACAACCGTTAATGATGGTACAATGGTGAACAGTGGAAAGGTGAACCGAGTAACGAAACAACCAGTATACAAGCCAGATTGTGTTCTTGACTATAATATCAACATGCTTTGGTTGATAAATCTGACATGATGGTGGGCACTGTCGAGTCTGTTAGGATTTCTTCAAACCTCAACAATGTAGCACTCGGCGTATGCAGTACTAATCGACCCCAAGACACTACAGCTTCGACACAGAGCAGACAGCAGACTACGACCGCATCGAGCAACAACATTTTTGCTCCCCATCGAGTTTAGACACTCACAATTCCCCATCGATCCACCACACTCTCCCGCATAGAGCTCCGCTACTCCGGCCTCACTCGGCTCTCTGCTCTGCTCCAAGCTCCGTCTGAACGTCTACGACAATGCCAACAATCGACTACTGTAATCAAGACTACTAAATAAATATGAAACTCACTAAACACTGTGTATCTAATCTACCCAACAACGTAACATAATCGTACGTTACAGTAGATTAGATACACAGTGTTTGGTGGGTTTCATATTTATTTAGTTGTCTTGATTACAGCAGTTGGTTGATGCCATTTTCATAGACATTGGCACAGAGCTTGGAGCAGAGCAGAGAGCTAAGTGAGGCCGGAGTCGCGGAGCTCGATGCGGGCGAGCATGGAGCATGGCAGCTCGATGAGGAATCGGGAGTCTATACTCATTGGGTTGGTGAGTGTTTAAACTCGATGCGGTCATAGTCTGCTGTCTGCTTTGTGTCGAAGCTGGAGCGTCTTGGGGTCAATTACAACTGCATACACCAAGTGCTACATTCTTCAGGTTGAAGAGGTGTGGTAACTCTAAAGTGTCTGTACTGAAATTAACTGAATCACTGTGGAAATTATACTGTTAGATATTTGCTTCTTGAATGCTTATATTATTGAAGCATTCTTACTGTTAGTTTATTTGTTTATTTATTTATTTATTTATTTATATATACAAGAAGGAACATTGAGTTGAGTTAATAACCTTTCATAGGTTGATAATAATAATAATAATATTATTAATAATGTTTATTCAGGTAAAAGTACGTACAAAAAAGGAGTTACAAACAGAGTGTTGTATTTCTAGATATATCTAGTACATACCATGCCTAAATCCACTAATACACATAGCGTTTCAGGCAAATTAAGACGTTAAGGTTTTAAGACCAACACCGAACTGACTCTCTTTTCACCTACGTTAAGCACCGTAGGGTCGGGCTAGTAATTGTATGACTTATCGTATGTGAATTTATAGACAGCTTTACAACAAGTGTTCATGAAATGTGTAAATATTTCATTCAAAATAATCGACTACCAGAAATTTTAACGAAATATCTCTAGTTTGCTTATTGTAGGTAGTAAAGCGGGTGACTGTAACCTTTCCACAGCTGTCCATTGGATAAGGAGGTGGTGGGCAGGATGAACAGGACAGGATGACAATGGCTGATCTCGTCGAAACTTATTTATATGAATTTGCCTGAGGGCCACTAACACTCTAATGGCCTCGATGAGGACAGGAAGCCGGCGGCTTGTCAAAGGTCTCCCTATGATTTTTTTCACGCTGGATTTTAATATTCAGCAGAGTTTTGGTATTTATACTTCGGCGGGTAGGTAGTTCCATGGGATTATAACCCTGAAGGTGAAAAAGCATCTCCAGTTCTCAGTCCTACATTGTGGCTTTTTGAGCTTGACATCGTTGCTCCTTATATGTGTTACATCTGACCTTTTGTAAAAGTTGTCTGGATCAATATCCTCCAAATTGTTCAGTATTTTGAGTATTTCAATGGGATCAGTCCTCTCATGTCTGCAGTGCAGTGTTCTTAGGCCTGTGACCCTCAACTTGTATAAGAGTTGATTTACTTCTGGAATTATTTTTGTTGTCCGTGTTGAACTTTCTCCAATGAAACTATGTCTTTCGGAAGATGAGGTCTCCATGCCTGGATATAATAATCCAGATGGGGCCGCACCAGAGACTTAATGAAGTGTTAGCAACAAGACTAATAACACTGCAAACCAGGCATGACAAGGCGGATCTAATTGAAACTTTTAAAATACTGAACAATTTGGTGGATGTTGATGAAGATAACTTCTTCAAAACGTCAGAGGTAACACAAACACGGAGCAACGGTTTGTAGCTCAACATGCCACAATGTAGGGCTGAAAACATCAGGTGGTTTTTCACCCTCTGGATTATATTTCCATAAGGAATATCATCAGCGGCGTTTGCAAGGCTGACTAACATCAGAACTGCCTTTAGAAACCTATGTAAGGAATCCATCAGAACTTAGTATACCACATTTGTAAGACCAATCCTGGACTATGCGGTACCAGCATTGAGCCCGTACCTTGTCAAGCACAAGATGAAGCTGGAAAAAGGTCAGAGGTATGCCACTAGCAGAATCCTAAAACTAAGAGGCATGAGTTACGAGGAAAGGTTGTGTGAACTGCACCTGACGTCGCTGAAAGGCAGCAGAGCTCGGAAAGACATGATCACATATAAACTTCTCAGGGAAATTAACAGGGTAGATAAGAGCAGATTATTTAACACGGGTGGTACTCGAACAAGGGGACACAAGGTGGAAGCTGAATACCCAATTGATCCAGAGTCATTATAAAGAACGTTTTCAGTGTCAGAGAAGTAAAAAGGAATGCACTAGGAAGTGACGTGGAATAGGCTGACTCCATACACAGTTTCAAATGTAGATATGATAGAGCTCGAGAAGCTCAAGAATCTCTACACCAGTAGATGGACAGTTGAGAGGCGGAATCAAAGAGTCGAAGCTCAACCCCCACAAGCACGACTAGATGAGTATAACTAGGTGAGAACATACACACACACACACCCAGTAAAGGTAAAAAATATTTATTGATCTAAGAACGGTGGGAAGGCGGGGCTAGGAGCCAAGCTCGACCAAGCAAGTTCATCTAGGTTAGTACACACTTTATTAAAAACAGTCAATTATGACTGAACAAAAATATGTAAATTACAAAATATAAAAGGTAAGGTAATTATGAGGAGAATTTTTTTGACCACTTGACGGTCGGGGATTGAACGCTGACCTGCATGAAGCGAGACCGTTGCTTTACGGTCCAGTCCAAGTGGCTTCTTTCATTACAAATTTCTTCCTTGTCTTGGGGCTTCAGTTTTTGTCTCACATTAATTCGGTAAACGATAAATTGGACATCAGTTGGAGCAAAAATTTCTGGTTTAGCTCTTCGGATTTCGCATCCTCCAGGTCTTTGGCTTTAGCCTCAATCATGGCTTCTACTTCCTTCTTCTGCCTTTTTACTCTTATGTCCGTAATCATAGGACCAATTGCGTTAACCTCAGCCTTCAGTAATTTTCGGGTTTCTAAAACTTTATTGCGGAGTTTCTTTACCGTATCGTTCAGCACTAATAATTTTGAGGCCAGATCATATACTTCCCTCGCCATCTCTTCCCTCTTTCCTTCTCTACGAAGTCTTTTTATTTTATTCTTATAAGTCGTCTTTATTGCCCATCTCTCCGAATCTTTCTTTGCAAACTCTTCTCTCTCCCGCTCTATTCGGCAGACGAGTTGTTTAAGCTCATAGCCGAAGACTTTCTTAGTGGCGGAGGCTTCACCTTCCCCTTGGTGCTGCTCCTCCTCCTCTCTCTTCCGCTTCAGAGACATTGTGGCGAGAAGTGGATACTTTTTATTGTAATGACTTACAAACATGAGATAAATATCACAGATGAACTTAAATATAGTGAGGCTCAAAATGTCGATGACCCTCGCTCTCTCTCTCAATGGATCGTTCACAAGGTGGCTGAAGAGGTGGCCTGATGGAGGACGAATGTGTTGGGAACGGTCGAAGTCCTTTCTTGGAGAGGTGGAGGTGAACAGATGGAGGGTGGGCGAGGTGGGTACGTGGTGGGTTGTGAGTGAGGTAGACAGGTGATGGACAGAACCCTAGTAAAGGTGTGGCTGGTGGGTAGAGTGCTGTTAATAAGATTGATGGGAGCACAACTTGTGTAGTGGGGTTCGTGTACGTCTTATGGAGTTAGTGTAGCTGTGTTAACGACAAGTAGAGTTATTGCAAGTCTTAGGCAGTTAATGTAGTTGTGTAGTGGGGTTAGTGCATGTCTTATGTAGTTATTGTAGTTGTATTAGTGTGTAGTGAAGTTATTGAAAATATTTTGTAGTTAGTGCTCACCAAGTTGTGCTTGCGGGGGTTGAGCTCTGGCTCTTTGGTCCGCCTCTTAACTGTCAATCAACTGGTGTACAGATTCCTGAGCCTACTGGGCTCTATCATATCTACATTTGAAACTGTATGGAGTCAGCCTCCACCACATCACTGCCTAATGCATTCCAATTACTAACTACTCTGACACGGAAAAAGTTCTTTCTAATATCTCTATGGCTCATTTGGGTACTCAGCTTTCACCTGTGTCCCCTTGTGCGTGTACCATCCGTATTAAATAATCCATCCATGTCTACCCTGTCAATTCCCCTGAGAATTTTGTATGTGGTGATCATGTCTCTTCCATCGACGTGAGGTGCAGTTCATGCAGCCACTCCCTCATAGCCTCTTAGTTATGGGACTAGCCTAGTGGCATACCTCTAAACTTTTTCCAGCTTCATTTTGTGCTTAACTAGGTACGGGCTCAATGCTAGAGCCCGTACCTAGTATAACACATATGTATGGCCAATCCTGGACTCCAGGATTGGCCATACATATGTGTTATTACTAGATTCTGAAGGATTCCTTATGCAGGTTTCCTTAGTGTATTTGAACTAGTGTGAAGTGAGGTTAGTGTATGTCTTATGTAGTTAGTGTAGATGTGTTAGTACGTAATGTAGTTAGTGCATGTCTTATATATTTAGTGTATTTGTGGTAGTGTTAAGTGGGGTTAGTGCTTGTCATATATAATTAATGTAGTTGCTAGTGTGTAGTGGAGTTAGTGCATGCGTTATGTAGTTAGTGTAGTTGTATTAGTGTATAGTGAAGTTAGTGCATTTCACATGTAATTATTTTAGAATGAAGTTAAGTTCCTATGTAGCTAGTGTGTAATGGAGTTAGTGAACGACCTATTTGGTTAGTGTAGTTGTATTAGTGTGTAGTTTTGTTAGTGCATGTCGTATGTAGTTTGTGATGTTGCGTTAGAGTAAAGAAGCGTTAGTGCATGTCTTATGTAATTAGTTAAGTTGGGTTAGTTTGTAGTGAAGATAGTGCGTGTCTTATGAATTTAGTTCTGCTGCGTGTGTAGTGAAGTTAGTGCTCGCCTTATGTAGTTAGTGCAGTTTTGTTAGTGTGTGTAGTGATGTTAGTGCATGTCTTATGTAGTTAGTGTAGTTATGTTAGTGTGCAGTGGAGTTAGTGCATGTGTATCGTAGTTAGTGTAGTTGTGTTAGTGTTTAGAGTAGTTAGTATATTTTTTGTATTTAGTGTAGTTATGTTAGTGTGTAGTGGAGTTAGTGTACTTGTGTTAGGGAGTAGTGGGATTAGTTCATGTTTTATGTAGTTAGTGTAGGTATGTTAGTGTGAAGAGGAGTTAGTTCATGTCCTTTATAGTAAGTGAAGATGTGTTACTGTGTAGTGGGGTTAGTGCATGTCTTAAATAGCTAGTGAAGTTGTGTTAGGGTGTAGTGAGGCTAGTGCATGTCTAATGTAGTTAGTGTGTGTTGTGTTAATGTAGTGTGGTTAGTGCATGCCTTATGTAGTTAGTGTAGTTGGGTTAAAGTAGGGGGGGGGGGGTTGTGCATGTCTAACGTAGTCAGTGCATTTGTTTTAGTATTGTTATGGAGCCCCCTCCCATTTCTCTCTAAATCCGGCTTTAAGAGTCGTATCTGCTGACCATAATGATTTCCTGAGGTGCAGGGAGTCTTTTGATATATGAGCTTCCAAATTGATCACCTAATTGGGGAGAATTTTGTGTTTATAAGTTTGTATGTAAGGGGGTGAAGTCGTGCCCTTGGTACAAGCAAAATGGATCCCCCTGCCTGCAAATCCGCCATTTTGTGGGCGACGCCAGCCGGCTGGCGATTGGGTGGCCGGGGTCATGTGAAGTGGTTGACCAATCAGCGCCCGCCCTGACGTACCCGAGAGCCCCTGGCGGCGCCCAGAGCTAATCTGACTGTGGACGTGAGTGGACGTGCGTCAAATACCTCTCGAGGTTTGAAGTTCTGGGAGCCTCATTCAATGGATTATAAGCAGCCATAGCAGTCTACCGTCAATGTTGAAGACCCTGTGCTCCAGGGGAGCAAGAAGCCAGGTTCAGTGGGCAATGAAGTGCCAAAACTTGAGGTATTTTTCGGCGACGACTCGGGAGGGCGTTCCCTGACGCCCGAGGGTCTGGTTCGTGTGACGAGTAGGACTGCAGCGACTGCGTCACATCTACTGAGGACGTTGGAAGGAAGACACAGTTTCTAGGTCAAGGAGAAACGCCTTTGTGGAAGGAACGTGTGTATACAGTGACTGGCTCACTGACCACTGGTTGGACCAAGATTGGAATACCTGAACTTAGAGAGTGGCACAGAGAGGATGCGATTGCTTCACAACTCCCGAGGCCATGCAAGGCTCTACTGGATCGTCAAGGAGCGACTCAGGAACCGTCCCTCACACGATTGAGGGACTGGCGTCGTGAACCAGGAATGTTGAAGGTAGATCCTTTTTTTCCCTCCCATTAACCTTGTTGTTTAGGCTAGTTAGGCCACCAAATATCTATGTGTGGTATCAGTATATTATTAGTACATTAGCATTAGGATAGGCTGCAGGGCAGCTAGTACTTACGACTGAAGATAGTGTGTGGACGACGTGGCAGTTGGTGAGGAGGAGGAGGTCATCGTTGGAGAAGTGGCCCCGCTTGAGAGGGTGAAAGACCCCCATTTAAATCTGCCCAGCTGACGGAATTGCCGGAGGACGTGAGAGGAGAATTACCGACGATCTCCAGACTATTTTCCATATAAATCCATTCAAGTACCGTTATTATTTACATATGTGTTAATGTAGCTTTTCGTTAGTAAATGTCATATATTTTTACTGATGTGTTTGAGTATGCCTCCATATTATCTCTACGAGCATACATAAGTGATATTGTAACCCCCACCAAGTGAACAGTAAGATTTTATATGGAAATTCCTAGTGGCTGGTGGTGCTAGAACAATACAGACTTTTATAAAAGCAAACCCTAGGCAGATGGTCCTGTTTCAACGCTGTAAGTGCAACAACACTTGGTTATCAGGCATCATAGTGCATTCCCACAGAACTGCATTGCTGGGATGCAGAGATATTAACCCAGCTGGCGACCTTGTTATACAGTAGAGAAACGCAGGTATGGAAGGGAGACCTGCAATCTTTTGTTATGGCAAGCAAGACTCGGAGGAAGTGCTGTTGAAGATAGGCCTGAGTCTTCCTTCACTCCTCCGTGGGGTAATGTCGGAATTGCTTGTAGCAGTTTTCCCATGGTTGAATGAAGGGCTTCCAGAGTGGATCAGTGGCACTAGGTGGGGAGCATAGACTTGCGATTGGTGGGCATTACGTGGTCTCACCTTTGGGACAAATGACTCTGATGAGTTATGTGAGTCAGGAGACTGACTATTCTTTCTCCTGAAACCCTAGCAGCCCCCTTGCTACCATAGCTCCAGCCCACCCCTTGTAACAGTGTGAAGTGGGGTTAGTGCATTCTTTTGTAGTTAGTGTAGTTATGTTAGTGCATAGTAGGTTTAGTACATGTAGTTAGGGCAGTTGTGTTTGTGTGTAGTGAGGTTGGTGCATGTATTTTGTACTTAGTCTAGTGGTGTTTGAGTGTAGTGGGGCTAGTGCATGTCTTATGTAGTTAGTACTCACCTAGTAGTACATAACTTAGTTGTGCTTGCGGGGGTTGAGCTTTGGCTTTTTCGTCCCACCTCTCAACTGTCAATCAACTGGTGTACAGATTCCTGAGCCTACTGGGGTCCATCTTATCTATATTGAAACTGGGTATGGAGTAAATCTCCATCACATCACTACTAAAAGTTCTCAGACCGACTTGATGAAATAACATTTACCATCACTCAGTTAACTCAGTAAGGCAGTCAGACAGTCAAACAGAGACAGTGGACTGAAGACTGTATTAGACTATGGGGAGAGATAGGATAGCTTTTTAGTTTAAAGTTCTCAGACCGATTGGATGAAATAGTATTTACCATCACTCAGTAAAAGCTGATGTGTGTCTAGCCCGGTTCCATTATATTAAAAAATATTACATTCGAATAACCATCACCAGGATCACTATGCAACTGGTGTGCAGGAGACCTTAACCACTCGACCATCACGACCGTACAAAAGATGATGGTAGCCATGGCTATCTGCCCATCATCCCCACGGCACTCTGATGGTAATAATGGGCATAGTATTGTATGAAATCACCTCAATTTTGGGACCACGTGGCAACACAAATGCGAACAAGCCTGAGTGGTCCCCAGGTATATGCAACTGAAAACTCCACACACCAGAACTGAATCGAACCCATACTATCCAGGGGCATTATGCAACTGGTGTACAGGAGAGCTTAACACTCGACCATCACGACCGTACAAAAGATGATGGTAGCCATGGCTATTTGCCCATCATCCCNAGTATCTCTGTTTGTAAAGTCGAACACCCATTTGAGAGCCTCCAACTATTTACAGAGTTTCCTGCTTTAACTGCAGCTCCGGTTTCTTGTCCCTGCTGGTCTACTGATCCATCTGTGAAGTAAGTAAAGCTGTCGGATGCCATGTTTGCTTCTATATGCATCTGTGCAATGTTACGTAGCAGATGAGGATTTGTCTGGTTCCTTTTTCCTTCAATAATCATAATCTTAAAGTCTGCTGGCGGAGATTCCCAAGGGGCTTGCATAACAAAGTCTGCTGGCGGAGATTCCCAAGGGGCTTGCATAACAAAGTCTGCTGGCGGAGATTCCCAAGGGGCTTGCATAACAAAGTCGACTTATGACATAACATTTCGTCGACACCCTTCTCAGTGACTATGTTTGTTATATCGAATGTATTGATGGTGTTTATCGCACAATGGGTCCACCTGTTGCTATTGGAGGCTCTTCTGTCCAGAGTTAGTGCTCCAGTGATTATATCTTGAAGTGAACTGATTCTAGGTCTGGTCAATATCTTGGTCAGCATGCACGCAGCGATCCCTTTTACCCTTATTTCAATCGACGTTAGCTTGGTTTCTAGTCTTAGGTACAGTATTTTAGTCCATCTGGGAGCTCCTGTTTTGAATAACCTCAACGTTTGCCCACTGGCCAGGAGAAAGAGTGAGTAAGAGGGCAATAGGTTGGTTGCAGAAAAGTTGTTCAATGTCAACCAATACTTTTGTTCAATGTCAAACCAATACTAGTTTCAGTACTTCAGCATAAATAGAAAGGGATATTTTTTATATTTTTCAACGACTTTTACACATTTTCAAGTCTTAATAAATAAACACACGTTTCAGATATAATTATTCTGTGACACGTTTCTGACAAACTAGCATATAATAAAGGATTGGTAGATAGATATTTTCCAAAACATCTTTAGTTTTCCTAATACAAATTTTCAGAGTTCCCCCCAAAATTCTGCAAATATGGCATGTTTATTGCTATTATAAAATCAATAAATGAAATTAGAGAAAAAAGCTATCAACAGCATTTAGAGACATTCCATCCACATATACTGTGTAAGTTTCATGTAAATTGAATAAAAAATGAAAAAAGTTATTTGAACGTTTATGTCAATTGAAAAAAAAAGCAAATAATAAAGTCTAAGGTGCTGCCATCTGTGACTGAGGTTGACATCAACCAATTTTCTCCAAAATTGGCACCCTTACAGATAGGCTTACGTGCAGGCAGGTGTATAAGTTTCATGCAAATCGTCCGATAAAAAGAAAAGAAAAAAATTGAAAAAAAAATCAATTTCTTTTCCAATTAAACTAATTATAATATTTGTTTAATATATGCTATTGTGATAGCAAAGAGTCATAGCTATGATTTCAGTTGACACTTTTGTTTCATAATCGTTTTTGACCATTTTGGCATAATTTTGACACCTACTTCAATATTTTTTCTCCCTTCCTATTTATGCTACAATGCTGAAACTTGAACCAGATGAAACACTTTTCATATACAACTTGTCAAAAAAGTTTGAAATCGAACGCGTTTTCATTTATTGCATTTTTGGGGCAAATTGGATCCTATTGCCCATATTGGATTATGCAGGCGCTGCATAATCAATTAGGGAACGAACAGCGTGTATGTAAAACATTCTTAACACTTTGTGTCCCGCTCCTAGACGGGGCTCTGTGATTGCTCTCATTATATTTAGTCGTGATTTTGCTTTCTACTTTAGTTATTGAATTTGCTTGTTGAATGTCATTTTAAAATCTATCCACACTCCGAGATGCTGTACCCACTGAAGGTTAATGTCTTGAATGCGTAAGTGCCTGTCTGGAGTGTGGCCGCCTAGTCTCATTGCCTTAGAATTCTGTGCAGATATTTTTAGCCCTAAAACGCTGCATTCAGATGTTACTTTATCTAATGCACCTTGTGCTTTATTGAGAAGTGAAGGACCTGTAATGACTAATGCTAGATCGTCAGCATAGCTTAGCAATTTAACCCCTTCTGTAAATGTCATGGCAACAAGTTTTTCCATAAGGATGTTAAAAAGACTAGGACTAAGGACTCCTCCTTGTGGAGTCCCATTCTCATGCAAGTGGTAGTCCGACACTTGTCCTTGCAACTTTACTCTGGCATACCTGTGACTTAGGTAATCTTGAATCCATGCTAGCATTTTTCCCTTTACACCATGTTTTAACTAAGGTGTGTAAAATTGCTTGCGGGCTCGCAAGTTCGAATGCTTTTTCTAGATCAAGGAAGATCACTATAGCTGGACCTGAGTTAACTGTTCCTAGTAATGTTGCTATGCAGTTGGCAGTACCCACGCCTCTAGTGAAGCCAAATATGTGTTTATGCAGGTCTCCAGTCTTCCACAGTAGCCTATTTAAGACCATCCGTTCTGCAGTTTTACTAATGCATGATGTTAATGAAATGGGTCTGTAATTGCCAGGTTCTTTCGGCTTAGGAATCGGAATGATGTCTGCTTTCTTCCAAGAGGTTGGTAGTTNTTTTTGAACTTCGGTTTATTGAATAGGCTGCTCTTTGCTAAAAATTCTTCTTTTGTGTCCTTGCCTTTGAAAACTACTTTTATCAAACGATCTCTGTCTTGTTGTACTAGCCAAGCTTGAAACCCTTTCTCTATTCTGTTCTTCTCTCTCCATCAGTACCCATCAAGAATCTCTTTAACTGGGCTTTGTCCATATCTCTCCTCTCCTCTGGACTGGCCTCTATTTGCTCCCTTAATACCTTCTACTAATACCCCTCTGCTCTTTTCCTCTCTATCAGTCAACTAGTGCATCTTGCTGCTTCCTGAGAAGTAGCAACTTTCATGGGACATTTCCTGTGTGTGTGTGTGTGTACTCACCTATTTGTACTCACCTATTTGTGCTTGCGGGGGTTGAGCTTTGGCTCTTTGGTCCCGCCTCTCAACTGTCAATCAACTGGTGTACAGATTCCTGAGCCTACTGGGCTCTATCATATCTACATTTGAAACTGTGTATGGAGTCAGCCTCCACCACATCACTGCCTAATGCATTCCATCCGTTAACTACTCTGACACTGAAAAAGTTCCTTCTAACGTCTCTGTGGCTCATGTGGGTACTCAGTTTCCACCTGTGTCCCCTTGTTCGCGTCCCACCAGTGTTGAATAGTTTATCCTTGTTTACCCGGTCGATTCCCCTGAGGATTTTGTAGGTTGTGATCATGTCTCCCCTTACTCTTCTGTCTTCCAGTGTCGTAAGGTGCATTTCCCGCAGCCTTTCCTCGTAACTCATGCCTCTTAGTTCTGGGACTAGTCTAGTGGCATACCTTTGGACTTTTTCCAGCTTCGTCTTGTGCTTGACAAGGTACGGGCTCCATGCTGGGGCCGCATACTCCAGGATTGGTCTTACATATGTGGTGTACAAGATTCTGAATGATTCCTTACACAGGTTCCTGAACGCTGTTCTGATGTTAGCCAGCCTCGCATATGCCGCAGACGTTATTCTTTTTATGTGGGCTTCAGGAGACAGGTTTGGTGTGATATCAACTCCTAGATCTTTCTCTCTGTCCGTTTCATTAAGTACTTCATCTCCTATTCTGTATCCTGTGTCTGGCCTCCTGTTTCCACTGCCTAGTTTCATTACTTTGCATTTACTCGGGTTGAACTTCAACAGCCATTTGTTGGACCATTCACTCAGTCTGTCTAGGTCATCTTGTAGCCTCCTACTATCATCCTCTGTTTCAATCCTCCTCATAATTTTTGCATCATCGGCAAACATTGAGAGAAACGATTCTATACCCTCTGGGAGATCATTTACATATATCAGAAACAGTATAGGTCCAAGGACTGACCCCTGCGGGACTCCACTTGTAACGTCTCGCCAATCTGAGACCTCACCCCTCACACTGACTCGTTGTCTCCTGTTGCTTAGGTACTCCTTTATCCAATGGAGTACCTTCCCTTTCACTCCAGCCTGCATCTCCAGCTTTTTCACTAGCCTCTTGTGTGGTACTGTATCAAAGGCTTTCTGACAATCCAAAAATATGCAGTCTGCCCACCCTTCTCTTTCTTGCCTTATTTTTGTTGCCTGGTCGTAGAATTCAAGTAACCCTGTGAGGCAGGACCTGCCATCCCTGAACCCATGTTGATGCTGTGTTACAAAGTTCTTTCGCTCCAGATGTTCCACTAGCTTTCTTCGCACAATCTTCTCCATCAGCTTGCATGGTATGCAGGTTAGGGACACTGGCCTGTAGTTCAGTGCCTCCTGTCTATCCCCTTTCTTGTATATCGGGACTACGTTAGCTGCTTTCCAAATTTCTGGCAGTTCCCCTGTTGCCAGTGATTTGTTATACACTATGGAGAGTGGTAGGCACAGTTCTTCTGCTCCTTCCTTTAGTATCCAAGGGGAGATTCCATCTGGGCCTATAGCCTTTGTCACATCCAACTCTAGTAAACACTTCCTTACTTCCCCGCTGGTAATCTCAAACTCTTCCAGTGGTTCCTGGTTAGCTATTCCCTCTCTTATCTCTGGAATTTCTCCTTGCTCTAAGGTGAAGACCTCCTGGAATTTCTTATTCAGTTCCTCACACACTTCCTTGTCGTTTGTAGTGAATCCTTCTGCCCCTATCCTTAATTTCATAACCTGTTCCTTTACTGTTGTTTTTCTCCTGATGTGGCTATGCAGCAATTTAGGCTGAGTCTTTGCCTTGCTTGCGATGTCATTTTCGTATTGTCTTTCTGCCTCTCTTCTCATCCTGACATATTCATTCCTGGCATTCTGGTATCTTTCTCTGCTCTCAAGTGTCCTGTTATTCCTATAGTTTCTCCATGCCCTTTTACTTTGCTGCTTAGCTAGCCTACATCTCTGATTAAACCATGGGTTTCTCATCTTCATTTCACTGTTTTCCTTTTGGACTGGGACAAACTTGTTTGCTGCGTCCTTGCACTTCTGCGTGATGTAGTCCATCATGTCTTGGGCCGTCTTTCCCCTGAGCTCTGTTTCCCATGCTATATCTGTTAGGAATTTTCTTATCTCCTCATAGTTTCCCTTTCGGTATGCTAACCTTTTGTTTTCGGTATCCCTCCTCGAGTTCAATAACCCTTCTTCAATCAGGTACTCAAACACCAGTACACTGTGGTCGCTCATTCCTACTGGGGCCTCAAAACCGATTTCTCTTATGTCGGAGTCGTTCAGAGTGAAGACTAGGTCGAGTCTCGCTGGTTCGTCATTTCCTCTCATCCTTGTGGGTTCTCTGACATGCTGGGTTAAAAGTTTCTAGTCACCACCTCCAATAGTTTGGCTCTCCACGTATCCTCGCCTCCATGCGGTTCCTTGTTCTCCCAGTCAATCCTTCCGTGATTGAAGTCCCCCATGATGAGCAGGTGGGATCTATTTCTACAGGCAGCAGAGGCTGCCCTCTCAATTATAGTGTTAACTGCCATGTTGTTGTTTCATACTCTTGACTGGGTCTTCTGTCATTTGGTGGAGGGTTATATATTACTGCTACTACTATTCTTGGTCCTCCCATTGTCATGGTGCCTGCTATGTAGTCTCTGAAACCCTCACAGCCCGGTATAGCCATCTCCTTAAAACTCCATTCCTTTCTCATGAGTAGGGCCACTCCACCTCCTCCCCTACCTTCCCTCTCTTTCCTTATTACTGTGTACTCCTGGGGAAACACGGCATTCGTTATGATTCCAGAGAGTTTTGTTTCAGTGAGTCCGATTACATCTGGGTTCACTTCTTGTGCCCTTTCCCTTAGTTCACTTGCCTTGCTTGTGATCCCATCTATGTTCGAGTACATTACCCTGAAACTGACTCTCTTCTGCTTCTCCTCTGGGGGGAACCTGTGGGATCTGGGGTGAGCGGGAGCTGGGAGGATCTGGTACGGGGAGACTGGTGGAAGAGGAAGGGCTTGGGGGGGGGGGTGGGAGGGAGGGGGGAGGGTAAGGGGGGGGTGAAGGGGTGGGTAGGAGGAGCGTATGTGTGTGTGTGTACTCACCTAGTTGTACTCACCTATTTGTGTTTGCGGGGGTTGAGCTCTGGCGCTTTGGTCCCGCCTCTCAACCATCAATCAACAGGTGTACAGATTCCTGAGCCTATTGGGCTCTATCATATCTACACTTGAAACTGCGTATGGAGTCAGCCTCCACCACATTACTTCCTAATGCATTCCATTTGTCAACCAATCTGACACTGAAAAAGTTCTTTCTAATATCTCTGTGGCTCATTTGGGCACTCAGTTTCCACCTGTGTCCCTTGTGCGTGTGCCCCTTGTGTTAAATAGCCTGTCTTTATCTACCCTATCAATTCCCTTCAGAATCCTAAATGTGGTGATCATGTCCCCCCTAACTCTTCTGTCTTCCAGCAAAGTGAGGTTTAATTCCCGTAGTCTCTCCACGTAGCTCATACCTCTCAGCTCGGGTACTAGTCTGGTGGCAAACCTTTAACCTTTTCCAGTTTAGCCTTATCCTTGACTAGATATGGACTCCATGCTGGGGCTGCATACTCCAGGATTGGCCTGACATATGTGGTATACAAAGTTCTGAATGATTCTTTACACAAGTTTCTGAATGCCGTTCGTATGTTGGCCAGCCTGGCATATACCGCTGATGTTATCCTCATGATATGTGCTGCAGGAGACAGGTCTGGCGTGATATCAACCCCCAAGTCTTTTTCTTTCTCTGACTCCTGAAGAATTTCCTCTCCCAGATGGTACCTTGAATCTGGCCTCCTGCTCCTTACACCTATCTTCATTACATTACATTTGGTTGCGTTAAACTCTAACAACCATTGTTCGACCATTCCTTCAGCTTGTCTAGGTCTTCTTGAAGCCTCAAACAGTCCTCTTCTGTTTTAATCCTTCTCATAATTTTGGCATCGTCCGCAAACATTGAGAGAATGAATCGATACCCTCCGGAGATCATTTACATATATCAGAAACAAGATAGGACCGAGTACAGAGCCCTGTGGGACTCCACTGGTGACTTCACCCAATCGGAGGTCTCACCCCTCACCGTAACTCTCTGCTTCCTATTGCTTAGGTACTCCGTTATCCACTGGAGCACCTTACCAGCTACACCTGCCTGTCTCTCCAGCTTATGTACCAGACTCTTGTGCGGTACTGTGTCAAAGGCTTTCCGACAATCCAAGAAAATGCAATCTGCCCAGCCCTGTCTTTCTTGCTTAATCTTTGTCACCTGATCATAGAACTCTATCAAGCCTGTAAGGCAAGATTTACCCTCCCGGAACCCATGTTGGCGATTTGTCACGAAGTCCCTTCTCTCCAGATGTGTTACCAGGTTTTTTCTCACGATCTTCTCCATCACCTTGCATGGTATACAAGTCAAGGACACTGGCTTGTAGTTCAGTGCCTCTTGCCTGTCGCCCTTTTTGTATATTGGGACCACATTCACCGTCTTCCATATTTCTGGTAGATCTCCCGTCTCCAGTGACTTACTATACACTATGGAGAGTGGCAAGCAAAGTGCCTCTGCACACTCTTTCAGTACCCAAGGTAAGATCCCATCTGGCCCAACAGCCTTTCTAACATCCAGATCCAGCAGGTGTCTCTTGACCTCCTCTCTCGTAATTTCGAACTCTTCCAAGGCCGCCTGGTTTACCTCCCTTTCTCCTAGCACAGTGACCTCACCTTGTTCTATTGTGAAGACCTCCTGGAACCTCTTGTTGAGTTCTTCACACACCTCTTTGTCATTCTCAGTATGCCTGTCCTCGCCTGTTCTAAGTTTCAATACTTGTTCTTTCACTGTTGTTTTCCTTCTGATGTGACTGTGGAGTAGCTTTGGTTCGGTCTTGGCTTTGTTTGCTATATCATTTTCATAACTTTTCTCTGCTTCTCTTCTCACCCTGACGTACTCATTCCTGGTTCTCTGGTATCTCTCTCTGCTTTCTGGTGTTCTGTTATTCCGGAAGTTCCTCCACACCCTTTTGTTCAGTTTCTTCGCTTCCAAGAACCCAGTAGTGCTTGCGGGGGTTGAGCTCTGCTCTTTTGGCCCGCCTCTCAACTGTCAATCAACTGTTTCTACTACTTTTTTTTCCCACCCCACACACACACACACACACACACACACACACACCAGGAAGCAGCCCATGACAGCTGACTAACTCTCAGGTACCTATTTACTGCTAGGAAACAGGGGCATAAGGTGAAAGAAACTCTGCACGCCGTGTCTCGCCGGCGCCCGGGATCGAACTCGGGACCACAGGATCACATGTCTAGCGTGCTGTCCGCTCGGCCACCGGCTCCCCTGGGGTGTGTGTGGTGTGTACTCATCTAGTTGCATTCACCTAGATTGTGTTTGCAGGGGTTGAGCTCTGGCTCTTTGGTCCCGCCTCTCAACCGTCAATCAACAGGTGTACAGATTCCTGAGCCTATTGGGCTCTATCATATCTACACTTGAAACTGTGTATGGAGTCAGCCTCCACCACATCACTTCCTAATGCATTCCATTTGTCAACCACTTTGACACTAAAAAAGTTCTTTCTAATATCTCTCTGGCTCATTTGGGCGCTCAGTTTCCACCTGTGTCCCTAGTGTGTGTGCCCATTGTGTTAAATAGCCTGTCTTTATCTACCCTATCAATTCCCTTGAGAATCTTGAATGTGGTGATCATGTCCCCCCTAACTCTTCTGTCTTCCAGCAAAGTGAGGTTTAATTCCCGTAGTCTCTCCTCGTAGCTCATACCTCTCAGCTCGGGTACTAGTCTGGTGGCAAACCTTTGAACCTTTTCCAGTTTAGTCTTATCCTTGACTAGATATGGACTCCATGCTGGGGCTGCATACTCCAGGATTGGCCTGACATATGTGGTATACAAAGTTCTGAATGATTCTTTACACAAGTTTCTGAATGCCGTTCGTATGTTGGCCAGCTTGGCATATGCCGCTGATGTTATCCTCTTGATATGGCTGCAGGAGACAGGTCTGGCGTGATATCAACTCCCAAGTCTTTTTCTTTCTCTGACTCCTGAAGAATTTCTCTCCCAGATGATACCTTGTATTTGGCCTCCTGCTCCCTACACCTATCTTCATTACATTACATTTGTTGGGTTAAACTCTAACAACCATTTGTTCGACCATTCCTTCAGTTTGTCTAGGTCTTCTTGAAGCCTCAAACAGTCCTCTTCTGTCTTAATCCTTCTCATAATTTTGGCATCGTCCGCAAACATTGAGAGAAATGAATCTATACCCTCCGGGAGATCATTTAACATATATCAGAAACAAGATAGGACCGAGTACAGAGCCCTGTGGGACTCCACTGGTGACTTCACGCCAATCGGAGGTCTCACCCTCACCGTAACTCTCTGCTTCTATTGCTTAGGTACCTTATCCACTGGAGCACCTTACCAGCTACACCTGCCTGTCTCTCCAGCTTATGTACCAGCCTCTTATGCGGTACTGTGTCAAAGGCTTTCCGACAATCCAAGAAAATGCAGTCCGCCCAGCCCTCTCTTTCTTGCTTAATCTTTGTCACTGGTCGTAGATTCTATTAAGCCAGTCAGGCAAGATTTACCCTCCCTGAACCCATGTTGGCGATTGTCACGAAGTCCCTTCTCTCCAGATGTGCTACCAGGTTTTTCTCACGATCTTCTCCATCACCTTGCATGGTATAAAGTCAAGGACACTGGCCTGTAGTTCAGTGCCTCTTGCCTGTCGCCCTTTTTGTATATTGGGACCACATTCGCCGTCTTCCATATTTCTGGTAGGTCTCCCGTCACAGTGACCTACTATACACTATGGAGAGTGGCAAGCAAAGTGCCTCTGCACACTCTTTCAGTACCCATGGCGAGATCCCGTCTGGACCAACAGCCTTTCTAACATCCTTCCAGCAGGTGTCTCTTGACCTCCTCTCTCGTAATTTCGAACTCTTTCAAGGCCGCCTGGTTTACTTCCCTTCTCCTAGCACAGTGACCTCACCTTGTTCTGTTGTGAAGACCTCTTGGAACCTCTGTTGAGTTCTTCACAAACCTCTTTGTCATTCTCTGTATACCTGTCCTCGCCTGTTCTAAGTTTCACTACCTGTTCTTTCCCTGTTGTTTTCCTTGATGTGACTGTGAGTAGCTTTGGTTCGGTCTTGGCTTTGTTTGCTATATCATTTCATAACTTTTCTCTGCTCTTCTCACCCATGACATACTCATTCCTGGTTCTCTGGCATCTCTGCTTTCTGGTGTTCTGTTATTCGGAAGTTCGGAAGTTCCTCCACGCTTTTGGTTCAGTTTTCTTTGCTTATAAATGCCCTATTATACATGGATTCTTCGTTTGCGTCTTGGATTTTCCTTTTGGGCCGGGTGTATCTGTTATTGCGTACGTCGCCAATGTACATGTGGCAGACGCGTTCACGAAGCTGTCGGAATCAGCACAGAAAATAAGAAAGCAACGTTGCAGGCGATGAGTCACAATAACGTGGCTGAAGTATGTTGACCAGACCACACACTAGAAGTTGAAGGGACGACGACGTTTCGGTCCGTCCTGGACCATTCTCAAGTCGCTTGTGATGAGGAGGTAGAGAACGGGTAATAAATAGGCAAGAGAGAGGTGAGGAGGAAAGTAAGGTGTAGAGAATAGTAGTAATAATGAGAACTGCAGAAGGCCTATTGGCCCATACGAGGCAGCTCCCATTATAACCACCGAAGGAAAAGTAATAGGAATAAGAAGAGGATAGCAAGGGAGCGTAGGAGAAGAGAGAAAGAAAAGGAAAGAGAAAGAAAGATAAATGGAAGGGTAAGCTTATGTTAAGTCACGTTTGTTAGAAAGATTAGAGCATTTGAGTATGTACTGTGAAAGGGAAGAATCCACAGCAACAAAGCCAGGACTCATGTTCATGTTGGGTACTTTGTGTATAAGAGCCGATTCTACAAGACGGCGTCTGTGAAGAGTAGAGGCAGGAAAGATTATTTTGGAGGAAGACCAATCAATGGGATGATTAGAATCCCTCACATGGCAGAAGAGAGCATTGTTAGTGTCTGCAGACTTAACACTTCTCTTGTGTTCTTTAAGTCTGTCATTCAGTGTACGGCCAGTTTCGCCAAAGTTTTGGAGAGGACAAGATGAACAGGAAATAGAGTAGACACCAGCAGCATTTGAAGCAGGAGGAGCAGTGTGAACTAGATTGCTACGAAGTGTGTTAGTTTGTCGAAAGGCGAGTTTAATGTCAAGAGGACGAATGGTATTGGTAAAAGTTTTGATTTCAGATATGAAGGGAAGGCATAGTACAGTGCTACTACTGTTGGAAGCAGGTTTAGGATGAAAGAAATTTCGTTTAGCTTGAGAGTAGGCAGAGTTGATGAAATGCAAAGGATAACCAAGGCGAGAGAATGATTTGTAGATAAAGGAAATTTCAGAATCAAGAAACTGAGGGTCGCTGATGCGTAAAGCGCGGAGGAAGAGAGAGACGAGAACATTTTTCTTAACAGAAGGAGGATGGTAGGAAAAGAAGTGAATGTACATGCCACTGTGCATGGGTTTACGGTAGACAGAGAAAGAGAACCCAGACACAGAGCTGTGAACATGAACATCAAGAAAAGGAAGGAGGGAATTAGATTCCCACTCAACTTTGAAATGGATAGAAGGAGCCAGATTGTTAAGAGAGGCGAGGAAAGGCTGGAAAAGATTAAGGTCATGAGGCCATAAAGCAAAATTGTCATCAACATAGCGAAGCCAGAGAGAGGGACGAGTATCAATAGAAGGAAGAAGAACAGTTTCGAAGTATTCCATGTAGAAATTAGCAAGAACAGGGGAGAGAGGGGAACCCATAGCGACACCGAAAGTTTGAGTGTAATATTTACCGTTAAAAGAGAAAGAATTAGATTCAACACAGAGTCTAATGAGATCGAGGAAAACGTCAGTGAGAAGAGGGAGAGGAAGAAGGCCCTCTGACGCCTTCCGTCTAAGGAAAGAGAGAACGTCATCTAGCGGAACATTTGTAAACAGAGAGTCAACATCAAGACTAAGCATCTTACAAGAGGGTTGCAGGCGCAGTCTTTCTATGAAGTCCTGAGAGTGACGAAGGTGGGCAGGGGAAAAAGTGCCAAGGTAAGGCATCAGGGTTTTAGCGAGCCAGGAGGCAAGAGAATAGCTGACAGAGCCCCGTGAAGAAATGATAGGACGAAGAGGAACACCAGGTTTATGAGTCTTAGGAAGACCATAGAAATAAGGAAGAGAAGGGCAGATGACACGGAAACGTTTAATGAGATCAAAGTCAGGAGGGCAAAGACTAGAGAGCTGTCTTAGTTTGCGGTTAAAGGAACCGTACAGGGCCTGGGAGCAAGGTCGAGTTAGAGTCCTTGAGGGTCTCTTCTCAGACTAGCCTCACCTGGTCCTGCTCCACGTTGATCGTTGGAATCTCCTCAATGCTTGAAACACTTTAAGGGACTCCTAGGGTCCTCATCACTTTTATAGTTTAGTGAATTAGGCAACTTGGTGTTGGAGACACCTGGAGCTGAAGGCTTGAGTAAATAGTTTGCAGTATTCAGAAGTGGTTCAACGGGAACATCACATAAAGCTTAACACTAGTTTATTTACTAACTTGACCACTAATACAAAGGGTACTTGATTTACTTTAGATTGGCGTCAGAAAGGCTATGGTTGCATTAGCGAGACTCTTCACGTCTGGCTAATCGACTCGGATCCACTCGTGGTGTAACACCTAACTTAACATAATTGACAGCCAATCATTAACACGGCAACCTAACTGCCGGTATGCAAAGGGATCACAAGAGTTCCAACCAGATACTCGGGTAATGATATGCAATAAACACAATGGTACTGTCAATAGGACAGGCAATAACATGCACAATAATAATGTCACACAATAACTAAATGTGTGGTGTATGTGAAACTCACATTCACAGGCGAGTGAAATGTCGTGATACCACACAGATAAACGCACATACACCGTCGGGTGCCTTCACCTATAACTGTGTCAGGTATGAGAAGGTGAGACTGTGGTTGATCCCTCAGATCAACACAGACAGACACAATAAAACAACGACAAGATCTTGTACTTACAGATAGGGTACCTCTCTTATTCATTCAGGCACATTTATGCAAGAACTCGTAAGTGCCCTGACAGCTGGGCACTCGTTCTGACGTGAGACCATTGGCGACAGGCTTTCCCACAAACTGTACCTGACACGGGGGGGTTACTCTCAGGAGGGCGCGCTGTGTGAGAGGATGGTTCACCAGCTCACTTACAATAGTGCTCTTATGCCTGTGGGAGGCCAGTATACTTGTTAAGTGCACTTGTTAAGTGTGCGGACTTAACTTTGGTAACCAGCAACCGAAACATCTAGTGTTTGGGCTTACGTGAGAGCCCCAGTCACCAGCAGTCCAGAAATGTTACCGTGGCCGTGGTAGCATGTCTGTGGACAGAGATAGAGCCGATAGCATCTCTCATTGTATAGCTAGGGCGAGACTCTAGTTTGCGCGGGAAAACAGTTAGGCCTGGCGTGGGTAGCTGCGGGCCACCCACGCGCTAGCCATTTGAGCCGTCGCCATGGAAACAGACGCCATCTTAGTAAACATCTTGAGCCGCCATGTTGGTCGGCCATCTTGGAGTTGCCCTAGGGGCTATGCTACACCGTCGCTGATTGGAGGAGAGGGGTAGGCCCCAGTATGCCTTCCTCTCATTGGTTATTCCGAGGAATACGCGGGAATCGACGGTGTGAGCGTCATTCTGGAGGAGCCATCACCCTGTCAAGACGCTCCTATGCTCAAGTAGGCCGACTTGTGTATAGGGCGTCGGGGTGGCTTAATTAACTACTCAGCTGCTGCACCTCCTGCTTCATCTACGACAGCGGTCGTCACAGAATCCGGCCGAAGTCGTCGCTTGGAGGGGAAAAGACAGTGTACAGTGGGTAGAGAAGATCTTGTGATCGGTCTGGGATCGTGGGGTAACGTGCATACGAGCAGTAACAGACTCGTAGATCCCATACCAGTGATGATTAGACTTGCTAGTGCTCTGTAGCAGTCGATGGGAACGGGGAAATAAGTGTTAGTGCTTTAAGGCAGATTTCCCATGTTTGTTTAAGACGAAATCATTGTGCGCGTCACCTGTGTACGAACGCTTCACTTACCGGTGGGTCGAGGGTACGAAACAAGCCGTGTTGTGGGAGGGTTCGGTGCGCGCCATTGTACGAACGATACCGCGGAGGTACCAAGCCAGCCTACCACCACTGAGCCAGCCACCCATAGCGGGGTGCCTGATGTATGGGAATGGTGTGTGTAAGCCGGCAGTATGAATGTAAGTACCTATGTGTGTATTTCTGGTGATTAGTAGTCTCTAAAGCTTGAATTCGAGGTCAAGTGTTCCGTCGCATTGTCACGCAGCACCTGTAGGTGAAGTGAAGTGTGGACGAGGAGATAATCATCCTTGTCATCGTGTCAGTCCTGAGGGACGTACGTCTTGTGAGCACAGACGTACAGTGTGTGTGTGTGTGTGGGTACACACGGGAACAGAGTATATACATAGATTAGCCAAGGACTGAGAGGATGTCCATGTAATATTATATTATTCCATTGTGGTAATTATTCATTCTTGATCGTCCGTGGGACGGAGTGATATCATTTCATGTGTAGTCTTGCAGGTGTGGAATTTCAACACTGAGCGCTCAGGTATGTGGTAACGTCAGTGATTCCTGGCAATGATTATTGTGGAGTGGCCCACAGTGTGGTTTTAATTTCTTGTATTGTTCCCAGGGCCGTGACAAGTGTGATTATATATACATATTGTGGTTGCAGTATTAACGTAATTTTGGTAGAATTTGGTGAGTGACGAGGCTGTCGGGAGTGACAGCCCTCGCTCTGTCGAGTAACGTAAAACTCGGGAGTGTTTATTCGGCATGCGTGATCGATAAATCACTCACCCATGTGATTTAGGAGTGCGAGATCTCCTTAGTGTTCCCAATAACGTTTGATAGCTGTAGGCTACATGTGTCAGCAGTAATTGTATATATATATATATAATCGTAGTGTCACGGTGCCCAGTGTTATTGTGTTATTTACTGTGTGGTTATTGCAAATTTGGGACCTATGTTCTAGGGGTTATTGAGAGCACTGGGGTCATTTGCAACAGTAAATAAGTAAGTAAGTGTTGAGCAGTATTCTAATACTTGGAAATTAGAGTACTTGCAGTGTGTGTTGTTGCAAAGGGGTTGTCATTGTTAGTGATTGTTGCTAGAGTTGAGCAATCACCGTGGGTAACTGCAGTTCAGTAAAGTCATTGTGGGGGCAGTGTTCTAGAGGGTTCATGTCCTGTATGTTATTTTACTAGGTTCTGCAGTATTGTCATTGCAACCGGATTGTAACGTAAATCACTGTGATTTGTTAGTGTGATTTGACATTGTCGTGGGTGAACTCGGCTGTAGACGAGTACTTGGATATACATATATTCTCCTGTTTATCTGGTAGGACATCGAAGTCCAGTATTCAGTGAGGTGATTGCGAGGCAATTAATATAACGTAACCGAGGGAACGCCCATTGCTTAAGAGAATTTGTTCTTTTACAATATGAGTAACGTAGAATACGTTTGGGTTAATTTACTTTCCTGCAAGCAGCTACGGTAGTCTCAAGGAGCCTAGCCACCAGCCAGATAAGAATTAGAGTATTGTCTGTCGTAATTAACGGTCAGTGGGCCGGGTAATTGACGTGTTTCAGGAAGTCAAAGTAATTAATCTCGATCCTTGTTGATCGACTCACACGAAGGCTACATTGTTCCATTAACGTAACGTCGTTATTTATGTCCGGAAGTACCGGCACTTGATTGACTCGTGGGAAGAGTAACGTCATTTTAGAATAACGTAAACGTGGTGCCTAATTACTGTTATTAGCCACCTGAATTGGTCTGAGTATGGAAGGCTCAGACGGAATTCATACCTTAATGTAAATTGCTGAGCCAGTGTGAAAGGTTGCGTATTTAACTGTTTAATTATTGATCTTGAGGATAGTAATTAATTACTCTAAAGGTAATCACGAGTGATTACCGTTCTCTTAGCACTTTGGACATTGTAAATCAGAGTTTACCATCGCTGAGTGATTAGTAACCGATTAACGTAAATTAACGTAACTAGTAAAGAGATTAATCAGCTGTCTTGTAGTACAGGGATTAATGGGATTTTCTCACTGAATGCTCGACGGGTAGAGTGTTGTGTAATTTCCGCGTTACTAGTGACAGTTGTAAGAGAAGTTATTAAATTAACGTAAATGTTTTGTTATTAACGTAAATCAATTGTATTGATTGTTGATCGTCCGTGGGACGAAGTGTTAACGTAAAGATTAATTGTGGAAAGGGTGCTGGAGTTGCCAGTGAACCCATTAGTTATTGATGTCATTGAAAGACTACTGATTTGATTGCATTGCAACCGCTATTGCAGGTGTAGACTGCACTGAGGCGTAGAACAGTTAGGAGGTTACTGGAGACGTGTTTCAGAACTCACTGTGTCATTTGTTGTAATTGTGATTATAGATCTGTTAGTTCTTGCTTGCTTGTTGATTCCTCTGTGGGCACGCTTATGTTCGAGTTAGTTCATTATGCAGTCCGAGGGGCTGGTGTCTAGCTGTCATTGATAGTGTCACAGGAAGGATTTCGAGTAACGTCATTGACATTCTTTTGTTTTGTTGTAGTAGTTAGTACTTTATTGAATAAACTAAGTTGTTATGTTAACACTGTCTTTTCGTTACACCCCCACACATTATTATTGTTATGCAAATGTTCTTCACACTCGACTATTGGAGACTTATTTCTGAGCTTTGGATCAAATATACGGCACCACACAACAATAAATTATTGTTGTGAGAGCCCAGGACCTACTCGTTAGATTCGCTTCGGCGATTAGCGAAGGTCGACGACCCAAGTGGAGGGGATTTCAATTTCATTGGGGTCTCGGCGTTTGCTCGCGCCTAGTCAATTGTTCGTACAGGGTCCCAAAGTGAGGAATGAGCTGCTTACTACACTGGTGTGTTAGCTAAGCAAGTCCTTCCTCAGGCGACCTAGTTGAATATCACGACAGGAATAAAGGTTAAAGAATAAAGAAAATTCTTAGAAATTTTCCGAGCTCAATTCCTTATACCAATTGTCATTTATTCCAATGTACTGACGTAAGCCAGCACAGCTCAAAAAACTCTCACACGCTGTATGTCAACAGACACACACACACACTCTGGCACTGGTGGTGAGTAAGGGTGGTGATGTCACGTGGTACAGTGAGGGAGGCGGCGGGCGGTTCGAGGCTACACAATCGGGACAGTGTGGCGGCTGGCAGTGGCTGATTATGGTACCGTGCAGGTACACTGTGGTAAAAGTCACACACAGATTACTTAGACGGCGGCACTGCCTTAGTTCACTCTAGGCCACTCACAGACAATTTCCACTTGTCACCAGGGGTTACCTGATACCAGTCTGTTTCACTCTGTTATTTGTCACTAGGCTTCTAAACAATATGTTCACAGTCGCAATTCCGGCCGAGTGTTGGTATATCGAAAAGACACTGTGTTTAATTAACTTAACGGTGAGGAATCGACGGTGTTCTTCTGTCTATTGGCCGATAGACAGAACAGGACACGTCCTCTGTGCAAGGGCTTCCTCATGTGAATGCTCTTGCCTGGGGCTCAGGGCTCCTCGTGGGACACAACACAGGGGGTTACAATTTGACCAATGACATTGCAGCAAAAGAGCAGGAACCAATCATATTGATCGTTCCATGATCAGTAACAGAGGTGACGTCATGAACACGTCACGACCACGTCACAGTTGTTATTCTCCATTACACCAGTTGAGGCTGACCCCAGAGGTCAGACTCTGTCGCCTGAGCTGGCATCTCATCTGCTCTCTCACGCTTCGCACCTCCTATGTGTACTCTCTGACCCTGTAGCAAGTATACTAAACTTTCTTGTATCTACTTCCTGCCTGGACATACGGCAGCCTTCGTTTTATAAACGTATTCCTGGTTATGTGGGCATCCTGGGGACACCCAACATGCCAGATTACCATCCAGGGTTAACAGAGATAGGACTTGTGCACGAGGATTGGTGCACTGTGCACTGCAATGAGCCATTCAAGTCATCTGTGGGAGAATCTTGAGAGACCATTCTCTCACAGAATGACCTCACCATCTAACCATAATTTATTTAGGTGGCAATGATATCCATGCTACTCGCCAACCAGCTGAGATAATTAACCACTTAAAAACTATCATCAGTTCATTTAAACTAATTAGCAACTCTGTAGTATTCACATTAGTGGAACCGCGCCAACTAAGAAGAGATAACCGTTGAGGAGTAAGTCCTGAATATTATTAGCGTTCTGCTAAATGCATTAACTTTCGGCTGAGAAAAAGAGTAAGATTGGAAGCCACTTACATTCATTTTACTTCTAGACCATATCAACAGAACTTGACCCCTGATGGAGTACATCTGTCAGGAGAGTCCAGGGGCCAGATTCACGAAGGTACGAATGTTTTTCTTCTTATTGCCTTTATAGTGGCTACGTCGGTATTCAGGTAGGCATACTAAGAAGGAAAATCTTCATAAGTTTGCTCCGTTGGCTAAGGTTGCTGTCGACCACTTGTAGCTTTACGTAAACTGGAGATAACTCAATGTTTCTCTACTACACAACACGGAGGATTGATTTTATTATAAACAAAACATTTTAGCTGGAGAATTTCGTCAGGAGGCGTCCTTCATGTTAGTTATATATGCATTCTCTGTTAGAAACTTGCAGTAAATATATCTTTTATGATATTAGAATTAGTTTTATAATAGCAAGATATTATACAAGTAGTAGTAGGCATCCATCAGTCTCAGGAGACTACGGAGTTGCGCTCTGGTTGTCAGTCTGGAGTGGCCTCACCAGGACGCAAAGTCAGGGTAGGTTGATTCAGGGGAGAAGCTGTTACCCAGGCAGCAGGTCCCCCCTTTCCACGGCGCTGAAATTCTCCAATGGAAAGGCATACGCCAATACGATTGGTTCCAGCGCCTTCGCAGGAACTGTGAGTTCCGGGGTTGACCTCAAAGGTGGTGAAGAAGGACACAGCGACCTCCAACTCCGGAGACCGCCGTGGTCGGGGCCGGAGAAGAACCACCCCATCAAGGGTTTGAACGACCCCAGCCTCCTAAAGCAGAGCCTGGGCCGCACGACCCTCGGGAGGTGGACGTCCCGGTCCCGCACCTACGGGTTCTAGACAAGGATCGTCACAGCCCCTTTTCACCCGAGGCCGGCCTCCTTCAAGACCAAGTAGAAGGAAGAGTGATAATTATTAAATAAAACAATTATTAGTATGATAATTATTATAATAATAATTTACTTAATACCAGTAGTTATTAAGTAAATAAACATTGGTGAACATGAAATATGAGAGAAGGTGATGAGACCTGCCTGATGGGAGCATTTACAATCACCAAGTTCACCTAGTAATAAGTATAAATGGATATGTGTAGCTAAGGTACACCCTCTATTTTTAATTTATTTTGTTTGGTTTTTGTTTTGAAATTAAATATGGGTGAGACAAAATTAAAATATGCTGCACAAATGATGTTAGGTTAGGGTAAAAACTTTTCTTATTGAATACTTAGACCTATAATTATGACTATATGGACTATTAAAAAAGAGAGAGGGAAGTTCGGGTCCAAAACCTCTTCCTGTTACACAATTTGGGTGTGTGGAACAAATAATTATCAAAAGAAGGCACCAAACTGGGAAGGCTATGTAGCAGTAAGACAGTGAGGTGAGGCAGCTACTTATTTGAGGAATGCTTATTTTATTTACCTTATAAGCTAAGGCAGCTTATTTTATTTGAGGAATGCTCAGCTGATTCCTCTACATTTAGCATGGAACAAATTTGTGTCCAAAACCTCTTCCTGTTACACAATTTGGCTATGTGTAACAATTAGTAAGTAATTATCAAAAGAAGGTACCAAGCTGGGAAGGCTATGTAGCACCATTGTGTGTAACAATAAACCAATTTTTTTTTATCAAATAATGCTCCTGTGAGAAACAAACCCTGTCAGCTGTAAAAATATTGATGCAGTTATTTAAATAAAAAATATAATGAAAGAAATATTATTGGTTTATTTTTATCCTATCTTTTTGTAATATACACTATATCCGAAGAATTGAAAATTGAGAATTGAGACATAATGCACAATTTAATGAATGATTCAAAAGAAATATGACTATTACATATCAACATGAGATCTTAATGATCCATAGTGAATATGATTTTATAAGGATAATATTGGTAATAATGCAAACTATAATTTAAAATCTTTATTACTGATATTTTTGTATTAAGAAGCTTAGGTATACACAGCAATGTGCTGCTACCCTATTCTATATGGAAGATTACACAGTGTAGATAAAAAACTAGCTATACGTTCATCTAATACTCCCATCTCACAGGATGGTTAGGCATACATGGAATCAGGAGAGAAAATACCTGACTCAATACAAAGAACAAATCAACTCTAACTAAACAACAACTTTACGATTTTCACAAACAGTAAGTACTGAATTATGGAAACATTATATTATGACTACTCCTACCAGTTTCTACAAGACTCCTCTCAAACAATGTATTTTTTTTAACATGCATTGGTATACACAGCAATGTGCTGCTTCCCTATTCTGTATGAAGGACCATATAGTGTAGATCAAAAACTAGCTACAAACTCATCCAACATCCCCACCTCACAGAACGGCCAGTCATACATAGAATCAGAAGAGAACAAAATATGTAAGGCTGATCCCACTATCAAAATCTGGGTACAGCACAAGAAAATCTTCCAATATTCCTGAGTGTATGAAGTAATTACAGAGCTCAAAGTACCTCATACCATTTGGTATGAAGTCTCTGATAACAGGGTAATCACATATATAGTGTTGGAGAGTATGTCCTCTCAAGCAGAACTGAAAACAGATGTTTTTTTTTCAACCAGAGAGTTAAAACCCATGGAACCGCATACCCGCTGAAGCCGTAAATGCCAAAATCCAGCTAGAAAAATATCATTATTACAATTGGTGGGACTTAACAAGCCCCGGCTTTTTGTCCTTGTTGAGGCCACTAGATAGTTAGTGGCCCTTGGGTAAATTTTGGTAAATTAATACATAAATAAATACCATCGTTTCTCAAATCTTGGCTACAACATGTGCTGTTACGATTTCCGGCTTTTTTGCCTATACCGCTGATATCAACAAAGCTTTTTTAAGAGTAGGCTTGCAAGAAAAGGACTGTGACTTTAAGAAATTTCTCTGGATATAGGATCCACAGAACCCTAATAGTGATGTCATCACTTACCAGTTTGCATCAGTACTATTTGGAGCAACGTCTTCACCATTTTTACTCCAAGCTACCTTGGACACTCTTCTGAAGAAATCTAAAAGCTCCTATAAAGCTGAAATTAGTAACAACCTGTACATGGAGAACTTTCAAGGAACCATTAATGATGAAAGTGAATTAGTGGAAATTTACCATGAGGCTAACAGTGAATTGCTAGTGGCCAATATGCCTTTACAGTCATGGGCCTCAAATAACCAACAATTAAATCAGATAATCGAGAAAGAATTTCCCGAGTATCAAGTACCCAATAAATTAAAGGTTCTATGCATGGAATGGAATGTGACTACTGACGAATTGAATATCAAGTCAGTGGAAACTAACAAATCACCCCTAACCATGAGAAAGTTACTCTTATATGTCAGTCAACCTTTTGACCCTTTAGGCTTACTTAGTCCTATTTTAATTAAGGGCAAACTCCTCATGCAGGAGTACTGGCAGAATAATATGGGTTGGGATGATCAGTTACCAATTGAGCAGCAAGACAAATGGCAGACATTGACCATGGATTTTAATAAACTTAGTGTTGTGAAATTTCCACGTAATGCTTTAGGACAGAACTTACCCAAAGATTTACGTGTGTTTTGCGATGCCTGAGGCAAAGCATATGGCGCAGTAGCCTATCTGGTTAATACACAACAATCATTTCTACTTACTTCAAAGGCAAGAGTGGACCCAATGAAAAGGAGGTCCTTACCCAAATGGAGTTAACTGCCTTATTAGTAGGAGTAAGACTGGGTCATTGCCTGGCCAAGACACTCAGTAATATTCACTTTGGTGAGATAGTAGTGTTGTTTGCCAGAGTGCTGAAAGAATGCAAAGAGGAGCTTTGTGACCCACTGTCAATCATATTTAATAAATCAATAGAGTCAGGCAGAGTGCCAGAGTTTTGGAAAGTTGCTAATGTGATACCAGTTTTTAAGAAAGGAGATAGATCACTTGCGTCTAACTATCGACCAATTAGCCTAACGTCTATTGTGGGAAAGTTACTCGAATCTATAATAGCAAATAAAATTCGTCTTCATCTTGAAAAACATGAATTAATAATTGAGTCGCAACATGGTTTTATAAATGGCCGTTCATGTTTAACAAATTTGTTATCTTTTTATTCTAGCATAGTTGAGGCAGTTGATAGTGGTAAGGATTGTGATGTTGTGTACCTTGACTTTAGCAAAGCTTTCGATACAGTGCCACATGAAAGACTGATTAAAAAGATAGAGGCTCATGGTTTTGGGGGTGCTATATTAAGCTGGATTAGGGCATGGCTATACCAAAGGAAACAGAGAGTTAGTATAAATGGAGTCAAGTCAGAGTGGGAAAATGTTGTAAGTGGAGTGCCTCAAGGCTCTGTCCTGGGACCTCTGTTGTTTATAATATATATAAATGATTTAGATTCAGGTTTGAGTAGCAACATTTGCAAATTTGCCGATGATACGAAAATCGGTAGGGAAATTAATTCGGAGGAGGACTCACTATCACTTCAAGTTGATCTAGATAGGGTTTTGAAATGGTCAAAGGACTGGCAGATGCAGTTTAATGCTGATAAATGTAAAGTTCTGAGGCTAGGTAATGATGATAGAGCTACAAGATACGAGCTAGATGGTGTTGAGATTGCGAAGTCGGATTGCGAAAGGGATCTGGGAGTTATAATTAGTAAGAATTTAAAACAAAAGGATCAATGCATAAATGTTCGTAATAAGGCAAATAGGACACTCGGATTTATTAATCGCAGCGTAAGTAACAAGACACCTGGTGTGGTTCTCAAGCTATATCTTGCTCTGGTTAGGCCCCATTTAGATTTTGCAGTTCAGTTTTGGTCGCCATATTATAGAATGGATATAAATTCACTTGAACGTGTCCAGCGTAGGATGACTAAGTTAATTCCCCAAATTAGAAATCTTTCATATGAAGAAAGATTAACAAAGCTTAATTTGCATTCACTGGAAAGGCGAAGAGTTAGGGGTGACATGATAGAGGTTTACAAGTGGATGAATGGACATAACAAAGGGGATATTAATAGGGTATTGAAAGTATCAACACAGGACAGAACGCGAAACAATGGGTATAAATTGGATAAGTTTAGATTTAGGAAAGACTTGGGTAAATACTGGTTCAGTAACAGGGTTGTTGATTTGTGGAACCAATTGCCGCGTAACATTGTGGAGGTGGGGTCCCTCGATTGTTTCAAGCATGGGTTGGACATGTATATGAGTGGGATTGGGTGGTTATAAATAGGAGCTGCCTCGTATGGGCCAATAGGCCTTCTGCAGTTGCCTTTGTTCTTATGTTCTTATGTTCTTATGTTGTCAGACAACGAAGCAATCTTACAATGTGTAAGAAATAATAACAACAAAACTTCCTACGTGAGTAATCGAGTTAGGGAAATACATGAACTATCTGCTGGATATAAATTGAGACATGTCCCCACCAAGGACAATCCAGCCGATTACTTATCATGAGGTTTAACATTAAAACAGTTAGTTAAAACCGAGATGTGGTTTAATGGACCCCCATGGCTGGTTATTGGTCAGGGGCCTAAACAAAAGCCACAAGTCATCGTGACCAACATCACTGCACCCACGGTGGAACCAGAATCTCCTCCATCTGTGGCTATCAATCCTCATTCATATTCTAGTTTAGACAAGTTACTGAGAGTTACCGAAATCGTCTTTTATTTCCTCAACAAAGTAAGGATCAAACATCGATTTTCCAGTCCTATCAAATATTGGATCAAACGAGCTCAACAAGAGACTTACGGGAGAGAATATGAACATCTTTCAGATAAATTAAGTAAGTCTCTGGGCATTTGGTATGGCTCAAATAACCACAATACACTAAGGTGTGGAGGACGTCTGCTTCATGCAGATATTGATTTGGAAACAAAAAATCCTATATTTCTACCACGTCACCACATCATAACTAAACTTATAGTTTTACATTACCATCAACATAATACCTTACATGGTGGAGTGTTAGACACTCTCACTGATCTTAGACAGACATTTTGGCTTCCCCAAGGTCCCCCCCTCCCCGCTCAGCTCGTTGATGCCGTGAGGGGGGCTTAGTGGGCGGCTGCCAGAGTGTGATGCTCCTTGGGACAGTCCTTTGTCCTTTTCTAGCCTTGTGCTCCTGCTGCCGTCCTCTCCAATTGTGCTGAGCACCTTTTCCTTCTACTTCTGTTTCGTTTTTCTCCCCCCTCTTCTCCTATCTGCTTGTCGTTTCCTACCGACCTTTTGCTTGTTTTGGTTCTTTCTTTGGACTTCTTCTATTTTGACGCCCGGGTGCTTGAGGAGGCATACTCTTGCATCCGTAGAACTGTAGTACCCGACGTCTCGAGCGAGGGGAACCTTTTATTGTCAATCCCCCCTTCGTCGCTGAACCCGATCTCGACGGACTGACGATTCTAAAGGTGGCGTTTGTGGGGCGTATACTCACGACGCACCCCTAGGGGGCCCCGGCATGATCGGCGAGAGCTTCCTGTTGGGTTTCCTGCCTCTAATTGTGGCTCCATGGTGGGTATGGGGGCACATTCGTGGATGAATTTATCACTCTTCGTCTATATGTCGATAAATGTTTCTGTTGTACCCTCTCAGGCTCGTGGGGTGGGCGACCAAGCCCCCGAGTCGGCCTGTATTGGAAGACCAGGCTTTGTAGCTCCCGCTGCGGTGGGCCCCGACCTTGCTCCTCCTTTGACCATCCTGACTTCTTCCCCAGCTCCCCTCCCTCCTCTGTGGTTGGGTCGAGCCTCCAGCCTCCAGTGGTGACCACTTCGTCTCCTGGTGCGGCTAAGTCTCTCGTTGTGACTACTGAGCCTTTTGACCCCTCTCTTTCTGGGGATTCTCAACGCCGTTCGCGCCCCGGCCGCACTCGCTCGATTCCTTCCCGTACTGACGCGTATCAGGCCTTGTTTGGTCCCGCTTCATAGGCAAAATACTTTGATCTCCTCCCTCTTGATTCTGCGCCTCCTGACGATTTCTCCCTCCATCGGCATCTTGTTGATTCCGTGGATGAGTCTGTTACCTTCAACCCCACTCGTCTCGGTACACGTGTCGTTGCTGCTCCTTCTCAGGATGCAGCTTCCCGCTTGGCTGCCTTATCTTGCCTTGGTGAGATCCCTGTTCCGGTCTCCAAGAACGTTCAGATGAAGGCCAGTGTTGGCACTATTCTCCTCCCGCCCCATGTGGAAGCCGGTGTTCAGAATCTGAAGGATTGCCACGATGATATTCGGCATATCCTTGATGCCCAAGGCCATTCTGTCCTCCAGGTTGACTCGTTTACTCGTCCCCCTCGTGGTCGTCACCGTCAACCCCTTCGTGTTGTGAAGATCATCTTTGATGGTAGGACCCTTCCATCCTCTGTCATTCTTGCTGGTGCCAGGTGCTCTGTCCAGGAGTATATTCCTTCTCCTCGGCTTTGTAACAAGTGCTGGAGGTTTGGGAATGGTGCCCTCCGCTGCTCTGGGACTGTCTCTCTCTGTCCTTTTTGTGGGGGGTGAAGGTCACTCCAAGTCGGAGTGCACTTCTCCCCAAGCTCGCTGCCTCAACTGCGATGAGGCCCATCCTACCTTCTCCCGTGCCTGTATCCATTACAAGCTTGAGGCAGCCGTCCTCAACTTGAAGCACCGGGATCGTTTATCTTTTCCTGAGGCGAGGCGCCAGGTTCGCCGGCTCCCGCCTTATGCTAACGTCTCATATGCTCGCGTGTTGCGCTCTTCTTCTCCTCGTCCTTCCCTCTTTCCTCAGACTCACAACAGTTTCCGGACCTTGGACCCTGATACGCCCACTGCCCCCTCCTCTGTTCCTTTGAGTTCTGTCCCGAAGGGTCCCCCTCCTGGTCCTCTGTCTGGGGTTCCCCTTCTTTCTACCCAGTCTGTTGTGTCTCCTGTGTCTTCTTCTTCGTCTCCCTCC
>WNGS01162780.1:88010-123252 GCA_020271785.1 Procambarus virginalis
GGTCGGGGCCCACCGCAGCGGGAGCTACAAAGCCTGGTCTTCCAATACAGGCCGACTCGGGGGCTTGGTCGCCCACCCCACGAGCCTGAGAGGGTACAACAGAAACATTTATTGACATATAGACGAAGAGTGATAAATTCATCCACGAATGTGCCCCCATACCCACCATGGAGCCACAATTAGAGGCAGGAAACCCAACAGGAAGCTCTCACCGATCATGCCGGGGCCCCCTCAGCCCGTGGTGCCGGACGTGAGTATACGCCCCACAATACGCCCACCTCTTGAGAATCGTCCAGTCCCTCGAGATCCGGGTTCCAGATCGACCGAATGGGGGGTTGACAATACAAAAGTTTCCCCTCGCTCGTACGACGTCGGGTACTACAGTTCTACGGATGCAAGAGTATGCCTCCTCAGCCCCCGGGCGTCAAATAGAAGAAGTCCAAAGAAAGAACCAAAACAAGCAAAAGGTCGGTAGGAAACGACAAGCAGATAGGAGAAGAGGGGGAGAAAAACGAAACAGAAGTAGAAGAAAAGGTGCTCAGCAAAATTGGAGAGGACGCAGGCAGGAGCACAAGGCTAGAAAGGACAGAGGACTGTCCCAAGGAGCTCACACTCCGGCAGCCGCCCACTAAGCCCCCCTCACGGCATCACGAGCTGAGCGGGGAGGGGGGACCTTGGGGAAGCCAAAATGTCCTGTCTAAGATCGGAGAGGTTCTAACACTCCACCATGTAAGGTATTATGTTGATGGTAATGTAAAACTATAAGTTTAGTTATGATGTGGTGACGTGGTAGAAATATAGGATTTTTTGTTTCCAAATCAATATCTGCATGAAGCAGACGTCCTCCACACCTTAGTATATTGTGGTTATTTGAGCCATACCAAATGCCCAGAGACTTACTTAATTTATCTGAAAGATGTTCATATTCTCTCCCGTAAGTCTCTTGTTGACCTCGTTTGATCCAATATTTGATAGGACTGGAAAATCGATGTTTGATCCTTACTTTGTTGAGGAAATAAAAGACGATTTCAGTAACTCTCAGTAACTTGTCTAAACTAGAATATGAATGAGGATTGATAGCCACAGATGGAGGAGATTCTGGTTCCACCGTGGGTGCAGTGATGTTGGTCACGATGACTTGTGGCTTTTGTTTAGGCCCCTGACCAATAACCAGCCATGGGGGTCCATTAAACCACATCTCGGTTTTAACTAACTGTTTTAATGTTAAACCTCATGATAAGTAATCGGCTGAATTGTCCTTGGTGGGGACATGTCTCAATTTATATCCAGCAGATAGTTCATGTATTTCCCTAACTCGATTACTCACGTAGGAAGTTTTGTTGTTATTATTTCTTACACATTGTAAGATTGCTTCGTTGTCTGACAACATAAGAACATAAGAACAAAGGCAACTGCAGAAGGCCTATTGGCCCATACGAGGCAGCTCCTATTTATAACCACCCAATCCCACTCATATACATGTCCAACCCATGCTTGAAACAATCGAGGGACCCCACCTCCACAATGTTACGCGGCAATTGGTTCCACAAATCAACAACCCTGTTACTGAACCAGTATTTACCCAAGTCTTTCCTAAATCTAAACTTATCCAATTTATACCCATTGTTTCGCGTTCTGTCCTGTGTTGATACTTTCAATACCCTATTAATATCCCCTTTGTTATGTCCATTCATCCACTTGTAAACCTCTATCATGTCACCCCTAACTCTTCGCCTTTCCAGTGAATGCAAATTAAGCTTTGTTAATCTTTCTTCATATGAAAGATTTCTAATTTGGGGAATTAACTTAGTCATCCTACGCTGGACACGTTCAAGTGAATTTATATCCATTCTATAATATGGCGACCAAAACTGAACTGCAAAATCTAAATGGGGCCTAACCAGAGCAAGATATAGCTTGAGAACCACACCAGGTGTCTTGTTACTTACGCTGCGATTAATAAATCCGAGTGTCCTATTTGCCTTATTACGAACATTTATGCATTGATCCTTTTGTTTTAAATTCTTACTAATTATAACTCCCAGATCCCTTTCGCAATCCGACTTCGCAATCTCAACACCATCTAGCTCGTATCTTGTAGCTCTATCATCATTACCTAGCCTCAGAACTTTACATTTATCAGCATTAAACTGCATCTGCCAGTCCTTTGACCATTTCAAAACCCTATCTAGATCAACTTGAAGTGATAGTGAGTCCTCCTCCGAATTAATTTCCCTACCGATTTTCGTATCATCGGCAAATTTGCAAATGTTGCTACTCAAACCTGAATCTAAATCATTTATATATATTATAAACAACAGAGGTCCCAGGACAGAGCCTTGAGGCACTCCACTTACAACATTTTCCCACTCTGACTTGACTCCATTTATACTAACTCTCTGTTTCCTTTGGTATAGCCATGCCCTAATCCAGCTTAATATAGCACCCCCAAAACCATGAGCCTCTATCTTTTTAATCAGTCTTTCATGTGGCACTGTATCGAAAGCTTTGCTAAAGTCAAGGTACACAACATCACAATCCTTACCACTATCAACTGCCTCAACTATGCTAGAATAAAAAGATAACAAATTTGTTAAACATGAACGGCCATTTATAAAACCATGTTGCGACTCAATTATTAATTCATGTTTTTCAAGATGAAGACGAATTTTATTTGCTATTATAGATTCGAGTAACTTTCCCACAATAGACGTTAGGCTAATTGGTCGATAGTTAGACGCAAGTGATCTATCTCCTTTCTTAAAAACTGGTATCACATTAGCAACTTTCCAAAACTCTGGCACTCTGCCTGACTCTATTGATTTATTAAATATGATTGACAGTGGGTCACAAAGCTCCTCTTTGCATTCTTTCAGCACTCTGGCAAACAACACTACTATCTCACCAAAGTGAATATTACTGAGTGTCTTGGCCAGGCAATGACCCAGTCTTACTCCTACTAATAAGGCAGTTAACTCCATTTGGGTAAGGACCTCCTTTTCATTAGGTCCACTCTTGCCTTTGAAGTAAGTAGAAATGATTGTTGTGTATTAACCAGATAGGCTACTGCGCCATATGCTTTGCCTCAGGCATCGCAAAACACACGTAAATCTTTGGGTAAGTTCTGTCCTAAAGCATTACGTGGAAATTTCACAACACTAAGTTTATTAAAATCCATGGTCAATGTCTGCCATTTGTCTTGCTGCTCAATTGGTAACTGATCATCCCAACCCATATTATTCTGCCAGTACTCCTGCATGAGGAGTTTGCCCTTAATTAAAATAGGACTAAGTAAGCCTAAAGGGTCAAAAGGTTGACTGACATATAAGAGTAACTTTCTCATGGTTAGGGGTGATTTGTTAGTTTCCACTGACTTGATATTCAATTCGTCAGTAGACACATTCCATTCCATGCATAGAACCTTTAATTTATTGGGTACTTGATACTCGGGAAATTCTTTCTCGATTATCTGATTTAATTGTTGGTTATTTGAGGCCCATGACTGTAAAGGCATATTGGCCACTAGCAATTCACTGTTAGCCTCATGGTAAATTTCCACTAATTCACTTTCATCATTAATGGTTCCTTGAAAGTTCTCCACGTACAGGTTGTTACTAATTTCAGCTTTATAGGAGCTTTTAGATTTCTTCAGAAGAGTGTCCAAGGTAGCTTGGAGTAAAAATGGTGAAGACGTTGCTCCAAATAGTACTGATGCAAACTGGTAAGTGATGACATCACTATTAGGGTTCTGTGGATCCTATATCCAGAGAAATTTCTTAAAGTCACAGTCCTTTTCTTGCAAGCCTACTCTTAAAAAAGCTTTGTTGATATCAGCGGTATAGGCAAAAAAGCCGGAAATCGTAACAGCACATGTTGTAGCCAAGATTTGAGAAACGATGGTATTTATTTATGTATTAATTTACCAAAATTTACCCAAGGGCCACTAACTATCTAGTGGCCTCAACAAGGACAAAAAGCCGGGGGCTTGTTAAGTCCCACCAATTGTAATAATGATATTTTTCTAGCTGGATTTTGGCATTTACGGCTTCAGCGGGTATGCGGTTCCATGGGTTTTAACTCTCTGGTTGAAAAAAAAACATCTGTTTTCAGTTCTGCTTGAGAGGACATACTCTCCAACACTATATATGTGATTGCCCTGTTATCAGAGACTTCATACCAAATGGTATGAGGTACTTTGAGCTCTGTAATTACTTCATACACTCAGGAATATTGGAAGATTTTCTTGTGCTGTACCCAGATTTTGATAGTGGGATCAGCCTTACATATTTTGTTCTCTTCTGATTCTATGTATGACTGGCCGTTCTGTGAGGTGGGGATGTTGGATGAGTTTGTAGCTAGTTTTTGATCTACACTATATGGTCCTTCATACAGAATAGGGAAGCAGCACATTGCTGTGTATACCAATACATGTTAAAAAAAATACATTGTTTTTTTTTTGAGATATATACAAGTGTTGTTACATTCTTGTACAGCCACTAGTACGCGTAGCGTTTCGGGCAGGTCCCTGGAATACGATCCCCTGCCGCGAAGAATCGTTTTTTCATCCAAGTACACATTTTACTGTTGCGTTAAACAGAGGCTACAGTTAAGGAATTGCGCCCAGTAAATCCTCCCCGGCCAGGATACGAACCCATGACATAGCGCTCGCGGAACGCCAGGCGAGTGTCTTACCACTACACCACGGAGACTGTAAAGAGACTTGTTTGAGAGGAGTCTTGTAGAAACTGGTAGGAGTAGTCATAATATAATGTTTCCATAATTCAGTACTTACCGTTTGTGAAAATCGTAAAGTTGTTGTTTAGTTAGAGTTGATTTGTTCTTTGTATTGAGTCAGGTATTTTCTCTCCTGATTCCATGTATGCCTAACCATCCTGTGAGATGGGAGTATTAGATGAACGTATAGCTAGTTTTTTATCTACACTGTGTAATCTTCCATATAGAATAGGGTAGCAGCACATTGCTGTGTATACCTAAGCTTCTTAATACAAAAATATCAGTAATAAAGATTTTAAATTATAGTTTGCATTATTACCAATATTATCCTTATAAAATCATATTCACTATGGATCATTAAGATCTCATGTTGATATGTAATAGTCATATTTCTTTTGAATCATTCATTAAATTGTGCATTATGTCTCAATTCTCAATTTTCAATTCTTCGGATATAGTGTATATTACAAAAAGATAGGATAAAAATAAACCAATAATATTTCTTTCATTATATTTTTTATTTAAATAACTGCATCAATATTTTTACAGCTGACAGGGTTTGTTTCTCACAGGAGCATTATTTGATAAAAAAAATTGGTTTATTGTTACACACAATGGTGCTACATAGCCTTCCCAGCTTAGTACCTTCTTTTGATAATTACTTACTAATTGTTACACATAGCCAAATTGTGTAACAGGAAGAGGTTTTGGACACAAATTTGTTCCATGCTAAATGTAGAGGAATCAGCTGAGCATTCCTCAAATAAAATAAGCTGCCTTAGCTTATAAGGTAAATAAAATAAGCATTCCTCAAATAAGTAGCTGCCTCACCTCACTGTCTTACTGCTACATAGCCTTCCCAGTTTGGTGCCTTCTTTTGATAATTATTTGTTCCACACACCCAAATTGTGTAACAGGAAGAGGTTTTGGACCCGAACTTCCCTCTCTCTTTTTTAATAGTCCATATAGTCATAATTATAGGTCTAAGTATTCAATAAGAAAAGTTTTTACCCTAACCTAACATCATTTGTGCAGCATATTTTAATTTTGTCTCACCCATATTTAATTTCAAAACAAAAACCAAACAAAATAAATTAAAAATAGAGGGTGTACCTTAGCTACACATATCCATTTATACTTATTACTAGGTGAACTTGGTGATTGTAAATGCTCCCATCAGGCAGGTCTCATCACCTTCTCTCATATTTCATGTTCACCAATGTTTATTTACTTAATAACTACTGGTATTAATTAAGTAAATTATTATTATAATAATTATCATACTAATAATTGTTTTATTTAATAATTATCACTTTTCCTTCTACTTGGTCTTGAAGGAGGCCAGACTCGGGTGAAAAGGGGCTGTGACGATCCTTGTCTAGAACCCGTAGGTGCGGGACCGGGACGTCCACCTCCCGAGGGTCGTGCGGCCCAGGCTCTGCTTTAGGAGGCTGGGATCGTTCAAACCCTTGATGGGGTGGTTCTTCTCCGGCCCCGACCACGGCGGTCTCCGGAGTTGGAGGTCGCTGTGTCCTTCTTCACCACCTTTGAGGTCAACCCCGGAACTCACAGTTCCTGCGAAGGCGCTGGAACCAATCGTATTGGCGTATGCCTTTCCATTGGAGAATTTCAGCGCCGTGGAAAGGGGGGACCTGCTGCCTGGGTAACAGCTTCTCCCCTGAATCAACCTACCCTGACTTTGCGTCCTGGTGAGGCCACTCCAGACTGACAACCAGAGCGCAAGTCCATAGTCTCCTGAGACTGATGGATGCCTACTACTACTTGTATAATATCTTGCTATTATAAAACTAATTCTAATATCATAAAAGATATATTTACTGCAAGTTTCTAACAGAGAATGCATATATAACAAACATGAAGGACGCCTCCTGACGAAATTCTCCAGCTAAAATGTTTTGTTTATAATAAAATCAATCCTCCGTGTTGTGTAGTAGAGAAACATTGAGTTATCTCCAGTTTACATAAAGCTACAAGTGGTCGACAGCAACCTTAGCCAACGGAGCAAACTTATGAAGATTTTCCTTCTTAGTATGCCTACCTGAATACCGACGTAACCACTATAAAGGCAATAAGAAGAAAAACATTCGTACCTTCGTGAATCTGGCCCCTGGACTTTCCTGACAGATGTACTCCATCAGGGGTCAAGTTCTGTTGATATGGTCTAGAAGTAAAATGAATGTAAGTGGCTTCCAATCTTACTCTTTTTCTCAGCCGAAAGTTAATGCATTTAGCAGAACGCTAATAATATTCAGGACTTACTCCTCAACGGTTATCTCTTCTTAGTTGGCGCAGTTCCACTAATGTGAATACTACAGAGTTGCTAATTAGTTTAAATGAACTGATGATAGTTTTTAAGTGGTTAATTATCTCAGCTGGTTGGCGAGTAGCATGGATATCATTGCCACCTAAATAAATTATGGTTAGATGGTGAGGTCATTCTGTGAGAGAATGGTCTCTCAAAATTCTCCCACAGATGACTTGAATGGCTCATTGCAGTGCACAGTGCACCAATCCTCGTGCACAAGTCCTATCTCTGTTAACCCTGGATGGTAATCTGGCATGTTGGGTGTCCCCAGGATGCCCACATAACCAGGAATACGTTTATAAAACGAAGGCTGCCGTATGTCCAGGCAGGAAGTAGATACAAGAAAGTTTAGCATACTTGCTACAGGGTCAGAGAGTACACATAGGAGGTGCGAAGCGTGAGAGAGCAGATGAGATGCCAGCTCAGGCGACAGAGTCTGACCTCTGGGGTCAGCCTCAACTGGGGTGATGGAGAATAACAACTGTGACGTGGTCGTGACGTGTTCATGACGTCACCTCTGTTACTGATCATGGAACGATCAATATGATTGGTTCCTGCTCTTTTGCTGCAATGTCATTGGTCAAATTGTAACCCCCTGTGTTGTGTCCCACGAGGAGCCCTGAGCCCCAGGCAAGAGCATTCACATGAGGAAGCCCTTGCACAGAGGACGTGTCCTGTTCTGTCTATCGGCCAATAGACAGAAGAACACCGTCGATTCCTCACCGTCAAGTTAATTAAACACAGTGTCTTTTCGATATACCAACACTCGGCCGGAATTGCGACTGTGAACATATTGTTTAGAAGCCTAGTGACAAATAACAGAGTGAAACAGACTGGTATCAGGTAACCCCTGGTGACAAGTGGAAATTGTCTGTGAGTGACCTAGAGTGAACTAAGGCAGTGCCGCCGCCTAAGTAATCTGTGTGTGACTTTTACCACAGTGTACCCGCATGGTACCATAATCAGCCGCTGCCAGCCGCCACCCTGTCCCGATTGTGTAGCCTCGAACCGCCCGCCGCCTCCCTCACTGTACCACGTGACGTCACCACCAGTGCCAGAGTGTGTGTGTGTGTGTGTTGACATACAGCGCGCCCTCCTGAGAGTAACCCCCCCGTGTCAGGTACAGTTTGTGGGAAAGCCTGTCGCCAATGGTCTCACGTCAGAACGAGTGCCCAGCTGTCAGGGCACTTACGAGTTCTTGCATAAATGTGCCTGAGTGAATAAGAGAGGTACCCTATCTGTAAGTACAAGATCTTGTCGTTGTTTTATTGTGTCTGTCTGTGTTGATCTGAGGGATCAACCACAGTCTCACCTTCTCATACCTGACACAGTTATAGGTGAAGGCACCCGACGGTGTATGTGTGTTTATCTGTGTGGTATCACGACATTTCACTCGCCTGTGAATGTGAGTTTCACATACACCACACATTTAGTTATTGTGTGATATTATTATTGTGCATGTTATTGCCTGTCCTATTGACAGTACCATTGTGTTTATTGCATATCATTACCCGAGTATCTGGTTGGAACTCTTGTGATCCCTTTGCATACCGGCAGTTAGGTTGCCGTGTTAATGATTGGCTGTCAATTATGTTAAGTTAGGTGTTACACCACGAGTGGATCCGAGTCGATTAGCCAGACGTGAAGAGTCTCGCTAATGCAACCATAGCCTTTCTGACGCCAATCTAAAGTAAATCAAGTACCCTTTGTATTAGTGGTCAAGTTAGTAAATAAACTACTGTTAAGCTTTATGTGATGTTCCCGTTGAACCACTTCTGAATACTGCAAACTATTTACTCAAGCCTTCAGCTCCAGGTGTCTCCAACACCAAGTTGCCTAATTCACTAAACTATAAAAGTGATGAGGACCCTAGGAGTCCCTTAAAGTGTTTCAAGCATTGAGAAGATTCCAACGATCAACGTGGAGCAGGACCAGGTGAGGCTAGTCTGAGAAGAGACCCTCAAGGACTCTAACTCGACCTTGCTCCCAGGCCCTGTACGGTTGCTCTCGTATTTTCTGTGCTGATTCCGACAGCTTCGTGAAGCGTCTGCCACATGTTCATTGGCGACGTACGCAATGCAGTTGGGAAAGCAAAATAGAAAACCCCCACACATTCTAACACAGGTGTTAATGTCGGATTATTATAAAAATTGTGAGCGGGTGCTCCTGGTAACCTAAAGATTCTTACCTCAGTGTGAGGTATAGCTGTAAGGGTTGTTGGTAATTGGCTATGACCCACTAATGCTACTTTGTACTTGAAGTATTAGTAGAAAATGTTAGAAACAAATTTAATGTTGTTTAGGCTATGATATGAGGAAGTCTGCTGACAGCTGTAATTAATGAGAAAATGTAAGTAGCCTAATACACTGCACACAATAATTAGTGTTAGTAATAATTAGTTAGGGCTTCTGAGGATAGCTTAAATTATCAGCTATCTAGGTTTGAGGGACCAGAAATTGTCCGAGAAGCGATATAGATTTTAATATTAATTGTGATTGATCCGGTTCGATAAGGGCCGGAAATTTATGTGGGAAAATCTAGCTCTAAATATTAATTATAATCATGTTAATGTAAAACATCGATAACTTAGAAGGACCACCTCCTTTTACACAAAAAAAGAGGAAAAATAAATATGAATGTGAAAATATAATCCAGGAATCAGTGTCCTATGGATCTAGATTAATTCAATAAACTATTAAGAGAGCATTAAATGGACTGTAGATATAATTAATTAAAGAGCTGTCTTAAACACATAATTTGGTGGGTTACATACTATAACATTACTATATCCCTAGAATTATTCTGACGTTGGTACTTCATCAGAGTAATTGTTGAATATTAATTAAGTAAATGGTAACATGAAATAATTAGATGTAGATTCCAATCTAATTAAACAGTGAAATACTAAATACATGCATAATAAATCAATGGCATATGTATAGAGTATAAATCAGGTAAAATATGATGATTAATACTGTACTAAATCTATCTGCAAGAAACTTAAGGAGCAGCTTAGCTGTTAAGAAGACTTCACAACTTGTGTCTCGCAAATCAAATACTCGTAGGCGTGAACTCGTTGCCCAATCTACTTGTTGAAACACGTGATAATGGAGGCCGCTTGGAGGGGACGATTAATTCTCCACTAGAAGTTACGGCTTCCACTGAAATCATGATAAAATTGTAAAGAATATCTAGATTAAATCAAATATACCATTATTTCCGATAGATAGTGGGAACATGAGAGAAATGGAAACTAACTTGATTTATTTTGTTGTTTTGCCAGTAACGACCCGTTGAATAAATGTGCACAAATATATCAACATTAGCAGGAACAATGATAAATTATGCTCGCTGGCAAGGTGTTCAGTAGTTGTTGGAGTCCACCTTCGATCCCTGACAACTGCTGCTGCAGACTGTTGAATTATGGGCCGGTATTATGCGCTCCTAAACACAACTTTGTATCAGCAGTGCGGTTGAACACACTGTTAACACGCTGTCAGTGGCGTCTCTCTTTTTTCTTCGCCCGGATACACATGCGCTGTACGCTCCATTGGAATCCCGAGCATAAAATAATTTACTTATTTGTAATTAATTAGGGAAGTAAGGAGTAATGACAAATATTAACGTCATTAATAAATACGTTATATCATAATACTATTTCTCGTATGGCAACTTGTTTAATTAAGACTGTGAAATAAACGAGAAAGGTTTAGTGTAGCCTTATTTTACCTCGCAATAATATCTACAAGAGTAATCAATCTGATTACATGATCGAGTTCAGTAAGCAATAATACGCTAAATAAGCAAACTCTTTCATAGAAGATTATCTTTAGAAAGGGTAAGCAAATAACTGGACTCGGTAGAATTCCAATAATATGTGGAATATTTCAGGTTTCAGCCTGATACAACATCATGGCGCCATGGAGACAAGGAAGGATTTGGCTAAAATTGCGTTGCAATAGAAAAAACATTAATTTGGTTCATTTTACGAATTAGTAATGTTAGTAAATGCTATTGTTAGCAAATAAATGAGGGTTAAATGTTGGCTATTTCCAACATCTTGCCTTAGGCTGGTAGGGACTACCAGCTGGTTGACATTAGCACAATCGTCCTCCTTCTCCAACTTACTGCACCTATTTCTGTGATATATCATTTGATCATCTTTAAGAAAATATCCAGGGATAGAGTCGGTCTGGGTTTGAGCCTAAAAAAATAAAGGAGTTAGGGATTGATCTTCTTTCTGCAACTTTGGGAACTCCAACAAGTTGAGATTCGGTGGGAGGCCCTGAGAATCTAGGGGCACAGCTGGAGCAACTGGTTGTAGTCGAGTGGTTTGGGCACGAGTCATCACCTTGACTGGCTGGAAGATGTCCTCTAAATCGTTGGTCGGTTGTACCTCCTCTGCAACGTATTTCATAAGAGGGTTTTCCGTGGAAGAGGCACATACCTGTGGGTTGTTACTGATGATGAGGTTCGTGGGTTCTTGATCTTCTGCCAAGTCGTTGCCCAGGAGAAGTTGAACTCCTGGCATGGAGAAAGGTGTCTCCCTGATGGCGACTTGAACTTTACTACGATCGAAAGAACAATCCAGATGGACTCTAGCGAATGGGTATGGAGTGGTTGCAGTGAGGTCAGTGATGAGGACGGTTTCTCCAGTGTTGGTGACGTTGGGTGTAGCTGCTTTGAGGAGTATCGATTGAAGATAAGCTGTGTCCCTCAAGATGTTCACTTCGATCCTTCCCTCCGAATCACCAACGTTGGCAGAGACAGTTTCGGGATATAGGGGTTTGTGGAGTATAGAAAGATCAGAAGCTGGAACATGAATGTTCAAAACAGGCTTTTAAGGTTTAGGAGGTGGAGGTTTGGGCTTATATGACTCGCTGCGGGATTTACAGTGAGGATTGGTACACTTTTCTATAATGTGCTTATACACTTAGCAATATCTGCAGTAAGTGTATAATGAGTGAGTAGTTTTCATCAGCAGAACTCACTTCAGCAGGACTGGACCAAGATTACTTACTGGGAGGTGTGTCTGATGACAGTCGGTGAATTAGGCTGAAGGTGTAAGCCAGCTGCACACACTTAGTAAGGTTGGTCTCTCCTTTGTCTAATTTAACCAACCAGAACTGAAGTATATAAAAGTTATATACTTCAAGCTTGTGGTTTATAAGCAAGTCTGTGCATTAAGCATTGGCACTGAGTTCTCTCATATATCAGGGCTTGATGAAAAATGTGAGAGATCCCTCACTATTTCATTGCCTGGAGAGGATTAGAGTTCTGGTTGGTTAAATACCCCAGAATTCCTACCTGTTTAATTAAGGGCTCTGAAGTATGGTGTAGTGGATACAGTGTGTAACTGCGTCCTTGATGGCCAGTGTTCGAGTCCCCTGGTGGGTTGCGTGTCTAAAAGTTTATATATATATATATATATATATATATATATATATATATATATATATATATATATATATATATATATATATATATATATATATATATATATATATAGTTATGATCTCAGCCTGCAGGAGAAACGAGTCTCCCCCTTGAGAGTTATTCAGCAAGCCTGACCTAACTGGAAGGTGCAGGAATTATAGAGGCGATAACACAGATGTAAGATGGTGTGTTGGATTTAAATAAAAATTTGAGAATATGGGCAATGAACTAGAAAACAGATAAATGACTGGTTAGAAGATGTGGACAAGTTGCTGGAGGTATGAGGCTCGCTTTGGGAGAGCCTTGATCTCACTTGAGGCCAGACTTCGCAGGGGGAAAGCTGCGCTTCGTCGAGCTTCCGCCAGAAGGGACCCCTAGCGATATTATCTCCAAGAGAAGAGACGGTGCAGACATTCCAGCTGTTGAATCAAGCTGAAGACGTTGCGGTCTCAAGTCCTGGACGGCGAGGAGAGAGTATTAAGCCGCCCAGTGACAGTTTTGTGGGCTGTGACAAGCGCCCTGGTCAGACATTGTCAGAGGGAGAAGCGCCCTCGACCAGATAATCTGTGGTAAGCCCGATTTAAACCAGTTCATAGTGATTAGTTGTAATTGGTCGTGTGCCCAGCGACAGTAGCAATGTTTATTTACAAGTTAAACATGCTTTGGTAAGGCAGAGAGCCTAAAATAAGAGAGTGAAGTGGGAGGAGCGCGGAGCGGCGTCCGTCTCCTCTGGGCGCTGGCAGGTGACTGAGGTCCTGTCGCCGGAGGACCCTCCCAGAGTGAGTGAGCCCGCCAGGCGAGGTGGCGCATGGACCCACCGACGGGGGAGTCCACTCTCACTAAATGTAGAAGACAGATAGAGATTGGAGGCAAAGATATTGTGTGATTAATTTTGTTTATGTGTTAAAGGGAAACATTTTATTGGAGTGCAAATGGGTTGCAGGTTTGTCTTTGGGGAAGAAGTTGCTGAACTTCGAAGCCAGCACAGAGGGAGTGGTTGATGAGACTCCAAGGCAGGGAAGGAGAGGACCTCGAGCTGTGAGGAGAAGCAGTGAGGAGGAGTGTCACGTGCTTCTGCAGAGGTGGTGAAGTGCCACAGTAATTTGAGGAAACTTTATGGTGCAGCAGCCAGGAGAGCTGTGGATGATCCTAATAGGAGTAGGGAAGCACCATAGTTGTTCAAGGAATCTTCATGGTAGCAGCCTGGAGGAGCTGCAGAGGATCCTGGTGTTTAAGCCCTGAGGAACCTGAAGTTGTCAGGGTAGTGAAATAGTTCTAAATGATCACTTGTATGGAGGTGAGAGTATTTGTCATTAGCGTGAACGACGCAGTGAGAGGTGAGTGATCGTTTGCCATTTTGTGCCAAGAAGTGTATATTGAAGTTTAGAGCTACAGACGTAGGCAGGAGTACCTACAGATATATATGTATTCTAAGACTGATAGAATGGTCGATTGATTCGTTGTGTGGCACGGATCATTTATACTGATATATATATATATATATGTATATTATTGCATTCAAATGCTGATTTGCCTTATATGTGTTTATAGGTATATATATATGTATACATTCTCTTGATGGTAGTGTAACATTATATTGTAAGACTTAATCTACTTGAGGAGGTTGATAATATTAGGTAATACCAAGAGATAGGATACCACTTAGCAAGCTGAGGATAGAGTTCTGATGGTGTTGGAGTGCAACCTGATTATAATAGTACAGAGTATAGGATTCATCATTATTATTATATGTATGCGTGTATTGTATATGTACTTCGTCCAGTAAATGTATCCAAATTTGCTGGTGTTTGCACTTGTCCCAGTGAGGCTTCCCAGGAAATAGTAAAGAAGGAGAGAGAGAGCAAGAAACAGGAACCACTGCTGTGGACAGGGTAAGACAGAAGTCTAGTAAGACAAAGGGGATTGAGGAGGTCATATTCCATAAGGAGAGAGTGGGGAGTCACAGCGGCTCGAGTGGGTGTGTGCACGTGACAACAAGGCTGCGTGTTGGAGCCGCATCCCCTAAACGTGTGACGTTGAGCCCCTCTCCAAGAGCCAGAAGTGCCTAGTGTGATCTCCTAGTGAAATATGAGCATTTGTCGAGTTGTGGGTTGGGTGGTCCGTCAGCGGTAACACCACCCAAACCACCACCGCAACAAATTGGGGGCCTGTCCGGGAGAGTGAACTGACACACCCACACCCTGTCCAAGAGTGGATTTGTACACCCCTTGTTGAAATAGATACACTGTGTGACCGCAGGTGTATATTCTCTCTCTTGGGAAGACTCACAGGACAAGATGGATAAGGTGCAAGCATTTGTAGAATCAGGCAAGCCTGAGGACTTGGAAGGTTGCACGAGGGATCAGTTGAAACAAATAGCAGAAAAGTGTGGCATTAGGTTGAAAGCATCTAAAGTGGCTGGGATGAAGGATGAGATCCTTAGGCAGTTAAGAGCCAAAAGCGAAGCGGCAGAGCAAGGAGCCCAGAGAGGAGCTGAAAGTGGAAAGGAGGATGATGGGCAGGATGAAGTGAGATCCCAGGGATCTAGTAGGAGCAGCAGGAGTAGCCGCAGTAGCAGGAGTAGCCGGAATAGGAGCTTGGAGAGATTCCAGTTAGAGCTCCAGATGCAGCAACAACGAGAGGACAAGGAGAGACAGTTCCAGCTGGAAAAGATGAAATTAGAACTCCAGATGAAAACTGAGGCAGAGAAAACCAGAGTAAGGGAACTGGAGTTGGAACAGGAAAAAGAAAAAGAGAAAACCAGAATAAGGGAACTGGAGTTAGAACTAGAGGTGGAAAAAGAAAAGGAGAGAACAAAACAAATGCAAATAGAAGCGAATAGAACCTTGGCTGAGCAAAGGATCGAACATGGGTTGCCAGAGAGCACCACCCAGGTATCACACCCACCAGATGTTAGGGTTAGGGAGAAGGACATTCCCTTGTTTGTTCCAGAAGAGGCTGAGAGTTTTTTCGAGCACTTTGAAAAGGTGGCCAGCATCAAGGAATGGCCACAGGAGGAATGGGCCCAGCTGGTCCAGTTAAGATTGACCGGTGCAGCCAGGGAGGCTTACACCCAATTGTCACTAGAAGAGTGCCAGGATTATGCCACAGTAAAGAGCAGCATATTGCGCTCGTTTCAGTTAACCCCAGAAGCTTATAGGAAGCGTTTCAGAGAGATGATCAAAGTTGGAGCATGTACGTTTGCTGAGACAGCAAGGGATCTGGAGAGACGATTCCAGAAGTGGATTGAGGCTGCTGGAGTTGGATCTTACGCTGACCTGAAGCAATTGATGGTCATGGAGAAGTTCTTGGAGATGATGCATCCCGAAACGAAGTTCAAGATCCAAGAAGCAGGGATAAAGGAGGTGAGAGATGCCGCAGATAGGGCGGATATGATTACGGAAGCATATAAGAGCTTGAGGGAGAACAGAGTGAAGAATGAGGTGAGACGCAGCAATGGCAGATCCAGTGGAGTCTGGGGAGGAAGAAGTTTTGGTGGGCAGACAAGCAGACCAGCTAATTTTAAGCCCCAGGAGGGAAAGTTGCCGAGTCTGCCTGCTGGAGGTAAACAGGAAAATAAAAATCTGCAGAGGAGGCAAGAGTTCAATGAAGCTCCACAGAGCACGAGTAGTACGTCTGGCCCGAGGAACTCCAGTATGAGTGGGCATAGTCAGAGCCACTCGGGGGCGTATAGGAGAGATTTCTCCCAAATGAGATGCTACAAGTGCAACAGATCGGGTCACATGATGCGAGATTGTCGGCAGGGCAAGAGAGTTGTGACCCTGGCCATGTGTGACCCCCGAAGTAGATATAACAATGTGTTCCAAGACAAACCACAGAAGATGAACTTAGTGAACGAGAGGTATAGGCCGTTCATTAGTAAAGGTTGGGTCAGCATAGAAGGTCAACCCGAGGTGGAGGTGGGTATTCTCAGGGATACTGGAGCCAATCAGAGCTTGATTCTGAGAGGCCTGATAGGAAATGATCGACTGTTAGCTGGCAGTAGGAGGATAAAGGTTCATGGGTTGTTGTCTAAGAGTGACATGCCGGTGTGCTGTCCAGTTGAAGTCAGATTATTTGTCGGCGGAGGTGATGTTGGGAGTGTGCCCCAACATACCTGTTCCAGGAGTCCAAGTGATCCTGGGGAACGACTTGTGTGGATCCAAGGTGTTGCCAGAGCTGATAGTAAAAGCTGTGCCGGAGGTGAACCGGAAGGACCGCGGTACAAGTGGAACACCAAACAAGGTAGATCTAGCCAGCATCCTTGAAGATGAGGCAGAGGACAATCAAGTCATTGTATACCCGGCCTGTGTAGTGACAGGGTCGGAGGTAGCCGCCGAAGTCGACACTGAAGGTGATATGGCAGTGTCAACTCCACCAAGGGAGGAGGCCAACATGGACATGTCTGGGCTGTTCGACGAAGATCCAGCTCAGAAGAATGAGGATTCGAGGGGACAGGAAGTAAAGATGACCCTACCTGAAAGGTTCAGCGTGAACAGAGCGGACCTGATTAGAGCTCAGAAAGAGGAGTTTATAGATCTAATCAGGGAGGTAAAAGGGGGAAACTCATGTCCGGAGTCCCCCGTGTATTACTACTTGGACGATGACGTACTGATGAGAAAGTGGCGGCCGGACAAGGCCGGTGCAGATAAGGTATGGTTGGAGAAGCACCAAGTGTTAGTGCCGAAGGAGTTTAGGGCAGCAGTGCTAGAACTAGCCCACTCCGTGGATATGGCAGGGCACTTAGGGGCAAAGAAGACCTTAAATAAGGTGCAGGAGCACTTCTACTGGCCGAACGTGTGGAAGGATGTAAGGAAGTATTGCAGGACATGTTTGGCGTGCCAACGTGCAGGTAAGCCGGCTCCGGCTATACCAAAGGCACCGTTAAAGCCCATACCGGCGTTTGGCCAGCCTTTTGAGAGAGTCTTGATAGACTGTGTAGGCCCATTGCCAAGGACCAGGAAGGGCCACGAATATTTACTAACCATAATGTGCACAGCCACCCGTTTTCCCGAAGCGATCCCCCTGAGAAGAGTGACGTCGAGAGCCGTTCTGGATAGACTACAGAACTACATTGCGTGGGTAGGAATGCCCAAGGTTATCCAGACGGACCAGGGGAGTGTCTTCCAGTCGAAGTTGTTCAGGGAAACTGTAAAAGGATGGAGGGTAGAGCAAGTGCGCTCGTCACCGTATCACCCTCAGTCGCAGGGAGCATTGGAGCGTTTCCATGGGACGCTAAAGAGCTTGTTGAGGATATACTGCGCTGAGGAAGGGAGTAGTTGGGACGAGGCATTACCATCCGTGTTGTTCGCCATCAGGGATGCGGTAGTAGAATCACTTGGATTCACCCCATTCCAGCTGGTGTACGGACACTCCGTGAGGAGCCCGGTGGGCGCGCTGAAGGAGCAGCTCACCGTGGATAGGCCTAAAGTGGACGTGGGACGTGTCATGTTCATAGAAAATGGTACCATCCGTTTTCTATGTGCGGCGGCTGGACGCCACTAGAGGAGGTAAACAGGAGCGCACAGGATGCCTGCCAAGCTTGGGAGCCATAGTCATGTAATCGTTATAAGTATTAAAGTCAGTAACCAGGAATGACTTTACATCAACCTTACTACCAAGACTATCTCAGCTATACACAGACACCACACTGGCGACGAGGATGAACTGGGAACGCAGGTATTTTGTTCAACAAAACACAAGGAAGGAGCATGCTGTCTCGCCCAGAGGAGGAAGGAGAAGCTGTCTGTGAGCACCATACCCGATGCTGTATGCAACCCCATGCTGTGTGCTGACTGTTGCTGTGTGCTGATCGTTGCTGTGTGCTGGCCGTTGCTGTGTGCTGGCCAATGCTGTGTGCTACCCAAGCTGTGCTGATTGTTGCTGTGAGAGAGGAATCTGCCGACGCTGTGTACGAAACGACGCTTTGATGCAGTGTACAAAACCCGATGTTTTGGTTACGAAACGACGCTCCGTGCTACAAAATTCTTCACGCTGTGAACCAACTGCTGCCTACTGCTGCTGCTGCCAACTGCTGTACCAACTGCTGCCTACTGCTGTACCAACTGCTGACAACTGCTGTACCAACTGCTAACAACTGCTGTGTTGCTGTGAGTAGGAACAACACATGTACACAAGGGCTAGGTAAGAAGTCAGTTGCTGCTGTGTTGTGCACTGTTGTGAACTTTTGCATTAAAATGCTTGTGTGCTTTGCAAAATTAAAGTAATTACAGTGAATTCTTGAATAACATATACAGTGCAGTAAGTGTTATATATTCTGAGGAACATTTTAAGTGATAAGTTTAAATTTATTCAGTAAAAATGGCAAATATACCTCAGTTTCCTGCATTTGATCCTGACTGTGACCAGACAAACCTGTCACAGAGGTGGGTCAAATGGCTTAAAAGGTTTGAAAATTTGTTGATAGTTTCTGACATCAAAAGTGCTGAAAGAAAGCGTGCCTTTCTGCTTCATTATGCAGGTGATAGAGTTTGTGACATCTTTGATACACTGAAAGATACTGGTGGTGCCAAAGATTATGACACTGCCAAGGCCAAATTAACTGAGCATTTCAAACCAAGGCAAAATACTGCTATGGAAATTATGCATTTCAGGAGAGCAAAACAACTCTCTAATGAAACTGTTGATCAATACCATACACGTCTGCAGGGTTTAGCAGCCCATTGTGAGTTTGCTGATGTTGACAAAGAAATCAAACAGCAAATAATTGAAACATGCACATCTACACGTCTTCGTCGAAGAGCTCTAGAACTTGTTGATGATGAAAGTTCTCTTACCAAGATACTGGATATGGCTCGTCGAATGGAAGATGCTGCACGTGATGCTCGTGTCATGGAGTGCAGTGCCAACAACGGTTCTGCCACTGTTACTAACAGTCATGAAGTATGTAAGGTTCAGGGAGTACACCATGATCGTAGAAGATATCATGCCAAACCTAACATTAAATTGAGCCGAGAACCACATCACAACTGGAGTCATGGAACAAGACTCAAGCAGTCACAACGACTCACATCAGAGGTTGTCAATAATAAATGTTACAATTGTGGAGGAGACTACCCACACCAAGATAATGTTTGTCCTGCACAAGGTAAGAAGTGCTATGAGTGTAGAAAACTAGGTCATTTTGGTGCTATGTGTCGTTCCGCACTAAAGAAACCACAATCAATAAATAAAAGCAATGTACGAGGATCAAGTCATAGGAGTCGAGGTGGCAAACACAATATTGCACCTCAAATCAAGAATGTTAATAATATACAAGACAACATTTCATTACAACCAGTCTCAGATGACAGTGAATGTGATTATATTTATGGAGTACAATCAATCACAAAATGGAATGATCTTCCAAACAACCCAGAGACTATAGTATACATTGCTGGCATTTGTCTCAAAATTCTCATTGACACTGGATCAAACATTGACACCATTGCTGAGTGCCACTATGAAAAATTTAAAAAACAGTTCCCAAAGCTTGAAAACTATAATGGCAAAGCCACTGCCTATGCTTCAAAGGTAGCCTTACCAGTGATTGGAACTTTCACTGCAGAGATTAAGTCAAAGAATGCAATGCTCATTACTACATTCCATGTTGTTAGGAATGCAAAGGAGTCTTTACTCAGTTACAAGACTTCAACCAAATTGGGGCTACTTCAGCTTTCTAATGCTGTAGCAGTGGAATCTGCAAACAATGTTGATGCTATTGTTGCTGAATTTTCTGATCGGTTTAAATCCATAGGTTGTTATACTGATAGCAAGGTACATCTGCATATCAACCCAGATGTAATTCCAGTTGCCCAACCACATCGCCGACAACCATTCCATACTCGCAAGAAAGTCGATGCCGAACTGGATAGGCTGATAGAACTAGATATCATTGAACCGGTAACAGGCCCAACACCATGGGTAAGCCCAATTGTCACTCCACCAAAGCCGAAGAATCCAGATGAGATACGCATTTGTGTAGACATGCGTGTTCCCAACAAGGCAATAATGCGTGAACGCCATCCTACACCCACTGTAGATGATATGATATACCGCTTGAATGGTGCAACTGTATTCAGCAAGTTAGATTTAAACAAGGGCTATCATCAGCTTGAACTTGATGATGAGAGTCGATTCATCACAACGTTTACGACACATCGAGGTCTGTATAGGTACAAGCGCCTGAGTTTTGGTATTAACAGTGCTGCTGAAGTATTCCAGCACATCATCAGCCAGGTATTGCAAGATATACCTAATGCTGACAACATGTCTGATGACATCATTGTTTATGGCCGTACCCAAGCTGAACACGACAAAGCTCTTCGTGCAACATTGCAACGCTTACGAGAAAAGAATTTGACGCTAAGCCGAGCAAAGTGTGAGTTCAATCAACATAAAATTGAATTCTTTGGACATGTACTTAGTGACAAAGGTCTGTCTCCAGATCCTAAGAAAGTTGCAGATATCAAGAATGCTGCACCTCCTTCAACATCCACTGAAGTACATAGTTTTCTGGGAATGGCAAACTACTGTTCTCGCTTCATTCCAGATTTTGCTACCATTACGAAGCCTCTACGTGAGCTCCTGAAGAAAAATGCATCATGGTACTGGAGCGATGTCGAGCAAAATGCATTTGATGCTGTGAAAGATGCACTAGTAGAAAATGCGACTGCTGCATACTTTGATCCATCAATGGACACTGAGTTAACGGTGGATGCTAGTCCTGTTGGTTTAGGTGCTGTGTTAGCCCAACACAAACCTGGTCAACCAGATTCAAGAGTAGTAATTGCCTACGCCAGCCGTTCTCTCACAGATGTTGAGCAACGATACAGTCAGACAGAGAAGGAAGCTCTTGCTCTTGTATGGGGCTGTGAACACTTCAATGTGTATCTGCTTGGTGCACCCTTTACCACGATAGTCACTGACCACAAACCGTTGGAGACCATCTTCAATAATCCAAAGTCCAAACCACCAGCTCGCATTGAGAGATGGGCTCTTCGTCTGCAACCATACAACTTTACGGTGAAATACAAGCCAGGTGCAGGCAATCCCGCTGATTACATCAGTCGACATCCTGCCAACAGTTTCACCATCACCAAGCATCAGCAAGTTGCCGAGGAATATGTACACTCTGTAACCTGTGATGCAGTCCCTAAGGCTCTCACTCTTGATGAAATCCGTACTGCAACCCTAGAGGACCCAACTCTGCAAGCAACAGTGGATGCATTGACTAAGAAAAAGTTTCCACGCATCCCACCCTCAGGAGTTGACCAAGATGCATTCAAAGCACTTGAACGCATCCAGACAGAATTAAGTGTTACGCAACAACGCGACACCGTGCTGCGAGGTACTCGTATCGTCATTCCAGCTGTTCTCCAGCAACGTGCTCTGAAGCTTGCACATCAAGGACACCAAGGTCTTGTAAGGACCAAACAGCTGCTACGAGAAAAGGTGTGGTTTCCTGGCATTGATCGTCAAGCTAAGGACATGCATGATGCCTGTGTCCCTTGCCAAGCTGCAGTGGATACTTCAAGACCAACACCTCTACAACCTTCACCACTACCTGCTGCACCATGGATGGAAGTATCGATGGACTTCTGTGGACCGCTACCAACTGGAGAGTACTTGATGGTAGTCATTGATGATCACTCACGTTATCCAGAAGTAGAAATCATCACTTCCACATCTGCAAAGGCTGTCATCCCGAAACTCGACAAGATCTTTTCAAACTTTGGCATTCCTGAAGTTGTCAAGACGGACAATGGACCGCCATTTAATGGACAAGACTTTGTCAACTTTGCTGAGCATATTGGATTCAAACACCGCCGTGTGATGCCACTACATCCACAAGCAAATGGAGAAGTCGAGAGATTCATGCAACCTCTCATGAAAGCTGTACGCTGTGCTCATGCCGAAGGACGATCCTGGAAACAAGCTATGTATGCTTTTCTCAGGAACTACCGTGCAACACCGCATGGAACACTGGGCAAGTCGCCTGGCGAACTTTTATTTGGACGTCCTATGAGAATCGCACTACCTGTCATGCCAGCCAAGGTAACGGATAAACGTCTCGCTCAGAAGGATGCACTAGCGAAGGGCAAAATGAAAATTGCTCATGATCAACGTGCAAAGGAACAATTCATAAAGGTTGGAGATACTGTTCTCGTTAAAAAGAAAAAAGAGGGAAAGCTAGATATGCCGTATGATACAAAACCATATAAAGTGATTAGTGTAAAAGGAACTATGGTAACAGCGAGTAATAGAGATCATAGTATAACACGTAATATGGCTTATTTCAAAGTGATTCCAATAGTGTAGAAAATGATGAAGTGCAAAGTCGTGCAAAAGAAAAAGAAAAAATGAGTTATAACTCGATAAACAATTCATCGAGGGATATTTTGTATTTAAGGACTCTCGTCCAAAACGTCATGTTAAACGCCCTACACGATATGATGATTAATTGTGTTCCTATGTAATGCAAAGTATTTACTTGTTATGCTAAACTAAATTTAATATTGTTTGAATAATGCAGATCTCTCATTCAATATTTTGTAACTTTGTATTACAGTTTCTTTCATGTTTGTTTAACATTGCATATGTATTTTTAACATTGAAATCCTTTGTGGTAAAGATTGTTTAAATTCTTTGTGTGTTTAATTAATGTTAAATGTATGCAATATCTCTTGATATGTTAATAACTTACTTTGTGTCAATAACTTTGCTTTGTGCTACAAGCATGGTAGACATCCTGTATTCATTCTTTTTAAAGAAAAGGAGGGATGTCATGTTCACAGAAAATGGTACCATCCGTTTTCTATGTGCGGCGGCTGGACGCCAAGAGAGAAGGTAAACAGCACACAGGACGCCTGCCAAGCTTGGGAGCCATAGTCATGTAATCGTTATAAGTATTAAAGTCAGTAACCAGGAATGACTTTACATCAACCTTACTACCAAGACTATCTCAGCTATACACAGACACCACAGGGAGGTGGAGGGGGACGAGGGATAAGGGGGGTAGAGCTGTAATAAGTGAAATATGGCAGGAGCACACTGTAAACTAAAATTATTAACTAAGATAATTACTTATACATTTTGTGTATTTTTACCTAATAAAGCATTTAATCAATTATTTAATGTTTTTTTATCCCTGGGGGGCGGGGGATTTATAATTTAACCCTTAGACTGCTCAGGGGTCCTGGGGACATTTACACCCCTGTGGGCAAGAAAAAAACAATTAAATTTTTTTTTTCGTCTTCTAAACACGTTAATTTGTGTCCCCTGAGCATGGGATCGTAGGTGACATATTTTGGGTGCAATTGACCGAGGAACTCTGGCAAAAAGTGAGCGTTGACAGAGCGGTCGTCAGGGCCGGTCAGCGTCACCCGCGCTGACAGGTGGGAGTTGCCACAAAGATATTATTACCTAACTGTTTCAATGTCTCCGATTGATTTTTTTTATTTTTTTTGCAGTAATATTATTCAATAGTGTGTATTGTAATATATTTATATAATAAAAGTGGTGAATAATCGCTATACTCAAAAGTATGGTGTGCATATTAGTGATTCAATTATTATGTTTATAAAACAATAAACAAATAGTTTTGCTGCTATTACACTCTATTCACAGGTTTTATATAAGTTTCTGCATGTTTTGGTCACCATAACGAACCACTAAGTTGGTATTGAGAGTCGAAAAGCAACGAAGAGTTACCGCCACACACCAGCCAGCCACTCACTGCCACTCCCTCAACACACGCACTAAACTTTCTTCCCCAACAATACCATTTGTGGTGTTATTACACTATATACAGACGTTATATATAAGTATGTATATATTTTGTTCACCACAACTGTACAGCTAAGCTGATATAGTTAGTTCAGGCACTAAGAGTTGTCGCTATACACAGCTGGTGGCTCCCTCACTCATTCAAGGTCACCCGTACTAAACTTTCTCCCCCAACAATACTGTTTGCAGCGTTATTACCCTATATTCACATATTATATATAAATATCTACATGTTTTATGCACCGTAACTGTACACCTAAGCTTGTAATGCGCCCAAAGAGCATAGTGGCCACTCTCTAAACAGCTAGACATATCATGCAGACAACGTCACCTCCGTCACCCAAATGGCTCTTCCCAGCATAATCCTTTTGCTGTTATTACACTAATACACACATTATATATAAGTATCTACATTTGTGTTCACCATAGAGAACCACTGAGCTAGTATGGTGAATGTAAACAATAACAGATGGCCACACAGTCAGTAAACGATGCTGTCTCCCTCCGTCTCTCAGCATCACTCCTCCTACAGCGCTAATTATTGCAACAATCCTGCTATTATCACAACCCTGGTTATTTATATCACAGTCACGGTCACTTGTAATATTGTCATCGCTAAATAATAACATAACATAAATAATAATATTGTCATCGCTAAATATATTTATTTTGACATTTTTCGGCAATGCTGTGGTCACAAGCTGAACAGCAATGCTGCTCGCTCATGCTGCGTGCGCCAGCCTTGGTTGCTCCAACAGTACTGTGCCTCTTACACCTGAGAATATTGCCCACGATTCTTTTAAAAAAATGGTGTCTGTTTACAAGAGCGCTGAGGAAGCTAATGTGAACCCCGTGTAGCCGCGGGCCATTTGAATTGGGCCTGGCACCCTATGGCGTATATATACGCCATGCGCACCGTGGGACATGTTACTCAGGGCGTATATATACGCCATGCGCAGTTTAAGGGTTAATACACCTTAAATACTCCTATATAAAGGGGGCCATTCAGACTTGTTCGAATATATTTCCTTTAATTACTCCTAAATAATGACATGGTGTTTAAGGAGATACCCAGAGTAAGTGAAATATGGTGGGAGCTCACCGTAGACTACATTAGAGGTGGGTCTACCTGGCACACCGCCTCTGATTCCATTGTATGATAAGTGGGCCTATCTGGCTCCCCGCCTCTGAGTCCATTGTTTGATAAATACCTCCCATTGTTTGTTAAGTGGGGCTATCTGGCACGAATCATACTACTACTACTTTTTCCTGTCTCTGCCTTGTGTTTACCCTGTGTACTACTATCTGTAACATTCAGCGCACTTCATTGTGCTGTGGTGGCTGACATCTCCTCCTGGCTTTGATACTGAAAAATTCCTGTATTTTCTACAATTGTAGCCTGAGATGCCCTATCACTTGCCCTGGAACGATAGTTTTTGTGCGAGAGATTGATAACTGGAATGAGGGCACCTTTATCAAGCACTGTGATCAAATGAAGAGGGATCAACAACCTGTCACATCTCCCAGCCACCTGAAGGGTGAAACCTGGTGCAATGTGACGTCCCACTGATACTTTAATGAATTTAACTGAATGTGGTGTTCAACATTGTTTCATCAAGGCATGTAACCCACATGATTTCTTATCTGTGTCTGGAAGAGACTTAACCCCTTAACTCCGTTGCCTCCAAATATGACACCCCCGCAGTGCGCAGGAAATATATTCTCAGGAAAAAATCTTTTTTCTTTTTAAAGTGTCAGAAACCCTTCCCTCAGTATGGGTATGTAGAAAAAAAATCGAAATTGTACTTACTTTAGCAGCTATGGGGTCCGTAAGTTGGGGCATGACGTCATCATTCCCCATGCACCCGTGACGTACGCTCCCGGGGCCATTAGAGCGCCCGGGGCGGGGTGCGCGAGTTGCCGCGAATATATTTTCGTTCATTATTTTCGCACAGTTCCAAATACATTTTATTTGTTTTTACGTGCTAATCCTATGTATAGTGAACACGTACACTATATTATGGCAGTAAAACATCTGTACTGTCCAAAGACACTGTGTTACGTGCATGACACTTGTGTACACATATGCAGCACACATTTACTATGTATCATGCTAATTTATGTATATATACAATCTATTTACACACTATACACTGTCACACACTATATACATTCACCATCAACACATTCAGAACATCGCGTAGCAGCTGCTTCGTATGGGCCAATAGCAGCTGCCTCATATGGGCCAACAGCAGCTGCCTCGTATGTGCCAATAGCAGCTGCCTCATATGGGCCAACAGCAGCTGCCTCGTATGGGCCAATAGCAGCTGCCTCGTATGGGCCAATAGCAGCTGCCTCGTATGGGACAATAGGAGCTGCCTCATATGGGCCAATAGCAGCTGCCTCATATGGGCCAATAGCAGCTGCCTCGTATGGGACAATAGGAGCTGCCTCATATGGGCCAATAGCAGCTGCCTCATATGGGCCAATAGCAGCTGCCTCGTATGGGCCAATAGCAGCTGCCTCGTATATGCCAATAACAGCTGGCTCGTATGGGCCAATGGGAGCATTTGGCCATGAACACATTCAGAACACCTCGAGTGAGAGCAGCCACACCCAGCCAGTCTCCCTCACTCCAACATCTTACTCGCCAACATTGCTCCTCCCACCATACTGTTATAGTTCTTATTACACATGTTCTATATACCTATCAACATGTTTTATTTACCAGAACTATGCAAGTAAGCCGGTATTGTGTCCAATCAGTACAGTGGCCACCATACACTGCATGAAAAATCACACAGCAGACGACGCTACGATTACGTCACCTCCCTCACCAAAATAGCTCCTCTCAACATTCTCCTGTTGCTGTTCTTACACTATATACACACACTATATATACCCATGTACATATGTTTTGCCCATAGCAAACCACTAAGCTAGTATGGTGAGCAAAACAAGAGTGGCTGCCACACACACACAATAAGGCTACCTCAATTCTCGCCCTCCCTCCCTCACCAAAATTCCTCCTTCCACAATACTACGCACAACGCTAATTATAACCACAATCCTGGTCACTAATTCCTGTAAATGAATAATTGACCACATGTTTATTTTGAAAAGGAACCTAAGAAATCATTTGAAGATTCCTAGATGAACGAAATAATGCTGTGGTGCTGTGGCTAGTGCTGTGAACATCGTGAACAGCATTGAATCACTGATATTTGAACATTGTACCCAGTCATTATCACACTGAGGCTCTTCTATAACACTATCATAGCTAAATAATACAAGTTATATATATATTTTGACATTATTAGGTGATGCTGTGGTCACACGCTGAACAGCAGTGCTGTGTGCTCATGCTGCGAGCGCCAGCCTTGGTTACTCAATCACTACTGAGGCTCCCACACCGGGAATGTGGACCACGATTTTTTTTAAAGATGGCGTCTGTTTACAAGAGCTCTGAGGAAGCTGATGTGAACCCCGTGTAGCCGCGGGAGTTTTGAATGGAACGTGAAAAATACAAATACCTGGAGGCGCGTTGCGCAAACCAGATGCGAGCCTGCAGGCGCGTTGCGCAGTTAAAGGGTTAAACAACAACTTAGGGTAGTGAATGTTGTTCTTCTGTTTCTTACTAATGGAAGCAATTACTGGTGGATGATCTACCATTTTAATGGGATAAACTACTTGGCCCAACTTCAGTCTACACTTCCTTGCTCCCTCTTGAGCAGACAAAGAAAAGTTAACTCGTCCCAGAAAACCCATTCCCAACAAAATCTGACCAGGGAATGCAAGATTCTTGACAATCGTGCAATTGTGCGGGTAAACATCTCCCTTACCCACTTCAAAATTAAGAGTAGCCTGGCCCAAGATATTAATATGTTGACCATTCAATGCTATTAAATACTTCCCACAACGCTTAAGGCGTGTCTCTTTAAGTGTGCTGAAGGCTGACTTTTTAATGAGCGTTGCTTGACTTCCGGTGTCCACAAAAACTGTCAATCTCACTTCAACCTTCATCTCAAACGTAGGTCTGTCACCCAACGTACTGACCTGTTCTGGGTCACCCTTGACCCATGTGCTCGTGCACGCATACCTGTAATGGCCTCGGCCATGACACTTCCAACAAATTTCATCACCAATTTTACGCATCCCAGAAACCCGCTGGCTACATTCCCCAGCAACTTCTGTAGAGGCGACACCAGAAATGGGGGTAGGGGGGGGAAGAGGGGTGGAGGGGAGGTGATGAGCAAGGTGTAGGATTAATGGAGGGGGTAGGGCGGGTAAACAGAGGGGTTGGGGGGATAGGAAGGAGGGTGAGGGCAGGCTGAGGGTGGGTTGTAAACAGGGGGTTGTAAGGGTGGGGGTTGAGAGGGAAATGTAGTTTTCCACAATTCCAATAATGCGTCGACAAGGGTTTGTGTGGTATTTGGCTGGGGTTGGTATGGGTCTGCAAGGGATTGGGGTGGACTTGGGTTGGCCTGGAGGTAAGGTTGGGGAACGGGGTTGTAGGTTGGGAGGGTTTGAGGTTGGGGGGCTGTAGGCAGGGAGGGGTGCTTGGGTAAGGATGGGGTATTGGGGAGGGTGCGTCTGCATACATTGTCCATTCATTGATAAAAACCATTTTCACCGCAAAACGTAACTTCAAGACCCGTCGTCGGATCAGGGTGAAATTTTAACACACGATTTGGTTTCATAAATAACCTCTAGTAAAAACACAAAACGTTTATTAACCTCAATCCTTGGAAACAATGCTCCGTGTGTCCAAACCGGAAGTACCATTTATCGCCACCCTTCCTAATCGATTTCTCGAGCCCCAGTGAGGACCGTTGCCCTTTGACAAGGCGATGACAGATGTTGACGCCAGAGTCTCGCTGACTACACTACACCAATGAATGGGATTTTCGTGTCTTATTAACCTAGTCTCCAATTCGTAAAATTACTACGCAAACACATAGAATACACGACGGCATCGACTATTATTTATTACTTGTGAAAAACCACAGTATACGATGTTGAATAAAATACACGCGCACAAATACACTAAAAAATAGGAGGTTACGTTAATTTATTAAATGCCAGGAAATTACTAAAATGAATCTTGATAAAATGTAATTATTTTACTATAATTATTAGACACTCGAAGTGGACTGGTAACGCAAATATAAAAAATTAAAGTAACGAATGTCTTGTCTCTAAATGCAAGACCAACATAAATCTTAGAAAAAATTGAAAATTACCGCATTCATGAACAAATATATTGAAACTATACAGTGAATATTATCGCGAAAGGAACTACACTGAATTTATCGTAAATAATTTTGTTTAAACTCTGTTTTATTTATCGAAAATAATCTAACTCTCGTTTATCAGTGCACAATTAATACAACACTTAACGTTAATTGAATTCTCAAATTTTCTTGTAAATCTTAGGCGCACTAGGAATGAACGACGTTATCGTTAATTTAACCCTTTCTCGATGTTATATCTTCAACAATTTTTTTAATTCGGAACGCCGAGACGCTGACAACGGCGCTCAGATATAATTATAAGTATTTATTAATTAATCAAAAATTAATGATAATTCACTTATTTACGTTACTGAATGAACTCGATGTTTACATAGCATACACTGGGTCACGCCGGTCGCGTAGTAGAATACTGAGAAATTAACACTGATAGCCGCGACCTCACATCAACCGAGTCACGCTGAACCTTAATTAAAAATTAAAAATTATTTTCAAAATTATAAATTAAATACTGGCGCATAGGTGAATAAGTACTTGACCGCCTAGAACACTCGTTAACATCTTGGACTCGTTGGTAAGTATACAAAAATTAAAAGCGCGCACACTGTCATGAAGCCGAATCCTCAGAAAGTAGTCTCTGCACTAATTCTTAATAACCAAGTATTTCTTTTCTCAAAATTATAAATTAAATACCGACGTGTAATTTGCTTATCACTTCAACTGAATATACCACTCGCGAACCACTTAGACACTTGGTTGAGAGCAAACAATTACTGAGCGCTGCCACACTGAGCGCTGAGAACCGCTAGAAAAAATCAAAGTCCCAACGCTAATTCGCCTAAATGACCAAAAATCGACTTTTGATCTCTCAAAGTTCTAACTCGGATCACTTTAATCGCACACTTGAATTAACACTGATGACCCAATGAACGTATGGCTAGACAAAAAGCTAGAATTTATTCCCAAAACTGAGATTTTTCAAGCAACTTTGAAAAATGTCATCACAAAGATTTTCCACGATTTCACTGAGTCTTTCACTGATTTCACTTTCATACACTGCACTTCACTTCACTTGAAAACAGTAAACCACTCACCTTAGTAATTCTCCCAGAGAATTAATACTGCACACATGAAAACAAAAACTCCGACTTAAAAATGTAAAAAAAATACTTAGAAATAGTAACACTTATATACGATAATTACTTAAACAAGGGGGAACACTTAACTAACGAAGGAATACTTAACTATCCCTATACACTGATTTTCATCCGTATCACTGTGATGTCCAGAGAAATGACTACTTATTCGAGGAGCGCGGCCCTATCGAGCACGTGTTACCTATCCCTACGCCTCACCTAGTTAGCTGGATGAGGATGTAGCTGGGTGTTGGAGTGAGTAGCTGAGTATAGGTGCTAGCTGGGTGTGGGTGCATCAGGGTGTGGGTGCATCCAGGTGTGGGTGTAGCTGGATGTTAGTATAGCTGGGTGTGGGTGTTAGCTTGGTGTAGGTGTAGCTACCACCACTACCACCAGCACCACCACACTGTAATAACCACTTTACTCTATTGTAATAAACACTGTCTGTTTGTAATCCTTCTCTGTACTCTATACCCCAGCTTAACACTGTTACAGCCCAGTATGACCCCTCACTGGACTACCACGAATATAAGAGGAATATTAAATGAGGAAGGCACATCCAGAACAAGGGTTATTGATTAACAAAATGATAATAAATCATTAACACTGCCACCACCTTCCAAACATAAATGAATGTGTCTAAAATTATTGGTCCCCAGGAAGAAGGGACTCAATAATCGGGGAACTCAGAGGGTAAGTCAATGAATCTTCATGGATTAATACTGTAATCTTACTGAACTGAACAGGAGATCCTAGAACGATTTTACTATTCATTAGATGGAGAACACAGGGGAATTTCTAACACAGCAAATGAGAATCACAAGAATGAATAACAGAGACATTAATTAAAGGGAACAGATAACTAAACAAAATTACGGTAACATTATTTATTATTGGAACCAGTATATTTAAATGAAAATTGAAACATAGCCTACTCTAAATTACAATTAAGAAGTCCTATGAGGCAACGGACTGTAATACCAGTGCTACAACTCAAAGTGCACATTTACCTTCAATACTGCAGCTTGCCAAGGATGTTGACTGGCTGCCCCCAGATCAGTTGACCTGTACCACAGTCGAGGTCCCAAGACACACTAACATTTCTTTATTAAAAACGCTTACCAGTGGAACAGGCTCCACACCCTAGTTCCTAGGCCCACATTAACTCCGCCTATCCCAAGCCTATGGCCAATGGATTTTACCATGACTAGTTGCTCTAGAAACCGGGCCAATGGCATGGGCAGGCACTACTCTGTGAGGCCCCGCCTCCCCAGGCCTACATGTCTTTAACCAATCCGGATCAGGCTTAACCATAAGGTTCAATTCCTCTTGACAGAAAACTCCAAAAACTGGAAGACACCAACGACTTTCCTGAGGGACTGCTGGCTGGGGCACCCCTGTGTAACTTGAGATCACAAGTTTATTAGCCCTGGGGGAAATATTTACAATTCGTCACTGGACAGGAGAGAGAGGGGATCAAGTGGCTTCAATCTGTTTATGACCCCGAGGGTTAGACCATGACAAAAGACAGAAATGACCCAAGGGAGGGAAGGCAAGCGAGAGAAGGGAAGGGGAAAAGGAAGGAGAAGAGAAAAGGGGGAAGGGGGAAGGGCAACGGGGAAGGGGAAGGGGAAGGGGCTATGGTGTGCATATACCATTACAACACTACCACCACCACACTACGACTACCACCACCACACTACCACCACGACCACACTAACACCACATCACCACAGTAGTAGGGATGGCAGCGTCCCTCCCCCCTCTCCCTACCTGTTACCTTACCCCTCTCTCCTTTCATATTGTTCTTTCTTCGTAATTTCTTACACCTATTGTCTGACATCGTATGTTTGTTCCTTTTCATTAAACAAGTCAGTTTTACACAAAACAACCGAGGCGTCTCAATATGACCTTTAATACTTAAGCTGTGTAAGAGGTTATCTAAGCCGCCCCAGGCTACATGCCCCGAGGCCTTCAACACCTGATTACCTGCCCCGTCATCTGCCAGTCATTGTCGGCGTTCACCATCGTAATAATTTATATATAAACATTAGGCGATAATAAAACATATTTATTTATATCTTATTTAAAACACTTTCGCGCTAAGCGGACGAGCGTTAGCGTCCAATTTTTTCAGTCACTGGATACTTTGCCGACGCACCTGCTAGTCCAACGATAAAATATTTGTATGAATTCCATTTTATATCCGATTTTGTTGGGGATAGTTTAGAAATGTTCACCATGAAATTTACGTTTTTTCTAATAACCGAAGAGCTTATTAAAGAAAACGGCATGGCAGTGATTCATCTTGGTATAACAATTGTAACACTTCAGCCACTTCCAACCGTCTTGTAGGTTGGTTGCGACATTGATTCTATATTTATATGCATATGTCCGTATAGAGAATTTTATTGCGGTTCCAATGATATCATACTCAATGATGTAGGATAAATGTGGTCATTGCAATCATTAAGAGAGTGGAAACATTTGTTGCTGTTTGGCGCTCTCGCCAAGTGATCGCAATAGATTTTTATTTGGTGTTGATATTCCTTGTGCTTTGGCAGTATTTATATGTATGTTCTTATAGAGAATTCTATTGCGAACACAGTGATACCAAATTTAAATACGTAGGTCTACAATTAGTGTCAGGACAGTAAAAAGAGTATACACTTTTCGCTCCTACCGCTTAAGCGCGCAAACGCCCAAAGCACAGGTTAGCTTACGTTTTTACGCTTCGCCGAAAGCACGAAAGTGTTAATCATCTAATTTTAGTTTACACAATTTATAATAAATGAGTCATTTATCCTGAAGTTAAAAGAAGCTTGCTCCTCAATCCACTTGTATAATATCCGTCCAATTCACTTCTCATCTCTGTAAATAAAAGAATAACAGTTTAGATAACGTTTACACATGTACAATATTAATAAAACACGTAAAAACCTCAAAACAAATGTACTCACCATTTTCCGTTAGTTAATTTAGTTGTAGCCTCATTCAATCCGTTGTCTCCAAGCACATTTTCCAACAAATATCGCTCTTATCGTAACACAGCGTTTCATAGCAGCTCGGCATATTTTTAAACAACGCATGAGATAGCTTCATTACGTTCCTATCATTCTGCATATAATCTCCGTAAGTAAAACTAGTTTCAAATAGATCTAATGCGGTTTTAAGATCCCTGTTTGAAAGATGATAACAGAAAAACATTGCATATAGCCCACATACGTATGTATTTTAACTCTGAAGTCGCTCTGTAAACGTGTATACATCGCAGTCTTTATAATAATTTAAAAACTCCGAAATGTAGGGCGAGTACACATTTATTCCATAAGAATCTAGTATAACTATTTTCCGTTTAGATTTATATACAGCATTCCAGTGGCCCATTACTTCCTTAGAGTCTCTTCCTAAGGTATTTATTATAACATAATCGGACTATCCCGTATTTGGTTCATTATTCTATATATATATATATATATATCCGTCGCTAAATAGCAACCAATATATTCAGCTTTATTGCTCGTCATATTGTTCAATGCCATATTATTTGTTTGCAGTTCATGCTCTTGTATCGCACATAACTCTCCTATCAGAATAAATTCTCAATACTCTCGTTGTATTTCCGAATAAAATAATACCTTTATTTGATTTCACTGGAACAGCAAATTCTAAGGTAATTCTCAAGATGGCAGCGTAGAGACGAATTTTGTTTTGGGTGAAATTCGTGTTTATGAGCCAGGGTTTTCAGGTCAAAATTCCTCCATATGGCACAGGGTTTTCAGGTAAAAATTCCTGCATATTACCCAGGTGTTCCTGGTCAAAATTCCTACATATTACCCAGGGTTTTCAGGTCAAAATTCCTCCATATTACCCAAGGATTTCAGGTCAAAATTCCTCCATATGGCACAGGGATTTCAGGTAAATTTAGAAATTCGTGTTTTTGTCACAGCATTTCCAGGTAAACTCTACGGTTGATTTTTTGTTTTCAATTGCGCATTTTTCAAAGACCATTTTTTGGGGATATCTTCATAGAAGTATGTTAAGAGTTCTTATAAGGAAAATAATTTCAGAGATCTTAGAAGTTTGTTATAAATAGTCAGGGCAAAGTTAGCTTTCGTATTACTGAGAATGAATGTCATAAACAGTTATTTAGGTCGTATATGTTTAATTACAAATTCTTACTTAGAAGCAAGTACAACTATATAACTAAAAACTGTGGCATCCCCTCATACCCCCTCCCCCTTCCCTCCCCAACCCCCATGCATCTCCTGCTCCTTCCTCCACCCCCTCCCTCCACCCTTACCTCACAACTTCCGCATCACCTGTGTTTACCTTACCTTATGCTGCCTGCCAGACGCTGCCGTCAGGTCACCTCCATAATCTTAACTTATCTTCTCCATAATATCTGGACCGTCCCTCCCCCCTCTCCCTACCAGTTACCTTACCCTCTCCTCCTTCATATTGTTCTTTCTTGTAATTCCTTACAGCTATTTTCTGACATCGTATGTTGTTTCCTTTCATTAAACAAGTCAGTTTTACACAAGACCAAAGCGTCTCAATATAACCTTTAA
>WNGS01162781.1:7922-20455 GCA_020271785.1 Procambarus virginalis
CCTGGGAATATTATGTAGTACGGACAAATGCCATCTGGTGGTGGTTATCTAGTACTTGCAAATGGGCTAAAGATTCCTGCCTTGGTCAGCCAGAGGTGTCGTTTTGAGTGACCTCTGGTGAGGTGACGCATCAAGACCAGTGCCACTAGTGTGTTATACAGAGCACAATGTCAATCCCAGTGGGTTAGTTGTATTTCTAGTTCACCAGTATCGACTAGGTCATTGACGACTTTTGTGTCCACAGAGGTGACGTCTGGGGGCAATGGTACTGGGAGGGCAGTTCACCTTAGGCAGTTCCAGTGTCTCCCTACACGGTCCTGGAAAACGACCAAATAAGCCGCCGCCGATGAAGCAGTGTAGTAGCTGCTAGTGCTTTAGTGTTGAAAGAGATCGGCGTACCTTCAGGACTGGCTTACGGGAGAGACTGATAACAGGGAGGTGTCTGTTGAGTAGTGCTGCTGTAACAAACTAGGCTTGTTGTAAGAATTATCCAGAATGTTTTATCTATACAAGGGAGAATGGAAGATCCGCGTGGTGACCCCTGGAGCATCCCCCAGGGAATTCGCGGTGAAAATAAACGCCAGGGTAGCTGTCTCAAGATCACCACTACCCACCTGCTGCGTCTTCAAGACTGCAGTCATTCCAGCAGTGTTGGAGGAGAGGTCAAGAATATGGAAAGCAAGTAGCAGTACTCAAAAGTTTTGCCGGAAGATTAATGATTACGTCATCTGAAGCAACAGGAACACGGAACTAAGGCGGTCACAGGTGGAAGGTACGGTTTCCCTACAGAGTTCCGGGACTCGCCAATAGAAGGTCGCAAAATTGCCTCCTTTGGCCTAAAGTCGGCGGTACGAGGGTATACACAGCTGGTGTTACGGCCTAGTAACCTGGTGACATAAAGAAACGCCTGAGATGTCGTGAGCAATGATGGAAGACGAGATTCACCTGTTCTGCAAACAAGCAACCCGCATCTACGACCCTCTGACACCACTCCTGTTACGAGACTCCGTTGGTACATCCAGTCCTGCTCTGCTGTGGTCATCTCCGACGTCAAGTTTAACATCAAGACTGCCGTGTGAACTGTGATTGATATGAAGGCGTGTGGACTGTCGGGAGCAAGATCAATGGCCGAGGTAACAGTATTCTACAGCTGTCACTTGGCACTCCGCTCTACTACACTCTGTCGTCATTAAAAAAGTACCGGATGGGAGTACAAGAGGACCAGGTATTGATGTCTACACATGGGACGAAGCGAGATCGACATCGTCATCGACTACATTCAGCGTCCATCAGCATCGATTTTTTTTTTCGATTACTCAATATGAACAATTGATACAAACAACAAAGTTGGCTCTGAACATCTGTGTAAAGAATATCTGGACACTTTTGTTTAAATGTTGAAAAAGAGATTTAGAATCAAAGTACTTTATAAATGTTGAAAAACAGATTTAAAATGATTATTCTGGTATAATGATATATGAAAATTTTACTCTATAATTTGGTCGGTAAATAAAATCGATGCTCCTGTGTAATTGTCTAAGCCCTGAACAAACGGTTATGGAAAATTATGTTGTGTTTTTTTTCAGGATGTTTGAACACAGGAGAGGCGGACCAATATAAACATTGACGCTTCTAGTGAGTGCGAACACTTAGCTGTACAGTCAGCTGAAACCTGTGATATAGTATAGGAATTTTTTTTTTTATATATCTTGGATACATGTAACAAAAATTAGGTGTGTTCCTTAGCATGTCGAGGTTGACATTGATTGGGAGTGGATAGTACATGGATGTGAACTTAATAGTTCAGTAGTACGCTCCCGGATGACTGAAAGTTCAGTCTGAAGATATAACTTTTATGTTTTATGTTTGAGCACGGTGTGGCCGGCTCTAGAGAACACATGAACTTGGCTAGTGAAGAGCCAAGAGATTTTAATAGCTAGTCTTTGCTGTTAGAATAGGGACATGTTATTTAGCTATGTCAGTAAGGGTAGGATGTATGTTTCCTGATGTTGGAGGATTGCTGTCAGTTGACAGCTGAGAAATTTGTGAATTTGAACATGTTTATTATGATGATGTTGGACACTAATGATTGTCAAATTTTTCTTGGTTAGGTTAGCTTTTGTTTGTGGCAATGAGTTTAGTTGTAGGTTTGGGATACTAAACCTCATTATTTTTAACAAATTAACAAGGTTTACTAAGTACTTATGGGGGGGGGGCAGAGAGAGAAATCAGTGTAGTATCCGGATCAACTGGGGGAGGTCACCATCTCGCCTCCCATAAGACCAGCACTCTACCCAAGTGGGTCAACATAGAGGGTAGAGTTGCTCAGAGTTATAGGGATAGGCCAACTCATTGCCGTTAAATATTCAGTCAGGGAGTGTTCAAGTCAGGGATTACCATTTCTTAGATTTTGTTTTAGTTTTGAATAAATTAATTAATTAATAATCTGCATTTTCATTATTTCCATGTGTATGTTATATTTATGTGAATTGTCCTTGTCACGTGGTTCCCACGAGGCCGAGTTGAATTGGGCGCCGATTCTAACATCGAATCAGGATTATTACTCCTGTTGATTTTAATTAACTAAACACGTAAGATCCAAGGTTATTTGTTACTAGTGGGGATCAAGCCCCAAGGTTGATTGATTAGCGTGATCGATCCAGACCTCGATCATTGTTCTGTGTTAATGGTCTGGTGGTGGCGGCGAAAAGGAGATCCTAGGGTTTTACTAAAAGCCTATGTCACGTCATACGGGTTGTAGAATCTCAAGGCGGTAAATTGTCTTGAGACCACGTGGCGTGGGGTCGGCTAGAAGTGAAAGTCTTGTGGTCCCTTGGTAAAGAACTAAAGTAAAGAATACGGGTACAGAGAGTAAAGGGGAGAAAGTAAATATCAGACCCCCCCCCCCAGTGTTACACTGCTATCTGGTCGCTAGAGACAGCTGCTAGCTGGTCACGAGACACTGCTGCCAGGGGATCACGACCCCTGTATTAAGACCCCGCTCAGCGTGTGGTTGAGGTACTCTGCCAGCGAGTAGCTGGAGAGCGGTCGTTGGGGTACAGGCACCTCGTGACACTGTCAGTGGGCTGGCCCACGTATAGGTGAACTCGCCGGTGTTCTTCCCAGTAAGGTTGGATACGCTACTGGATAGTGAAGAAATATTGGATTGATGAACTCTGCATGTGAGCACGTTTGATATCCTGAGCGAAAGGATTGTACATAGGTGTAGTAATAGCCTATCTGTTCTTTATATTTTATTTATAGTGACGGTGTACATATATATACTTAACGGTGGTGGAAAGATATTTAATACATTGATGAAAGGAACAGTGTTTTGTTCATCACTTCCTTTTTTTAAGCACTACATAGCCACTTTCTTGAAAGCGTACTACCGACTCTGGGTCGGATACTATCATTTTGGTTCTACCATCAAAGAACGCAGTTGCGTCCCATAGTGGCCATAAGAAAGACGTTCAAAGACTTCCAGCACCGGAAAAGCCAGTAAGAGACGTTCGTCCTAGACGTGGACTGCTGCACAATGATGCAAACTAAAATTAAAGCAACACAATAATTCTGAAGGAGAGGAAGAAAGTGTTTGCAGTCCTTGCCGGGACTTCGACCCGAGTTCCTCTCTCCGGAATTATGTCGAAAATCGGACACACAAAATAACACAAGTTATTCATTAAAGAAATCGGAGGACGGGTATTCTGTGACATCAACAACAAGATAATATAAAGCGGTAGTACGCTTTATATTATCTTTATATTAACTATTTCTTTAAACAACAGTCTAGTGTTGTTTAACTACTTAATAAACTTAATAAAAGTGTTCACTAGGACTGAACATAATTTCCTACACCAGGAATATAGCTCAACTCTCTCTTCCTTAATTATAAATAGAACCACCAATTATTTTAGACGTCTCCCCTAGGGCGTCGTAACGTTCACAACTGCAACTTGTAAACACAGTGAGGAAACTCTCCCTGACAAATTTTACAACACACAAAGGTTCTTTCTCAGAGTTTCGACACAGGATCTTCTATGATCTGCCCAACTGAAGATCTCGTGAACAAGGGGAAAAACAATTTTCGGTATTTCTATCGCATTTAATACTGGAAATTATTATTGCAGGAAATATTGTTAAGACGTGGGATTAAATCCCTAAACAAAGCGAGTTTACTCGGCATTACACACAAATTCCATGTCATACCTGTATTTATATGTTTAGGGAACCATTATTAATTCCTTACATCCCAAACAGGTAATTGTGAGGGATTTTACTGAAGCATACAGTTGGCTCCGAACATAATTATAGGAATGGTTAACTGCTGTACATCAAGCCTTGCAAGCCTCCAGGTAGCTGCCATTACGTGGCACTCTGAGGCACAGGGCCACACCCAATTCTGATGCTACCATTACACAGCTTTAGTAGGAAACTCCTACAGTAGCAGCTAAGGCCCTTTTGTGTTTCATACTGTAGACATAGTATTGGTAATCAATTTAATTTCCTGTAATAATAGTAGATTAGACCACCATATGTAATATAATTTATAATTTATATATTGAAGACTAGGTAAACAACTTGTGGCTTAGGAAGGAGCCACCTCAAAGTGGTTTAAGCTACAAACTGTCCCCTTAACTGTATGTGATAAATTCTAGCAGCTGAATCATAATATATACAGTCCACTATTAAATAACTAAGAACTAACTCGGAAGAAAAATAATATAATATTAAAGTCAATTAAAAATAAAGTAAATATATGAATATTTACAGAATAAAAACAATTAATCCTCGCTAGGGTTTTTCCCACAGTGGTCACAGGTGGTGGTGGTCACGGGTGGTGGTGGTCACTGGTGGTGGTCACTGTTGGGGTGGTGGTGGTCACAGATAATTGTGGTCACTGTTGGTGGTGGTGGTGGTCACAGATAATTGTGGTCACTGTTGGTGGTGGTGGTCACGGGTGGTGGTGGTCACAGATGGCGGTAGTCACAGGTGGTGGTGGTCATGGGTGGTGGAGGTCAAGGGTGGTGGTCACAAGTGGTGGTCACAAGTGTGGTCACGGGTGGTGCCCAGCAAACACAAATCGTATAGAAAACGTTCATCTATCTCTTCCCATAGGTGTAGGAATGACTTGCATTGAGAATGGTACAGGAGAGCCTTTGAGAAACTTTTAATCCAAAAATCAAACACATAGGTTTTATAATAAATGTTTTTCTACAACTATTTTGTTCCTTATGTATTACAAATAGTTTTTACATGTTTAAATATAAAATATGTTTTTTTTTTTGTAAAATTCATTAATAAATTGTGAATGATATTTNTTAGGGTAGTTTACTCTAGATATAGAACAGTGTCCAGGGGGTAGTTCCCTCTGGTTAAAGAGCAGTGTCTAGGGGTAGTTCCCTCTGGTTATAGAACAGTGTCCAGGGGGTAGTTCCTCTAGTTAAAGAGCAGTGTCTAGGGGTAGTTCCCTCTGGTTATAGAGCAGTGTCCAGGGGGTAGTTCCCTATGGTTAAAGAGCAGTGTTCAGGGGAGTAGTTCCCTCTGGTTAAAGAGCAGTGTCCAGGAAGTAGTTCCCTCTGGTTAAAGAGCAGTGTTCAGGGGAGTAGTTCCCTCTGGTTAAAGAGCAGTGTCCAGGGGTAGTTCCCTCTGGTTAAAGAGCAGTGTTCAGGGGAGTAGTTCCCTCTGGTTATAGAGCAGTGTTCAGGGGAGTAGTTCCCTCTGGTTATAGAGCAATGTTCAGGGGAGTAGTTCCCTCTGGTTAAAGAGCAGTGTCCAGGGGGTAGTTCCTCTGGTTAAAGAGCAGTGTTCAGGGGAGTAGTTCCCTCTGGTTATAGAGCAGTGTTCAGGGGAGTAGTTCCCTCTGGTTAAAGAGCAGTGTTCAGGGGAGTAGTTCCCTCTGGTTAAAGAGCAGTGTCCAGGGGGCAGTTCCCTCTGGTTATAGAACAGTGCTCATCGGGAAACAGACCAACACACGGTTTTGTAGTTGTTATGATGACACTTAGTAATGAGTCGTGTGACGGTGTTCCCCCCCTTCTAATTCTCCACGCCTGCTGTAAGAGTCATGTCCACTATTCCCGAGCGTTCTCTACATTGCAGGCATCAATTGAACATATGTGGGAGAGAACAGTATTCTCGATGAGCCGAGAAATTTGTGAAATAAGAACATTTTGGCCTGTGGGATAGGCCCTTTAGGGAGCCAATATGGCGCTGGCGAGTCTGTTCTCCCGCCAAAACTGTGTGACGTCAGTGGCGCCAGATTGGTCACCGTCAGGGACGTGGCACTAGGAGCCAATGAAAACCAACTTTGGGAAAAGTGACGTCACATAGGCATGGGGGGTCCGGCCGTGTTGGCGCCGTGGCGATATCAGTCTTTCACGACACGTCCGAGAGGTAGGACGCGCGATCGGTCGTCCTGTCAGAGTGACGGATTTACCGAACTCCGGTGGATGTAAGCGTCTCCAGTTGTTGGCACGCACTCTGTGAGGTCTTCCTGCAACCCAGAAGTGGCTCAGATAAGGAATGGACAGAATATTGAGCAACAAGTGCTCAGGGACAGGTGTGTTGCAAGAAGTGGGCCGGGCATCGACGTGTGTCGTCATTGGCGGTTCACCAGTATAAGAGGCAGCTTAGTGGCCGGGCCACCCACCGTGAGTGAACCAGGTTGACAGCCTTGTCAACCAGGTTGAACGTGTGATCGACGATCCTGTCAAGTTTGACAGTAACCCCACCTTCGTGGAACCCTACGAGTCAACAGTTGGATGCAAGCACGTCGAGAAGTCTTCCCAAATACCTAGCGATATATCTAGACGACGAGGGAATTGACAGTGTTGTGAGCTTCAAGTGCTCTGAAGTCGGGTGCTGTGCGTGTGGAGCTTAAGCAGCATCGACGGCTGGTAACTTCACAGTGACTTTGTAGTGGTGAGGGGCAGTTACTCTGGGAGTACAGTGACAAGGACTAATTGGGAAACGTACGACGACCGCCGAGACGTAGGCTGGCTGCCATAGTTGGGAGGAAAGTTAACGGCCAGGAGACCGACTTCAACCCTGCGACGTACTGTAGAGGAAGGAGCACGGACCTGCAGTGTACAGAAGCGGCGAGACGCGACATCCTAAGGCGTGGGGCTTGTGTTTCTGGATGGTGAACGAGGCGAGAGCCTGGACCAGGAGCTATAACCCAACTGTCATCCTAGGATAGGTGAAGTAGGTGTTTACAGTTACCCTCCCATTTCCCCTTTAGTTAGCTATATATTTTCTTGTCAAGATATTTTATATGTCGTGAGTAAGTCTCACTTGAGTCTAAGTCACAGAGTGCACAGTATGTGGTGAGCCTGCCCAGAGCGCTCACAGTATCAGTTTACATATATATCTATGTGTGGGTGTGTGCAAGCACCAAGATTCATCAGAGAATTTACTGTGACTTATTAATTTACAGTGAGTATTATTATATATATATTGGTAGTAAACCAGATATTGTGTGTTGATCTCTATAATCTATTGATATAAATGCCTGTGGATTGATCTCTATAATCTATTGATAAAATGCCTGTGGATTGATCTCTATAATCTATTGATATAAGTGCCCATGTGTTGATCTCTATAATCTATCGATATAAATGCCTGTGTGTTGATCTCTATGATCTATTGATATAAATGCCTGTGTATTGATCTTCATGATGTATATATATATATGCCTGAAATTTGATTACTGATTTATATATGACATGACTGTGTACTGAATAATATCATATACGTGAAGTGATTGCCAGTGATATCTCTGTGAGAGAAAGTATAGATATAAAGAAAAGTTCAGTGATCAAGCGAGTGCATTCACAGTAAATATTATTAAGAATAGAGTAATCTTTTGGTACGGTGAAAAGCCACTGTGAGAGTATTGTGAATAAGATGTTGATCGTGAGGCCAGTGAAATCATAAGTAAGCCATGTGAATGTTGAATAGTGTTTTGGAAAAAGTTAAATAAACGGGGATCGTGACAGAATTAGAAAACAAGTACTAGTCTGTTCCCACGATCGCGAGGGTCCCGGTCAGCTGACATCTGACAGGTGACGCGTGGCGCTGCCGGATGTTACCATATCGGTGCGCACCAGAATATTATGCTATGAATTGAGCAGTGGTCATATATTATTCCTAATACATTGATGCATATATATTTCTCGTTGTCTTTTAAGTAAAATACCAAAACTCTTTGGTGTTTGATATCATCCCCTCCATTTATCTTGTGACCGTGTAATGAAGTAAAGCAGAGTGACCTGCCTGATACCATATTACTGGAATTTGCTCTTGCCACAATTACACCTGACCACTGCGGTGTTACTGGCCACCTAAAAAAAACAGTTGGCGACCTTAAAGGCTGTGTAAGAGTTCGGTGTCGGGGCGGGCCACAGATTGAGGGAACGATCTGTGCCCCCACTCATATTGCAATTTAAAGGCCGGTTGTGAGACCGACTGGGGTACTCTCCGAGGCGAGCAGTGGAGCCTAGAGGATCGAGGGAAGACCCGCCGAACGACGGTGAGTAAGGGTTATTGTTGGAGCAACCACCTGGAAGGAGATCCAGTCTACTGTTGCTTTAACCCTTCTCTAACGAGAACACCGTGAAACCCCGACATATATATACTTAAAGGTGGTGGAAAGATATTTAATACATTGACGAAAGGAACAGTGTTTTATTCATCTCCTCCTTTTTTATGTAATACATAGCCACTTTCTTGAAAGCGTACTACCAACTTGGTATCGTATACTATCTATTGGGTTCTACCATCAAAGAACCCGGTTGAGACCCATAGTGGCCATAACATAATTGGCATCCCCAGCGGGATCCGACCTCTTGTTCAGTGCGTTTGATAGGGGTGGTGAAGTAGTGCAACCCACTGTGAATAATTCCCCATGTTCGATATTTGTTAGGACGTAAAGTGTCCTGTGTGGTGCTCCGTGTGAAAAGTTAAGTGTTAAGTGCAGTATTGCGTGCTCGTGCACAGTGTATAGTGACAATATGGCAGAGAAACCATTGACAACCTAGACGATGTTCAGGAATATGTGAACAAGGACTGTCCTGCTAGATTGAAGAATCTGGTAAAGTAGGAACTCGTGCTAATATGTGCCTTGTGACGGTGAAGTAGTGGAGTATGGTGGTCGGCAGTCTTCCACTGGCAGATGTTAAGGCCAGGCCACATAAAAAAAACAAAAGTAAAAAAAAAGAAAAAAAAAGAATGACTGTGTGTTGGATAATCTGTGGTAAGGTAATGGAAGAGACATAAAACACAATAATAAACAAAGCTCTTTAATAACACTAAGAAACAAATTGAAATAAAGGCAAAATCTTGGCTTAATGGAGCAGAACAACAAGTGGAAAAATAACTGAACATAAAACTGAATTACGTTAAAGGGAGGAGAAGTGACAGGAAATAACAAGGATAATAATATTAGTGCTGGGAATATATGCGCTAGCTATAAACCTCTATTTGATCACACAAGGTGGGTCAAGTAGGTGTTCACAGCACGAGCACAAGATATATTCTGGCTGGTAGGGCTGCAAGGGAGTCCAACATTGAGTGGCGAGGAATGTGATTGGCGTGGAGCGGGAGTGGTGTGTTGGTGAACGGCCAATCAAAATGCAGGACGGCCGCAAGTCGGTAGTTTGGCTGGGAGCAGCAGTTGCGGGTCGACCAGGTGTGCAGAAATGGGGGGAAGGAGGGAGTAGCAGGTGCGTGTGGCTGTCTTGATATATACGTTAAGCCACTATAAAACGTATCTTGCATATTGTTGAGAATGTGACTATGGGAAGATATAGCAGGCTAAATCTCTGGGAAGAGATTATCGTCACAACTCTCCCCCGAAGCCTGCGGTTCTGATAGAGTCACGTTCATGGGAGGTAGAGTGGGAGGTGGAGCTGGTTCTACCTCAGTGATGCTGGAGAGGACGTCTGATATGAGGTAGTCAGACTTCTGGGTGTAGCAATCTCCAGGCTGAAATGATGTAGCTGGCCAGCCCATTATAGAAGTAGTCGATGGTTGAGTTGGGCTGTCTGTAGGAAATGAAGATGGTTGTGGTCCATGTAGATGGTGTTGGACTGAGTACTTTGCTGGTATGGAGCAAAGTGTTGCCCGTTCAGGACGACGAGTAGCTCCTTGTTGCTCGTGGTGTCGTTTATGGTAGTTGGTACGTATAGTCTCTTCGCCTTGTTGTACCAGGTCACCCACCTTGCCGGTACCACTGCCGTCGATATGGAGGATGGGAGACTTGGTGATATCTGGTGAGGCGAGAGATGTATTAGAATATGATAGAGGAGCACAATTATGGTGTTGAAAATGATGGTGAAAGTCAGTAAGGATTTCCGAATTAGGAAGCGCTGTCTCAGTGTCAGTGTTTTCGGAAGGAGAAGCAGGGAAGGTCTCACTGTGGCTGTATGGACCTGTAAATGAGGTGAAATTGGTTAACACAGTGGGAGGAACCCCTTGATAGGGCTTGAGTAGATTGATGTGGCACAGCTGGGTCTTCCGCCGCCTATCGGGGGTCTCGAGAACGTAGTTGAAGTTGTTCCGGCACTCCTTAACATGGTAGGGTCCTGAGAACCTGTTCTGCAAAGGAGAACCTGGGATAGGGAAATAGGCAAGAACTAAGTCTCCCGGTTTAAACTTCCTTACTTTGCAGTGCTGGTCGTAACGAGTCTTCATCCTCTCCTGGGCTTTCTGTAGGTGGTTGCTAGCAAAGAAATGGACACTCTATAGAATGTGTCGGAGGTTTTGAAGATACTGGGGCACATTCTGATGCTCACTGAAGGTGGCATCACGTAGAGAATCCTTGAAAGCCTTGAGAGGTGTACGGCACTTACGTCCGTAGAGCATCTCATAAGGAGATACTCCTAGTGACTCGTTGGGAAGACTTCTAAAAATACACATGATGAGATCAATTTGCCTATCCCAATCCTTTGAGGTCTCATTGCAAAACTTTTTTAAGAGTGCCTTGATGGTTTGATGACTACGCTCGAGAGAACCCTGTGAAGCAGGATGATAGGGGCTGGACAGTACCTGTTTGATGTTGAACTCCTCCAGAGTCCGTTTGAAGAGATCACTGGTGAAGTTGGTGCCACAGTCGCTCTGAATCTCCCTCGGAAATCCATACTGGGTGAAGATTTTCAGTAGATTCTTCACCACTGTAGCAGCCGTAATATTTTTCACTGGAACTGCTATCGGAAATCTGGTGGTAGGACACAGGATGGTTAAGATATAGGCGTTGCCTGCACTGGTCCGAGGCAAAGGACCAACACAGTCAATAATAAGCTTGTGGAACGGTTCCTCAGGCACCTGGATGGGTATCAGTGGTGCTCTGGGAATGGAAACGTTCGGTTTCCCGGCTAACTGACACACGTGACATTGTTGAACATACTTCTTTACATCGTTAACCATACCTGGCCAGTAGTAGTCTTGTCGAATTCCATGGTAAGTCTTGTTGAACCCGTAGTGTGATAATGCTCCATGGGCCAGGTGTAGAATCGTGGGCCGCAGACTGGTAGGAATCACTAGTTGTTCAACGTCTGCCCAATCGTCCTCGTCCTTCAGTTTACTGGGTCTATACCTGCGATAGAGTAATTCGTTCTCCATAAAGAACCCAGGAACACTGTCGGATTGGGTTTCAGCCTGAAAGAATAATGGTGTCAAGGTAAAGATCATCTCTCTGTAACTTACGGAACTCCAAAGCGGTCAGATTAGGGGGTAGTTTCGAAGGGTCCTGAGGGACAGCGGTAACAGTAGAGTCAGCTGGCTGTGGTCGTGCAGCTTGAGCACGGGTGGTCACCATAACAGGAGGAGAACCTTCATCACTCTCTTGAACCTTTGCTGGAACATGCTCAAAAATCGGGTTATCCAACACAGAGTTGCTTACCTCGGATATGTCCTTGACGATCAGGTTGTTTGGTTGTTGGTCTTCTGCCAAGTCGTTGCCCGGAGAAGTTGCACTCCAGGCATGGGAAAAGGCTTTTCCCTGACGGCGACTTGGACTTCACCGGTCCACTAAGGGACAATCTAGGTAAACTCTGGCAAGGGGATAAGGAGTTGTAGCAGTAAGGTCAGTGATGAATACAGTCTCTCCTGTGTAGGCGACGTTGGGCACAGCTGATTTCAAGACGATCGATTGTAGAGCCGCTGTGTCCCGCAGGATCTTAAGTCCAAAACGTCCCTCTGAATCTGAACCGTGGGTAGAGAGTTCCTGGATATAGATGCTTGCTAAAGAGAGAGAGATCATTAGCATGAACACCAACATTCATTACAGGCTTACCGGACTTAGGGTGAGTAGGTTAGACTTAGGAGGTTCGATGTTACCTTTAGATGGGACTTACCACATTTGTCAATGGTGTGTCCATATAGTCGACAATACCTGCAGTACAGTTGAGAGGTACCTTGATCTGGGCTCGCTTTCTCGTAACTGTACCAAGACTTCTTGCTGGTAGGTCTGGTGTCAGCCGGTGGATGAGGCTGTAAGTGTCAGCTGACTTCGCGCACTTCACACAAATCCGTCT
>WNGS01162781.1:41209-65871 GCA_020271785.1 Procambarus virginalis
CTTTCTTGTCTGCTAAGTATAGGCGGACAGGGAGAGGAGGTACCTACGTCTACAAAAATTCTTCAATCCAGTATTTGAGTTGTTGAGCATAGCTGTCTGAAAAGTAGAGTGCATTGCCTCCTCTAACAAGGTTAGGTAAGGTCGGTGTGTTCTATGAAGCTTTTCAAGGTAAACTATTATGTTTAGTATGTCGCCTATGCACGTATTTAATAAGTCAATATTGCCTATACGAATTTGCGAGGACGGGTTGGCCAGCGAGTAACTGGAGCGCGGTCGTTGGGGTACAGGCACCTCATGACACTGTCAATGGGCTGGCCCACGTATAGGTGAACTCGCCGGTGTTCTTCCCAGTAAGGTTGGATACGCTACTGGATAGTGAAGAAATACTGGGGACTGACGAACTTTGCACGTGAGCACATTTGATATCCTGAGCGAAAGGATTGTACTTATGCAGGCGATGAGTCACAATAACGTGGCTAAAGTATGTTGACCAGACCCCACACTAGAAGGTGAAGGGACGACGACGTTTCGGTCCGTCTTGGACCATTCTCAAGTCGATTGTGATGAGGAAGTAGAGACAGGCAATAAATAGGCAAGAGAGAGCTGAGGAGCAAAGTAAGGTGTAGTAGAGGAGATAGTAATAATAATAAGAGCTGCAGAAGGCCTATTGGCCCATGCGAGGCAGCTCCTATTATAACCACCGAATGAGAAGGAGATAGGAATAAGAAGATAGCAAGGGAGCGTAGGAGAAGAGAGAAAGAAAGTATGAGGGGGTAGGCTTATGTTAGGTCACGTTTGTTAGAAAGATTAGAGCATTTGAGTATATACTGTGCAAGGGAAGAGTCCACAGCAACAAAGCCAGGACTCGAGTTCATGTTGGGTACATTGTTTATTGGAGCCGATTCCACAAGACGGCGTCTGTGTAGAGTAGAGGCAGGAAAGATTATTTTGGAGGAAGACCAATCAATGGGATGATTAGAATCTCTCACATGGCAGAAGAGAGCATTGCTAGTGTCTGCAGACTTAACACTTCTCTTGTGTTCTTTAAGTCTGTCATTAAGTGTACGGACAGTTTCGGCAAAGTATTGGAGAGGACAAGACGAACAGGAAATAGAGTAGACACCAGCAGCATTAGAAGCAGGAGGAGCAGTGTGAACTAGATTGCTACGAAGTGCGTTAATTTGTCGAAAGGCGAGTTTAATGTCAAGAGGACGAAAGGAATTGGTAAAAGTTTTGAGTTCAGATATGAAGGGAAGGCATTAGTACAGTGCTATTAGTGTTGGAAGCAGGTTTAGGATGAAAGAAATTTCGTTTAGCTTGAGAGTAGGCACAGTTGATGAAATGCAAAGGGTAACCAAGGCGAGAGAATGATTTGTAGATAAAGGCAATTTCAGAATCAAGAAACTGAGGGTCGCTGATGCGTAGAGCGCGGAGGAAGAGAGAGACGAGGACACTTTTCTTAACAGAAGGAGGATGGTAGGAAAAGAAGTGAATGTACATGCCACTATGCATGGGTTTACGGTAGACAGAGAACGAGAACCCAGACACAGAGTTGTGAACGTGAACGTCTAGAAAAGGAAGGAGGAAATTAGATTCCCACTTAACTTTGAAATGGATAGGAGCCAGATTGTTAAGAGAGGCGAGGAAAAGCTGGAAAAGATTAAGGTCATGAGGCCATAAAGCAAAAATGTCATCAACATAGCGAAGCCAAAGAGAGGGACGAGTATCAATAGAAGGATGAAGAACAGTTTCGAAGTATTCCATGTAGAAATTAGCAAGAACAGGGGAGAGAGGGGAACCCATAGCAACCCCAAAAGTTTGAGTGTAATATTTACCATTGAAAGAGAAAGAGTTAGTCAACACAGAGTCTAAAGAGATCGAGGAAAACGTCAGTGGGAAGAGGGAGAGGAAGAAGGCCCTCTGACGCCTTCTGTCTAAGGAAAGAGAGAACGTCATCGAGCGGAACATTAGTAAACAGAGAGTCGACATCAAGACTAAGCATCTTACAAAAGGGTTGCAGGCGCAGTCATTCTATGAAGTCCTTAGGATTGTACTTAGGTGTAGTAATAGCCTATCTGTTCTTTATATATTTATAGTGACAGTGTGCATATTGTGACGGTGTTCCCCCCCTTCTGATTCTCCCACGCCTGCTGTAAGAGTCATGTCCACTATTCCCGAGCGTTCTCTACATTGCAGGCATCAATTGAACATATGTGGGAGAGAACAGTATTCTCGATGAGCCGAGAAATTTGTTAAAATAGAACATTTTGGCCTGTGGGATAGGCCCTTTAGGGAGCCAATATGGCGCTGGCGAGTCTGTTCTCCCGCCAAAACTGTGTGACGTCAGTGGCGCCAGATTGGTCACCGTCAGCGACGTGGCACTGGGAGCCAATGAAAACCAACTTTGGAAAAGTGACGTCACATAGGCAGGGGGGAGTCCAGCCGTGGTGACGCCTTGGCGATATCAGTCTTTCACGACACGTCCGAGAGGTAGGACGCGCGATCGGTCGTCCTGTCAGAGTGACGGATTTACCGAACTCTGGTGGATGTAAGCGTCTCCAGTTGTTGGCACGCACTCTGTGAGGTCTTCCTGCAACCTAGATGTGGCTCAGATAAGGAATTGACAGAATATTGAGCAACAAGTGCTCAGGGACAGGTGCGTTGCAAGAAGTGGGCCGGGCATCGACGTGTGTCGTCGTTGGCAGTTCACCAGTATAAGAGACAGCTTAGTGGCCGGGCCACCCACCGTGAGTGAATCGGGTTGACAGCCTTGTCAACCAGGTTGAACGTGTGATCGACGATCCTGTCAAGTTTGACAGTAACCCCACCTTCGTGGAACCCTATGAGTCAACAGTTGGATGCAAGCACGTCGAGAAGTCTTCCCAAATACCTAGCGATATATCTAGACGACGAGGGAATTGACAGTGTTGTGAGCTTTAAGTGCTCTGAAGTCGGGTGCTGTGCGTGTGGAGCTTAAGCAGTGTCGTCCGGGACGGCTGATAACTTCACAGTGACTTCGTAGTGGTGAGAGGCAGTTCCTCTGGGAGTACAGTGACAAGAACTAATTGGGAAACGTACGACGACCGCCGAGACGTAGGCTGGCTGCCGTAGTTGGGAGGAAAGTTGACGGCCAGGAGACCGACTTCAACCCTGCGACGTACTGTAGAGGAAGGAGCACGGACCTGCTGTGTACAGAAGCGGCGAGACGCGACATCCTAAGGTGTGGGCTTGTGTTTCTGGATGGTGAACGAGGCGAGAGCCTGGACCAGGAGCTACAACCCAACTGTCATCCTAGGATAGGTGAAGTAGGTGTTTACAGTTACCCTCCCATTTCCCCTTTAGTTAGCTATATATTTTCTTGTCAGGATATTTTATATGTCGTGAGCAAGTCTCACCTGAGTTTAAGTCACAGAGAGCACAGTGTGCGGTGAGCCTGCCCAGAGCGCTCACAGTATCAGTTTACATATATATCTATGTGTGGGTGTGTGCAAGCACCAAGATTCATCAGAGAATTTACTGTGACTATTATTAATTTACAGTGAGTATTATTATATATATATATATTGGTAGTAAACCAGATATTGGTGTGTTGATCTCTATAATCTATTGATATAAATGCCTGTGGATTGATCTCTATAATCTATTGATATAAATGCCTGTGGATTGATCTCTATAATCTATTGATATAAGTGCCCGTGTGTTGATCTCTATAATCTATCGATATAAATGCCTGTGTGTTGATCTCTATGATCTATTGATATAAATGCCTGTGGATTGATCTCTATAATCTATTGATATAAATGCCTGTGGATTGATGTCTATAATCTATTGATATAAGTGCCCGTGTGTTGATCTCTACAATCTATCGATATAAATGCCTGTGTGTTGATCTCTATGATCTATTGATATAAATGCCTGTGTATTGATCTTCATGATGTATATATATATGCCTGAATTTGATTACTGATTTATATATGACATGACTGTGTACTGAATAATATCATATACGTGAAGTGATTGCCAGTGATATCTCTGTGAGAGAAAGTATAGATATAAAGAAAAGTTCAGTGATCAAGTGAGTGCATTCACAGTAAATATTATTAAGAATAGAGTAATCTTTTGGTACGGTGAAAAGTCACTGTGAGAGTATTGTGAATAAGATGTTGATCGTGAGGCCAGTGAAATCATAAGTAAGCCATGTGAATGTTGAATAGTGTTTTGGAAAAAGTTAAATAAACGGGGATCGTGACAGAATTAGAAAACAAGTACTAGTCTGTTCCCACGATCGCGAGGGTCCCGGTCAGCTGAGATCTGACAGGTGACGCGTGGCGCTGCCGGATGTTACCATATCGGTGCGCTCCAGAATATTATGCTATGAATGGAGCAATTGTCATATATTATTCCTGATACATTGATGCATATATATTTCTCGTTGTCTTTTAAGTAAAATACCAAAACTCTTTGGTGTTTGATATCATCCCCTCCATTTATCTTGTGACCGTGTAATGAAGTAAAGCAGAGTGACCTGCCTGATACTATATTACTGGAATTTGCTCTTGCCACAATTACACCTGACCACTGCAGTGTTACTGGACACCTAAAAAAACCAGTTGGCGACCTTGAAGGCTGTGTAAGAGTTCGGTGTCGGGGCGGGCCACAGATTGAGGGAACGATCTGTGCCCTCACTCATCTTGCAATTTAAAGGCCGGTTGTGAGACCGACTGGGGTACTCTCCGAGGCCAGCAGTGGAGCCTAGAGGATCGAGGGAAGACCCGCCGAACGACGGTGAGTAAGGGTTATTGTTGGAGCAACCACCTGGAAAGGAGATCCAGTCTACTGTTGCTTTAACCCTTCTCTAACGAGAACACCGTGAAACCCCGACATTGGCGACCTTGCCAGGATAACGAGCAAGATCAAGGTGGTAATTGTGGTATTAAATATCAGGCCTAGTTTTCACTCATTGTCACAAGATGGAGGGTGATAAAGTAGCCAGGTTTATAGACACGAGAGACGAGCAAGTACTGGAGGAGTGCACCAAGGCACAGCTGCAGACGATCGCCGACCACTTTGGGATCAAGTTGAGAGCTTCCAAAGTGGGAGAGAGAAGACTTGAGATCATGGCACAGCTCAAGGCACGTGATGAAGCCTTAGGAGAGGCGGCCACAGACACCTGCCAGTGGAGGAGAGAACTTGAGTACCGGTGGCAGCAGCCGGGGATCCAGTGGCAGCAGGCGCAGTATCAAGCTGGAAATAATGAAGCTGCAGATAGAAGCACACTGCGCAAGGAAGAGCGCGACAAGAAGCACAGCTGAAGCGCGAGGAAGCAGAAAGAGAAGCACAGCTGCGCCGAGAAGAAAGAGAAGCACAGCTGCGCGAGAAGAAAGAGAAGCACAGCTGCGCCGAGAAGAGAGAGAAGCACAGCTGGCGCGAGGAGCAAGAGAGAAGCACAGCTGAGGCGCGAGAAGCAGAGAGAGAAGCTCAGCTGAAGCGCGAGAAGCACAGCTGCACAGAGAAGAACGAGAGGCGCACAAGAGAAGAACGAGAGGCACAGCAGCAAAGAGAAGAACGAGAGGCCAGCAGCAACGAAGAACGAGAAGCACAGCTGAAGGAGCGCGAGATAGACCTAGGACGAAGCTGCAGGAGGTTGAAGCGAACAAGGAGATTGAGCTGAAGCGAGCTGAGCTAGGACTAGTTCCAACTGCCCCACCACAACAGCAGGAAGACCGCCGAGTGAGAGAGAGGGATTTGCCCGTCTTCGTGCCTAATGAGGCTGAGGGCTTCTTCGAGCATTTCGAAAGGGTCGCTACGTTGAAGAAGTGGCCGAGGGCAGAGTGGGCGGAGCTAGTTCAGGGAAGGCTCACTGGTGAAGCTCGTGAAGCTTACAACATGCTCGACCTCCAGGAATGTACCAACTATGATGCAGTAAAACGGGCCGTGCTCCATTCGTTCAAGCTGACGCCGGGTGCTATAGGAAAAGGTTTAGAGAATGTACCCGATCGCCAGGAAAATCGTATGCGGAGACGGCGAGGGACATGGAAAGGAAATTCTTGAAATGGCTGGAGTCAGAAGGAGCAAGGTCGGCTGAACAGATCAAGAGGCTAATGGTCATGGAAAAGTTCATGTCCGTGCTCTCTCCCGAGATTAGGGTGAGAGTAAAGGAAGCGGACATCAAGGACCCGAGAGCCGCAGCCGATCGAGCAGACATGCTAGAGGAAGCTTTACGTCCATGTCGAGAGGGACAGCACCGACCGCCCGCATTCTCCAGTTATGGAGGAATAATAGAAGGTCGGACGGTTGGAGGACAGGACCGAGTTCTCCCAAGTCCTACCCCTCAAGTGGAGACAGCAGAGGACAGAAGAGTGCTGTGGAACCGCCGAAGAAAGTCACCGAGGGAGAGCTCAGGNAACACAAACACAAACTACACTAACTACGATAGACATGCACTAACGCCACTACACACTAATACAACTCTACTTACTATATAAAACATGCACTAACATCACTACACATACTTACAAAACTGCACTAACTACAGAAGACGAGCACTAACTTCACTACACACGCAACTGAACTCAATTCATAGGACACGCACTATCTTCACTACAAACTAACCCAACTTAACTAATTACATATAACATGCACTAACGCTTCTTTACTCTAACGCAACATCACAAACTACATACGACATGCACTAACAAAATTACACACTAATACAACTACACTAACCACATAGCTCGTTCACTAACTCCATTACACACTAGCTACATAGGAACTTAACTTCATTCTTAAATAATTACATATGCACTAACTTCACTACACATTAATACAACTACACTAGCTACATATAGTATAGTAGGCATCCATCAGTCTCAGTATAGGTAGTATGTCTAACTACATAAGACATGCACTAACTCCACTACACACTAGCAACTACATTAATTATATATAATGACTGATGGATGCCCGTGCTACTTGGAACTTCTTGTTCCAGGTAGCGAATCTTTAACAACAACAACAACATCTACACTAACTACATAAGACATGCACTTTTCTCACTACACACTAGTACAAATACACTAAGGAAACCTGTGTAAGGAATCCTTCAGAATCTAGTATAACACACATGTAAGGCCAATCCCTTGAGTATGTGGCCCCAGCATGGAGCCCGTACCTAGTCAAGCACAAAATGCAGCTGGAAAAAGTTTAGAGGTATGCCACTAGGCAAGTCCCATAACTAAGAGGCTATGAGAGAGTGGCTGCATGAATTGCACCTCACGTCGATGGAAGAGACATGATCACCACATAAAAAATTCTCAGGGGAATTGACAAGGTAGACATGGATGGATTATTTAACATGGGTGGTATACGCACAAAGGGACACAGGTGAAAGCTGAGTACCGAAATGAACCACAGAGATATTAGAAAAAACTTTTTCAGTGTCAGAGTAGTTAGTAAATGGAATGCATTAGGCAGTGATGTGGTGGAGGCTGACTCCATACACAATTTCAAATGTAGATATGATAGAGTCCAGTAGCCTCAGGAATCTGTACACCAGTTGATTGACAGTTGAGAGGCGGGACCAAAGAGCCAGAGCTCAACCCCCGCAAGCACAACTTGGTGAGTACTAACTACATAATACTTTCTATAACTTCACTACACACTAATACAACTACATAAGACATGCACTAACCTCACTACACAACTACATTAACTGCCTAAGACTTGCAATAACTCTACTTGTCACTATCATATCTACACTAACTCCATAAGACGTACACGAACCCCACTACACAAGTTGTGCTCCCATCAATCTTATTAACAACACTCTACCCACCAGCCGCCCCTTTACTAGGGTTCCGCCCACCACCTGTCTACCTCTCTCACAACCCACCACGTACCCACCTCGCCCACCATCCACCCAACTCGCCCACTCTTCATCTGTTCACCTCCACCTCTCCAAGAAAGGACTTCGACCGTTCCCAACACATTCGTCCTCCATCAGGCAATCTCTTCAGCCACCTTGTGAACGATCCATTGAGAGAGAGAGCGAGGGTCATCGACATTTTGAGCCTCAGTATATTTAAGTTCATCTGTGATATTTATCTCATGTTTGTAAGTCATTACAATAAAAAGTATCCACTTCTCGCCACAATGTCTCTGAAGCGGAAGAGAGAGGAGGACGAGGAGCAGCACCAAGTGGAAGGTGAAGCCTCCGCCACTAAGAAAGTCTTCGGCTATGAGCTTAAACAACTCGTCTGCCGAATAGAGCGGGAGAGAGAAGAGTTTGCCAGGAAAGATTCGGAGAGATGGGCAATAAAGACGACTTATAAGAATAAAATAAAAAGACTTCAAAGAGAGGGAAAGAGGGAAGAGATGGCGAGGGAAGTATATGATATGGCCGCAAAATTATTAGTGCTCAACGATACGGTAAAGAAACTCCGCAATAAGGTTTTAGAAACCCGAAAATTACTGAAGGCTGAGGTTAACGCAATTGGTCCTATGATTACGGACATAAGAGTAAAAAGGCAGAAGAAGGAAGTAGAAGCCATGAGTAAGGCTAAAGCCAAAGACCTGGAGGATGCGAAATCCGAAGAACTAAACCAGGAATTTTTGCTCCAACTGATGTCTACTTTATCGTTTACCGAATGAATCTGAGACAAAAACTAAAGTCCCGAGACAAGGAAGAAATTAGTAATGAAAGAAGCCACTTGGACTAGACCGTAAAGCAACGGTCTCGCTTCATGCAGGTCAGCGTTCAATCCCCAACCATCAAGTGGTCAAAAAAATTCTCCTCATAATTACCTTACCTTTTATATTTTGTAATTTACATATTTTGGTTCAGTCGTAATTGACTATGTTTTTAATAAAGTGTGTACTATCATAGATGAACTTGCTTGGTCGAGCTTGGCTCCTAGCCCCGCCTCCCAACGTTCTTAGATCAATAAATATTTTTTGACCTTTACTGTGTGTGTGTGTGTATGTTCTCACCTAGTTATACTCACCTAGTCGTGCTTGTGGGGGTTGAGCTTCGGCTCTTTGATCCCGACTCTCAACTGTCAATCTACTGGTGTCCAGATTGTTGAGCTTCTCGAGCTCTATCATATCTACATTTGAAACTGTGTATGGAGTCAGCCTATACCACGTCACTTCCTAGTGCATTCCTTTTACTTCTCTGACACTGAAAACGTTCTTTTTAATGACTCTGGGTCATTTGGGTATTCAGCTTCCACCTGTGTCCCCTTGTACGAGTACCACCCGTGTTAAATAATCTGCACTTATTTACCCTGTTAATTTCCCTGAGAAGTTTATATGTGATCATGTCTTCCCGAGCTCTTCTGCCTTTCAGCGACGTGAGGTGCAGTTCACACAACCTTTACTCGTAACTCATGCCTCTTAGTTTTGGGACTCTGCTAGTGGCATACCTCTGACCTTTATCCAGTTTCATCTTGTGCTTGACAAGTTACGGGCTCAATGCTGATGCCGCATAGTCCAGGATTGGTCTTACAAAAGTGGTATACTAAGTTATGATAGATTCCTTACATAGGTTTCTAATGGCAGTTCTGATGTTAGTCAGCTTTGCTAACGCCGCTGATGATATTCCCTTGATGAGGGCTTCACGAGACAGGTTTGGCTTGTTATGAATTCCTTGATCTTTCTCTCTGTCCGTTTCATGGAGAACTTTGTCTCCTATTCGGTATCCTATGTCTGGCCTCCTAGTTTTACCTTACGTTTACTTGGGTTGAACTTTAGTAGCTATTTATTGGACCATTCCTTCAGTTTGTCTTGTTCACCTTATAGCCTCATACTATCTTCGTCTGTCTTAATAATTCTCATAATTTTTGCATCATCAGCAAACATTGAAAGGTACGAGTCTATTCCTTCTGGGAGATCATTTACATATATCAGAAACAGTATAGGTCCAATGACTGATCCTTGCGGGACTCCACTGGTGACTCCCCGCGACTCCGAGACCTCACCCCTCACAATGACTCATTGTCTTCTGTTTCTTAGGTACTCCCTTATCCAATGGAGTACCTTCCCTTTCACTCATGCCTGCATCTCCAGCTTGTGCACTAGTCTCTTGTGTAGTACTGTGTCAAAGGCTTCCTGGCAATCCAAAAATACACGGTCTGCTCACCTTCTCTCTTGCATGTTTTTTATTGTCTGGTCGTAGAATTCAAGTAATCCATTCCCTGAACCCACGCTGATGTTGTGTAACAAAGTTTTTCGATCCAGATGTTCCACTAGTTTTTTTGCACAATCTTCTCCATCAACTTGCATGGTATGCAAGTTAGGAACACTGGCCTGTAGTTCAGTGCCTCCTGTCTATCCCCCTTCTGGTATATCGGGACTATATTAGCCGTCTTCCAAATTTTGAGCAGTTAACCTGTTACCAGTGATTTGTTACTCATCACAAAGAGTGGCAGGCACAGAGCTTCTGCTCCTTCCTTTAGTATCCATTTTTTTTATTGTTGTCGCCGGTGGCGGTTAGTTTATTGTTCACCCCTGTCGGGGTTCACGGTGGGGGTGAGCAACTGTATGCAAGGACTTTATCCCTTATCCTCTCAAAGCGGTTGATCCGACGACGATCGTTACTCACCGTAGTCCTACGGGTCTTCACTCGATCCTCTCAGCGCCACTGTACGCCCGGAGAGTACCCCAGCCGATCTCCCAACTGGCCTCAGGTCGAAGAGTGAGTGGAGACACAGATTGTTCCCTCAATTTGTGTGCCCGCCTCGACAAGGACTCTTACACTACCTTCAAGGTCGCCAACTGGTGTTTTTAGGTGTCCAGTAACACTACAGTGGTGTTGCATAATTGTGGTAATTGTGGCAAGAGTAAGCTCGATTAGTTTGGTATCAGGCAAGTAATTATTTCTGACACTCTGTCTTCTTTACAGCTTTAATAGTCACAAGGTATATGGAGGGGATGATATAAACACCAAGGAGTTTTGGTATTTTACTTAAAAACAACGAGATATTTATGCATCAATAAACATATCAGAAACAAGTACAACAGCTGCTCTCTCCTCAGCAGATAATCTGGAGCACACCGATATGGCAACACGCTTCCTCCCCTAATGTCACCTGCCTCATATCAGCTGATCCACGCCCTAGTGCTCGTGAGAATGATTATTGCTTGTTTTCTCTGGCGCCGCGCCCCGTTTCTTTAACTTCTCGCGAACCACTATATCTACCATTCACATGACATATTTATGATTCCAATAGGACGCGATACACCACCTCACTGGTCTCACGATCAATAACTTATTCTCACTGGACACAAAGTGATTTTTCACTGTACCAAGAAGCTACACTGCTCTTGATAATATTTTCACATATATGAGATTATTCAGTACACAGGCATATACATGGATAAATCATTAATCAATACACAGGCATATATATATATAAATCATTAATCAATACACAGGCATATATATATATAAATCATGGAGATCAATAGGAATATTTATATAAAGACTGGGCTCATAGCCTAACACCAATAACTGGTTCACTAGTAATATATATAATAATAATCACAGGAAATGAATTCTAGTCACAGCAAATTCTTTAGTAAATCCTGGTGCCTGCACACACCACACATATATATATATATAACGAATACTGTGAGTACTCTGAAAAGCCTCACTACGCACACTGTGCCCTCTGTGACATAGATCCAGGTGAGACTTGCTCACAACATGAAAAATACTCTGGCAAATATATATAGCTAACTAAAGGGGAATTGGGAGGGTAACTGTAAATACCTACTTCACCTATCCTATGATGAGAGTTGAGTTGTAGCTCCTGGTCCAGGCTCTCGCCTCGTACACCCTCCAGAAACACAAGCCAGCATCCCAGGATGATCGCGTCTCGCCGCTTCTGTACACTGCAGGTCCGTGCTCCACCTCCATGCTTTGCAGGGTTGGAGTCGGTCTCCTGGCCGTCAACTTTCCTCCCAACTACGGCAGCCAGCCTACGTCTCGGCGGTAGTCGTACGGATTCCCAAACAGTTCCTCGTCACTGTACTCCCAGTGGAACTACCCCCACCACTAAGATGTCACTGTGAAGTTATCAGACGTCCTAGACGATACTGCTTAAGCTCCACCTGCACAGCACCCGACTCCAGAGCACTTGAAGCTCAATATATTGTCAATTCCCTCGTCGGTCCACACACTTGGGATGAAGGAAGACTTCTCGACATGCTTGCATACATCTGGTGACTCGTAAGGTTCCACGGGATTGTCGTCTTACTGTCAAACTTGACAGGACCGTCGATCACACGTCTAACCTAGTTGACAAGTCTGTCAACTAGGTTACCTCACGGTGGAATGGCCCAGCCACTAAGCTGCCTCCTATACGGGTGAACTGCCAAGGACGTCACACACGTCAATGCCTGGTCCACTTCTTGCAACGCACCTGTCCTGGAGCACTTGTTGCTCAATATTCCGTCAATTCCTTATTTGGTCCACACCTGGGATGAAGGAAGACCTCTCAGAATGCATGCTGACAACAGGAGACGCTTATATCCACCGGAGCTCGGGTAATCCGTCACTGACAGGATGACTGATCGCACGTCTTGCCTCGCGGATGTGTCGTGTGATACTGATGGCGCCAACGCGTCGCTACGGCTGGACCCCCCTGCCTATGTGACGTCACATTTTCCAAAGGAGGTTTTCATTGGCTCCCAGTGCCACGTCGCTGACGGTGACCAATCTAGTGTCACTGACGTCACACAGTTTTGGCGGGAGCCAGCGCCATATTGGCTTCCTAAAGAGCCTATTCCACAGGCCAAAATACTCTACTTTCACGAATTTCTCGGCTTTGCGCGAACACTATACTCTCCCACATATGTTAAACTGAGGCCCGCAACGTAGAGAACGCTCGGGAATAGTGGACATGACTCTTACAGCAAAGCGTGGGAGAATTAGAAGGGGGGGGGGAACACCGTCACACCCCATACCCATCCTGTGAGCGGTAGCGCAAAAAGCATTACAGAGGACACAAAAGGTCTTTATCAGACCTCAACTTAGCTTATTACATAAACAATGTCATCTACCCTTTACATCTTATAACTACAATGTCAGCTAGTTAGAGAATGTTCTATTTCAAGAGCTATATATTAACAGAGTGTCATTATACATACATGGTAGGTCTTATCGCTAATACACAATTATTTGAGCAGTGATGATATTACAGAGTCATAGGGGAGCTGCTGTTTAATATTAGTCTTCACAATACACTATTTGTTTTTAAATCTCATATAACGTTTATCTACTCAGAGACAAATATGGATACAGTGCAAGGATTTCAGGTATTTTATCCTTGGTAATAAGAGAGGTTGCCATATCATACAGCGTAAGCTTAAATTTATCTCTATATGGCTCAATTTTACTACATTCCAAGATATAGTGTTCGAGGGTGTTTCCCTATTTTTGAGCCTACTGGGCTCTATCATATCTACACTTGAAACTGTGTTTGGAGTCAGCCTCCACCACATCACTGTCTAATGCATTCCATTTACTAACTACCCTGACATTGAAAAAGTTCTTTCTAATGTCTCTGTGGCTCATCTGGATACTAAGTTACCACCTGTGTCCCCTTGTTCGTGTTCCACCCGTGATGAAGCGTTTGTCTTTGTCCACCCTGTCAATTCCCATGAGAATTTTGTAGGTGGGTTTATTATGTCTCCCCTTACTCTTCTGTCTTCCAGGGACGTGAGTTTCAGCTCCTTTAGCCTTTCCTCGTAGCTCATACCTCTCAGTTCCGGAACGAGGCTGGTGGTATACCGCTAAATCTTCTCTAACTTTGTCTTGTGTTTAACTTGGTATGGACTCTAAGCTGGAGCTGCATATTCAAGAATTGGTCTGACATAAGGTGTGTACAGGGTCCTGAACGATTCCTTACGTAAGTTTCTAAAGGCAGTTCTTATGTTGGCCAGTCTAGCATATGTCGCTGAGGATATCCTTTTGATGTGGGCCTCTGGGGACAGGTTCGGTGTGATATTAACCCCCAGATATTTCTCTCTATTTGACTCTTGTAGGATTTGACCTCATAGATGGTTCCTTGTGTTCAGCCTTCTGCCCCCTTCGCCAAATTTCAATACTTTGCACTTTCAAGAGTTGAACTTTAGTAGCCATTTTCTAGACCATTCCTCCAGCCTGTCCAGGTCGTCCTGTAGTCTCTGTCTATCATTATCACCTGTCTTGATTCTTCTCCTAATTTTTTCATCATCAGCAATTATTGAGAGGAATGAGTCTATACCCTCTTGAAGATCGTTCACATATATTAGAAACAGGATGGGTCCAAGTACTGAGCCCTGTGGGACTCCGCTGGTGACATCTCACCACTCTAATATCTCCCCCTCACATTTACTCGCTGTTTCCTGTTGCGTAGATACTCCCTTATCCACTGGAGCACCTTACCTTTTACTCCTGCCTGTTGCTCCAACTTTCCTAACAGCCTTTAATGGGGTACTGTGTCAAAAGCTTTCTGATAATCAAAGAATATGCAGTCTGCCCACCCATCTCTTTCTTGCCTAAATTTTGTTGCTTAGTCATAGCCCTTAGTCACTATTAACCCTGTGTGGCATGATTTACCATCTCTGAACCCATGCTGGGGTTTGTTACAAAGCTATTTCCCTCCAGATGCTCTATGAGCCTTTTTCTCATGATCTTCTGCATCACTTTGCATGATATACAAGTTAGGGAAACTGGCTTGTAGTTTTGGGACTTTTTGTATATTGGGACTACATTAGCTGTCTTCCAGCTTTCTGGTAGGTCTCCTGATTCCAGTGACCTGTTATACACCATAGAGAGTGGTGTGTGTGTGTTTGTGTGTGTGTGTGTTTGTGTGTGTGTGTGTGTGTGTGTGTGTGTGTGTGTGTGTGTGTGTGTGTGTGTGTGTGTGTGTGTGTGTGTGTGTGTGTGTGTGTGTACTTACCTAGTTGCTTACCTAGTTGTGCTTGCGGGGGTTAGCTCTGGTTCTTTGGTCCCGCCTCTCAATGGTCAATCAACTAATGTACAGGATCCTGAGCCTACTGGGATCTATCATATCTACACTTAAAGCTGTGTATGGAGTCAGCCTCCACCACATTACTTCCTAATGCATTCCATTTGCCTACTACTCTGACACTGAAAAAATTTTTCTAACGTCTCTATGGCTCATATGGGCACTCAATTTCCACCTGTGTCCTCTAGTGCGTGTGCCCCCTTGTGTTAAATAGTCTATCTTTATTTACCCTATCACTTCCTTTGAGAATCTTTTACGTAGTGATCATGTCCCCTCTAACTCTTCTGTCTCCCAGTGACATGAGGTTTAATTCCCGTAGTCTCTCCTCGTAGCTCATACCCCTCAGTTCGGGTACTAGTCTGGTGGCAAACCTTTGAACCTTTTCCAATTTAGTCTTATGCTTGACTAGATATGGGCTCCATGCTGGAGCCGCATACTCCAGGATTGGTCTGACATATGGGGTATATAATGTTCTGAAAGATTCCTTACACAAGTTTCTAAAGGCCGTTCTTATGTTAGCCAACCTGGCATATGCTGCTGATGTTATCCTCTTGATATGAGCTTCAGGGGACAGGCCTGGCGTGATATCAACCCCAAGTCTTTCTCTCTCTCTGACTCTTGAAGTATTTCATCTCCCAAATGATACCTTGTGTCTGGTCTCCTGCTCCCTACACCTATCTTCATTTCATTACATTTGCTTGGATTAAACTCTAACAACCATTTCTTTGACCATTCCTGCAGCTAGTCCAGGTCTTCTTGAAGCCTCAAGCTGTCCTCCTCTGTCTTACTCCTTCTCATAATTTTGGCGTCGTCAGCAAACATTGAGAGGAATGAGTATGCCCTCTGGGAGATCATTTACGTATATCAGAAACAGGATAGGTCCGAGTACAAAGCCCAGTGGGACTCCACTGGTGACATCACGCCAATCTGAGGTCTCACCCCTCACTGTAACTATCTGATTCCTATTGCTTAGGTACTCACTTATCCACTGGAGCGCCATACCAGTTACTTCTACCTGTTTTTCCAGCTTATGCATCAGCCTTTTATGGGGTAGTGTGTCAAAGGCTTTCCGACACTCCAAAAAATACAGTCCCCCCCACCCTTCTCTTTCTTGCTTAATCTTTGTCACCTGATCAAAGAATTCTATCAAGCCTGTAAGGCAAGATTTACCCTTCCTGAACCCATGTTGATTGGTTGTCACGAAGTCCCTTCTCTCCAGATGTGTTACTAGGTTTTTTTCACGATCTTCTCCAACACCTTGCATGGTATACAAGTTAAGGACACTGGCCTGTTGTTCAGTGCCTCTTGTCTGTTACCCTTTTTGTATATTGGAACTACATTAGCCGTCTTCCATATGTCTAGTAGATCTCCCGTTTCCAGTGGCCTACTATACACTATGGAGAGTGGGAAACATAGTGCTCCTGCACACTCTTTCAATACCCATGAAATGAGAGATTCCGTCCGGCCCAACAGCCATTCTCACGTCAAGCTCCAATTGGTGTCTCTTGACCTCATCTCTTTAATTTCGAACCTTTCCAAGGTCGCCTGGTTTGCTGCCACCTCTCATAGCGCCGTGACCTCTCCCTGTTCTATTGTAAAGACCTCCTGGAACATCTTGTTGAGTTCTTCACACACCTGTTTGTCATTCTCTGTGTACCTGTCCTCATCCGTTCTAAGTTTCATCACCTGTTCCTTCACTGTTGGTTTCCTCCTGACTGTGTACAAGCTTTGGTTCGGTCTTGGCTTTATTAACTATATCATTTTCATACCTTTTCTCAGCTTCTCTTCTCACACTAACATACTCGTTCCTGGTTCTCTGGTATCTCTCTCTACTTTCTGGTATTCTGTTATTGCGGAAGTTCCTCCACGCCTTTTAGTTCAGCTCCTTTGCTTTCATACATTCCATATTAAACCACGGATTCTTCTTTTGCTTCTCGGTTTTTTTTCCTGTTGTGCTGGGACAAACCTATTTACTACTGCCTCCTGACACTTTTGGGTGACATAGTCCATCATGTCTTGTATGGATTTAGTTCTGAATNCACATTGGCCCATACGAGGCAGCTCCTATTTATAACCACCCAATCCCACTCATATAAATGCCAACCCATGCTTGAAACAATCGAGGGACCCCACCTCCACAATGTACGCGGCAATGGTTCCACAAATCAACCCTGTTACTGAACAGTATTTACCCAAGTCTTTCCTAAATCTAAACTTATCCAATTTATACCCATTGTTTCGCGTTCTGTCCTGTGTTGATACTTTTAATACCCTATTAATATCCCCTTTGTTATGTCCATTCATCCACTTGTAAACCTCTATCATGTCACCCCTAACTCTTCGCCTTTCCAGTGAATGCAATTTTAGCTTTGTTAATCTTTCTTCATATGAAAGATTTCTAATTGGGGAATTAACTTAGTCATCCTACGCTGGACACGTTCAAGTGAATTTATATCCATTCTATAATATGGCGACCAAAACTGAACTGCATAATCTAAATGGGGCCTAACGAGAGCAAGATATAGCTTGAGAACCACACCAGGTGTCTTGTTACTAACGCTGCGATTAATAAATCCGAGTGTCCTATTTGCCTTATTACGAACATTCATGCATTGATCCTTTTGTTTAAATTCTTACTAATTATAACCCAGATCCCTTTCGCAATCCGACTTCGCAATCTCAACACCATCTAGCTCGTATCTTGTAACTCTATCATCATTACCTAGCCTCAGAACTTTACATTTATCAGCATTAAACTGCATCTGCCACCTTTGACCATTTCAAAACCCTATCTAGATCAACTTGAAGTGATAGTGAGTCCTCCTCCGAATTAATTTCCTACCGATTTTCGTATCATCGGCAAATTTGCAAATGTTGCTACTCAAACCTGAATCTAAATCATTTATATATATTATAAACAACAGAGGTCCCAAGGACAGAGCCTTGAGGCACTCCACTTACAACATTTTCCCACTCTGACTTGACTCCATTTATACTAACTCTCTGTTTCCTTTGGTATAGCCATGCCCTAATCCAGCTTAATATAGCACCCCCAATACCATGAGCCTCTATCTTTTTAATCAGTCTTTCATGTGGCACTGTATCAAAAGCTTTGCTAAAGTCAAGGTACACAACATCACAATCCTTACCACTATCAACTGCCTCAACTATGCTAGAATAAAAAGATAACAAATTTGTTAAACATGAACGGCCATTTATAAAACCATGTTGCGACTCAATTATTAATTTATGTTTTTCAAGATGAAGACGAATTTTATTTGCTATTATAGATTCGAGTAACTTTCCCACAATAGACGTTAGGCTAATTGGTCGATAGTTAGACGCAAGTGATCTATCTCCTTCTTAAAAACTGGTATCACATTAGCAACTTTCCAAAACTCTGGCACTCTGCCTGACTCTATTGATTTATTAAATATGATTGACAGTGGGTCACAAAGCTCCTCTTTGCATTCTTTCAGCACTTTGGCAAACACTTCATCCGGCCCTGGGGATTTGTTTGGTTTGAGTTTTACTATTTGTTTAAGAACATCCTCCCTGGTAAGTGCTAAACTCGTCAACCTGTCCTCGTTCCCACCCACATAGACTTGTTCGGCTGAAGGCATATTGTTAAGTTCCTCTTTAGTAAATACAGATACAAAATATTTGTTAAAATACTACTCATCTCTTCATCACTATCTGTTATTTGACCTGTATCAGTTTTTAATGGACCTATCCTTTCCCTAGTCTTAGTTCGATATAACTGAAAAAAAACTTTAGGATTTGTCTTTGCTTGCCCTGCTATACGAACTTCATAGTTTTTTTTGCTTTCCTTATCTTTTTTTTAACATTTCTAACCAGTTGTACGAATTCCTTTTCTAAAGTGACCTCCCCATTTTTAATCCTTTTGTACCAAGCTCTCTTTTTACCGATAAGGTTCTTCAAATTCTTTGTTATCCACTTTGGGTCATTAGTAATCGATCTATTCAATTTGTGTGGTATAATACGTTCCTGTGCTCTGTTTAGAATATTCTTAAATAAGTTAAATATTGAATCCACATCGAAATCCCCATTTACATCACCTATCGCTGGGTTCATGTCTCGCTCCAAGACCGGCCCACACCCCATACCCAATACTTTCCAATCAATTTGACCCAAAAAATTTCTTAGGCTATTAAAATCAGCTTTTCGAAAATCTGGCACTTTAACAGAACTTTCTCCTACAGGTCTATTCCATTCTATGCTAAATCTGATTTCTTTGTGATCACTGTTCCCTAGCTCACTCCTTATTTCGATGTCATTAATTTGTGTTTCCCTGTTAGTTAACACTAAATCTAAAATATTATTTTCCCGTGTTGGTTCCTTAATGTGTTGCGTAAGAAAGCAATCGTCAATTAATTCTAGAAAATCTTCTGCTTCACATGCAGGCTAAGAGTCACAATAACGTGGCTGAAGTATGTTGACCAGACCACACACTAGAAGTTGAAGGGACGACGACGTTTCGGTCCGTCCTGGACCATTCTCAATTCCACACAAGCGACTTGAGAATGGTCCAGGATGGACCGAAACGTCGTCGTCCCTTCAACTTCTAGTATGTGGTCTGGTCAACATACTTCTGCTTCACTATTCCCTGTTTTGTTCAACCAGTTTATTCCACTGAAATTAAAGTCACCCATGACATAACTACACACACTAACAAAACTGCACTAACTACATAAGACGAGCACTAACTCCACTACACATGCAACTGAACTAAATTCATAAGACACGCACAATCTTCACTACAAACTAATTCAACTTACTAATTACATAAGATATGCACTAACTCTTCTTTACTGTAATGCAACATCACAAACTACATACAACACGCACTAACAAAACTATACATTAATGCAACTACACTAACCACATAGGTCGTTCACTAACTCCATAACACACTAGCTACATGGGAATTGCACTAACTACATACTAAAATAACTACATATTATATGCACTAACTTCACTACACACTAATATATCTACACTTACTACATATGACATGTACTAACTCCACTACACACTAGCATAACTACACTAACTACATAAGACATTTACTAACTCAACAAAGCAATTCCTACATAAGACTTGCACTAACTTAACTACACACTAAAACAATTTCAATAACTACTCAACACATGCACCAATTTCACTACACACTAACGCAACAACACTAACTACAGAAGACATTCACTAAGCCTTATACACACAACTACATTAACTACATAAGATGTGCACTAACCCCGCTACACACTACATACATAACTGCACTACCTACATATGACTTGCACTTATCCCACTACACACTAACACATCTTAACAGTATCTGAAGTGTGCTTCTTTTAGTTTAGTGGGGGTTAGTGCATGTCTTATGTAGTTCCTCAGTCGCTCCTTGACGATCCACTAGAGCGTTGCATGGCCTCAGGAGTTGTGAAGTAATCGCATCCTCTCTGTGTCACTCTCTAAGTTCAGGTATTCCAGTCCTGGTCCAACCAGTGGTCACGGTAGTGCCAGTGGTCACAGTGAGCCAGTCACGGTATACACACGTTCCTTCCACAATGGCGTTTCTCTTTGACCTAGAAACTGTGTCCTCCCTTCAACGTCCTCAGTAGATGTGACCCAGTCGCTGCAGTCCTGCTCACCACACCAACCAAACGGAGTCGACTGCTAGCAGCCGTGGAGTGAGAACGTTTACCAACCCTCCGTGGCTGTTGGGGTTGTTTGCCGTTTTGGTCGCCAGGTGGTGTGGCGTCTCTGCCCTCCCAGTTTTGTTGCCTGCCTGGCTGCGTTGACGTGGCGGTTCTGACATGGGGGGCCATCTTCCTCCTGTTATGCGTGTGAACTCCGTGGGCCTGGAGTTCACTTGTAAGGCTGGTTATATGACCATCGAGATGGTGATGTGTGACATGCTTCGTATCCCGGTGGAAGCTATCTACGGTGTGGAGCTAGTTACGGCCCACTGGGTTATTAAGTTCGTGAGGGAGGAGGAGTACTGGGGCTTCCTCCATCGGTACGGTGGGCGTACGTTGCAGTTGCCAGATGATGGCGGCTCTGTGGCGATTTCGGACCGACCGCAGTGGTGCCCTGACTTATGTCAGTGTCCATGGTGCGCCCCTGGAGTTCCCTGATGACCTCCTCCGGCGTTACTTCGGGGGGTTTGGTACTGTTGTCAGCGTGCGGGTGAACATGATCTCCTCGGCGGTATGCTGAGAGGCGAATAAACATTCGCACGCTGGGGATCTGCCTGCAGTCGGATATACCTTCTTCTGTCCGGCTTATGGGATACTACGTCCAGGTATATTATGCCCGGCAGCCTCGTACCTGTTTTCGGCGTGGCCTGTTGGGGCATCAGGCTGCCGGGTGCTCTGTGGCCCCAGCTGCTCCTGTCAACTTGTTCCGAGAAGAGGATTTCCCACCACTCCCACTGGAGGCAGTCTCCGGTGATGATGATGAGGTGGTGCGCATCCCGTTTTCTGTTGCAGCTCCCCCGCCGACGCCTGACGTTCCTCCGGTTGTTGCCGTCCCTCCTCCGTGTATTGCGGTACCGTCGGTTGGTTTGCCTGATCCTGTCGCTGTCCCAGCTGCTCCCGTGGGCCTTCCTGGAGCTCTCTGTGTGACGTCGCTGTTTTCTCCCTCGTCTTCTGATGCTGCGCCTGGCCCTGTGTCCGTGACTCGGGTCCCAGATGTGCTGGGTGCTGGGGTGGCTGCGGAGCCTCCTGCTGTGTGTGGCCTGGTTCCCCCTGTGGTAGAGGCTGCTGCCGTTCTGTGTCGGGCGTCGGTTCATCCGGCTCGTGGTACCCGTGTTTCTGGATCACTTATCGGCTCTGACGATATCCGGCCGGTGCCCAAACGTTCCCGGCGTTCGTCTTCTACCTGGGCCGACGTTGGTGCCTTCAGTGACTGCGGGTCTTCTGGTTGATACCTGGTTGATACCTGGTTGATGGGGTTCTGGGAGTTCTTCTACTCCCCAAGCCCGGCCCGAGGCCAGGCTCGACTTGTGAGAGTTTGATCCACCAGGCTGTTGCTTGGAGCGGCCCGCAGAGCCACATACCCACCACAGCCCGGCTGATCCGGGACTTCTCTTAGGAAACAGTCCAGTTTTCTCTTGAATATGTCCAAGGTTGTTCCGGCAATATTTCTTATAGTCGCTGGGAGGACGTTGAACAACCGCGGACCTCTGATGTTTATACAGTGCTCTCTGATTGTGCCTATGGCACCTCTGCTCTTCACTGGTTCAATCTTGATGGTAAATAAGCTTCAGGTGTTGACGGTGTGGATACGGATGCGTCGATGTCTCCGCGGTTTGTGGTGGCGGAGGTCCATGTGCCTGCTGGTGCTGCTGCCTGTGTCTCAGACGTGCCTACGGTTCTTTCTCCGCCGGGGGACTCTCCGCAGTGGGGGATGGAGGCTTCTGCTGCCAGGGATGGTGTAGAGATGCGTGGCCTGGTGGTGACGTTACGGAAGGATGCGCGCCGTCCAGGTTCCCTGCTGTCGTCTGGTGGTGTGCCCAGGGCTGCGGGTACCCCTGTGGTGCGGGTGTGCGTTGAGGCCCTGGGGGACGTGTTGCCGGCGTCTGTGATGCCGCCGGGTCACTGGTCGAAGATTACCGAGTTACTGCTGTCTGACGGACCGGAGTACTCTCATGGGCAAGTTCCCTTCGTGTGGGTTCGAGTAGCGACTTCTTGCCTCATGAGTACTACCATCTGGGTCCCCTGTTTGCAGGTGTTTGTTGTCCCGGTTCCGGATGTTATGGGGTCCCGGGTGGATAGACGGGACCCTTTGCAATGGGTGTTCTGGGAGGCGTTCAATGTCCGGTTCCCATAAGCCAGGTTCCCGGGCAAGTATGTGCTCTGATTTCCTGTGTATTTGCTCTGTGACATGCTGTGTGCCCCTCTGGCTGTTTGTTTGTCCTGTTATATTATGTGCTGTTGCCTCTCCCTTTGTGCATTTCTTTGCCGTGTAGCATATTAGTTTCTAGTGCTTGGCGTCACTCGTTTCACGTTTTGGCTTGGCGTTTCGCCTTTCCTGGCTTCGCGATTCACCCTTGACGGGTACGCCGGGGCGCATCCGATCCCACGATCGTCGTCGCCCCTAACTCAACAACAACAACAACACCAACCAGACCCGCGGGTGACAGGCAACGCCCTCCCGAGTCGTCGCCGAATGATATCTCAAGTTTTGGCACTTCATTGCCCACTAAACCTGGCTTCTTGCTCTCCAAGAGCACAGGGTCTTCAGCATTGATGGCAGACTGCTATGGCTGCTAATAATCCACTTAATGAGGATCCCAGAGCCTCCAACCTCGAGAGCTATTTGACGCACGTCCACTCACGTCCACAGTCAGATCAGGGCGAAGCCTCCGCTGGCGCCGCCAGGGGGCTCTCGGTGATTTCAGGGAGGGCGCTGATTGGTCAAACACTTCACATGACCCTGGCCAGCCAATCGCCAGCCGGCTGGTGTTGCCCACAAAATCGCGGATTTGAAGGCAGGAGGCGACATTTTGCTTGTACCAAGGGCATGACTTCACCCCCTTGCATACAAACTTATAAACACAAATTTCTCCCCAATTAGGTGACCAATCTGGTAGCCTTATATATATTAAAAGACTCCCTGCACCTCAGGGAATCAGCAGGGTCAGCAGATACAACACTTAAAGCCGGATTTGGAGAGAAATGGGATTAGGCGCCATAACAATATTAAAACAAATGCACTAACTACATTAGACATGCACAAACTAGTTAAATTACCTAGTTAAACACAAGTCGAAGTTAGAGAAGATTCAGAGGTATGCCACCAGGCTGGTCCCGGAACTGAGAGGAATGAGTTACGAGGAAAGGCTAAGGGAGCTGAACCTCACAACCCTGGAAAACAGAAGAGTAAGGGGAGACATGATAACCACCTACAAAATTCTCATGGGAATTGACAGGGTGGACAACGATAAACTCTTTAGCACGGGTGGAACACGAACAAGGGAACACAGGTGGAAACTTAGTACCCAGATGAGCCACAGAGACGTTAGAAAGAATTTTTTCAGTGTCAGGGTAGTTAACAAATGGAATGCATACAGTAGTGTTGTGGTGGAGGCAGACTCCATACACAGTTTCATATGTAGATATGATAGAGCCCAGTAGGCTCAGGAATCTGTACACCAGTTGATTGACAGTTGAGAGGCAGGACCAAAGAGCCAGAGTTCAACCCCCGCAAACACAACTAGGTGAGTACAACTAGGTGAGTACAACTAGGTGAGTACAAATCTTCCTACATTAACCCAACTACACTAACTAGATAAGGCACGCACTAACCCCACTACATTAACACAACTACACTAACTACGTAAGGCATGCACTAGCCTCACTACACCCTAACACAACTTAACCTGCTATTTAAGACATACACTAACCCCACTACTCAGTAACACATCTTCACTTACTATATAGGACATGCACTAACTCCTCTTCACACATACATACCTACACTAACTACATAAGACTTGAACTAACCCCACTACTCCCTAACACAACTACACACTAACATAAGTACACTAACTACATAAGACATGAACTAACCTCACTACTCCCTAACACAACTACACACTAACATAAGTACACTAACTAC
>WNGS01162782.1:0-11912 GCA_020271785.1 Procambarus virginalis
CTTAATATATAGATGCCACACCTGTGTCAGGTAAAAACATGCTTTTTTTGGAAAAACAGCGCCATCTGTTGGACGTAAGAGCAACACAAGCCGTGCTCTCCAAAAATTCTTCACCAATTGCTTTGAAATTTTGACACAACGTTCCTTTAGAATACGCATATCTTTTTATATCCTTCTATATTGCTGCCACGCCTGTGACCGGTAAAAACATGTTTGTTTGAAAAACAGCGCCATCTGTTGCATTTAAGAGCAACACACGCTATGTTAAATATGTTATGATTCCATTTCAATGTTTCCAGTTATATTGATAAATTGAATTTTCATAGATTTCGATTTATTTTCATTTTAATTTAATTATTTTCTGTGAGATTGCGTTGCAATTAAGCTATGTTGTTTACAATGCCGTTTATTTCGTGAGTATAAATATTGATGTCACACCTGTGACAGGTAAAACCATATTAAAAAAAACGCCATCTGTTGCATGTAAGATCAACACACATTAAGCTCAATATGTTATGATTCCATTTCAATGTTTCCAGTTATATTGAAAAATAGAATATTCATAGATTTCGATATATTTCTTTTTTACTTAATTATTTTGTGATATTGGCTTGGAATTAAGCTGTGTAGTTTACCGTGCCGTTCATTTCGTTGGTATTGTTTATTTGTTTATTTTTTTTCATTGTTTTTCATTAATATTTCTTAACTGTTATTCTTATTTTTCAGTGATGGAAACATCAGATCATTTGATGTTCCCAATTTTCTGATGGGGAACATCAGATCATTTGGGATGCATCAGATGAGGGAGTGGGATATGGATGGGAGGACAAGGGGACAGGGGAGGGGGTTAAGAGTGGGAGGGATGGGGGAGTTGGGGATGGTAGGTGACAAGGGGACGGAGAATGGAGAATGGTGGGGAGACAAGGGGATAGGAACGTGGGGGATGGTGGAGAAGAAGAGGGGGCAGGGGAGGGGAAATGAAAGGGAGGGCGAAGGAATGGGGAAGTGGGAGATGGTGAGGAGGATGAGGAATGGTCGGGAGGACTAGGATATGGGGGGGAGGGAGGAATGGTGAGGAGGACGAGGGGATGGGGAGTGGGGAATGGTTGGGAGGACGAGGGAATGGAGGGAAGGACTGGGGAACAGGGAAGGACTGGGAACAGGGGAAGGACTGGGGAACAGGGGAAGGACTGGGAACAGGGGAAGGACTGGGGAACAGGGGAAGGACTGGGGAACAGGGGAAGGACTGGGGAACAGGGGAAGGACGGGGAACAGGGGAAGGACTGGGGAACAGGGGAGGACTGGGGAACAGGGGAAGGACTGGGGAACAGGGGAAGGACTGGGGAACAGGGGAAGGACTGGGGAACAGGGAAGGTAGCTGTGGCAGGGTACATCTAGTTGTTAATAGTATTGTTCCAATTGTGTTATATGATTGTTAACTAAATTACCAGCTTATATCTGCCTAACAGTTCTAAGCAAATGATTAAGAAGATGGACTACTATTTATTCATATTAATTACTAACTACGCCAGCGTCCGAATGCATTGCTTGCTCGAACACGGTACCCGTGTCCATATAAGGAAGGAGCAACCAGACTCTCTCTCATTCGTTCTTGGGGCAAGGTGGAGAATTGTGGACTGATCTCAGTGAACCCATGTGGTTATTAGGTTAAGTGTACATTTTTTACAGTACCAGGCATCACTATACAGTATCAGGCGTCCCTATACAGTACCAACTATCAATATACAGTACAGGTGTCTCTATACAGTACCAGGCTTCACTATACAGTACCAGGCGTCACTATACAGTGTAAGGCGTCGCTATACAGCACCAGGCGTCACTATACAGTACCAGACGTCTCTATACAGTACCAGGCGTCTCTATACAGTACCAGGCGTCTCTATACAGTACCAGGCGTCTTTATACAGTACCAGGTGTCTCTATACAGTACGAGGTGTCACTATACAGTACCAGGCGTCACTATACAGTATCAGGTGTCACTATACAGTACCAGGTGTCACTATACAGTACCAGGTGTCACTATACAGTACCAGGCGTCACAACACAGTACCAGGTGTCACTATACAGTAACAGGTGTCTATATACAGTACCAAGTGTCAGTATACAGTATCAGGTGTCACTATACAGTACCAGGTGTCTCTATACAGTGCCAGGTGTCTCTATACAGTACGAGGTGTCACTATACATTACCAGGCGTCACTATACAGTACCAGGTGTCACTATACAGTACCAGGTGTCACTATACAGTACCAGGTGTCACTATACAGTACCAGGCGTCACTACACAGTACCAGGCGTCACTACACAGTACCAGGTGTCTATATACAGTACCAGGCGTCACTATACAGTATCAGGTGTCACTATACAGTACCAGGTGTCTCTATACAGTGCCAGGTGTCTCTATACAGTGCCAGGTGTCTCTATACAGTACCAGGTGTCTCTATACAGTGCCAAGTGTCTCTATACAGTGCCAGGTGTCTCTATACAGTGCCAGGTGTCTCTATACAGTACCAGGCGTCACTATATAGTACCAGGTGTCTCTATACAGTACCAGGCGTCACTATACAGTACCAGGCGTCACTATACAGTACCAGGCGTCACTATACAGAACCAGGTGTCTCTATACAGTACCAGGCGTCACTATACAGTACCAGGTGTCTCTATACAGTACCAGGCGTCACTATACAGTACCAGGCGTCACTATACAGTACCAGGCGTCACTATATAGCACCACGCGTCACTATACAGTACCAGGCGTCACTATATAGAACCAAATGTCACTATACAGTACCAGGCGTCACTATACAGTGCCAGGTGTCTCTATACAGTACCAGGCGTCACTATACAGTACCAGGCGTCACTATACAGTACCTGGTGTCTCTATACAGTGCCAGGTGTTACTATACAGTACCAGGTGTCTCTATACAGTACCAGGCGTCACTATACAGTACCAGGTGTCTCTATACAGTACCAGGCGTCACTGTACAGTACCAGGTGTCTCTATACAGTACCAGGCGTCACTATACAGTACCAGGCGTCACTATACAGTACCAGGTGTCATTGTACAGTACCTGGTGTCACTATACAGTACCAAGTGTCAGCATACAGTACCAGGTGTCTATATACAGTACCAGGCGTCACTATACAGTATCAGGCGTCACTATACAGTATCAAGTGTCACTATACAGTACCAGGTGTCTCTATACAGGGCCAGGTGTCTCTATACAGTGCCAGGTGTCTCTATACAGTACCAGATGGCTCTATACAGTGACAGGTGTCTCTATACAGTACCAGGCGTCACTATATAGTACCAGGTGTCTCTATACAGTGCCAGGTGTCACTATACAGTACCAGGCGTCACTATACAGTACCAGGTGTCACTATACAGTACCAGGTGTCTCTATACAGTGCCAGGTGTCTCTATACAGTGCCAGGTGTCTCTAAACAGTACCAGGTGTCTCTATACAGTACAAGGCGTCTCTATACAGTACCAGGCGTCTCTATACAGTACAAGGCGTCTCTATACAGTACCAGGTGTCTCTATACAGTGCCAGGTGTCACTATACAGTACCAGGCGTCACAATACAGTATCAGGTGTCACTATACAGTACCAGGTGTCTATATACAGTACCAAGTGTCAGCATACAGTACCAGGTGTCTATATACAGTACCAGGCGTCACTATACAGTATCAGGTGTCTCTATACAGTGCCAGGTGTCTCTATACAGTACCAGGTGTCTCTATACAGTACCAGGTGTCTCTATACAGTGCCAGGCGTCTCTATACAGTACCAGGTGTCTCTATACAGTGCCAGGTGTCTCTATACAGTGCCAGGTGTCTCTATACAGTACCAGGTGTCTCTATACAGTGCCAGGTTTCTCTATACAGTGCCAGGTGTCTCTATGCAGTACCAGGTGTCTCTATACAGTACCAGGTGTTTCTATACAGTGCCAGGTGTCTCTATACAGTGCCAGGTGTCTCTATACAGTACCAGGTGTCTCTATACAGTGCCAGGTGTCTCTATACAGTGCCAGGTGTCTCTATACAGTACCAGGTGTCTCTATACAGTGCCAGGTTTCTCTATACAGTGCCAGGTGTCTCTATGCAGTACCAGGTGTCTCTATACAGTGCCAGGTTTCTCTATACAGTGCCAGGTGTCTCTATACAGTACCAGGTGTCTCTATACAGTGCCAGGTTTCTCTATACAGTGCCAGGTGTCTCTATACAGTACCAGGTGTCTCTATACAGTGCCAGGTTTCTCTATACAGTGCCAGGTGTCTCTATACAGTACCAGGCGTCACTATATAGTACCAGGTGTCTCTATACAGTACCAGGCGTCACTATACAGTACCAGGCGTCACTATACAGTACCAGGCGTCATTATACAGTACCAGGTGTCTCTCTCTATACAGTAACAGACGTCACTATACAGTACCAGGTGTCTCTATACAGTACCAGGCGCCACTATACAGTACCAGGCGTCACTATACAGTACCAGGCGTCACCATATAGTACCAGGCGTCACTATACAGTACCAGGCGTCACTATACTGCACCAGGTGTCGCTATACAGTACCAAGCGTCACTATACAGTACTAGGTGTCTCTATACAGTACCAGGCGTCACTATACAGTACCAGGTGTCTCTATACAGTGCCAGGCGTCACAATACTGTATCAGGTGTCTCTATACAGTACCAGGTGTCACTATACAGTACCAGGTGTCACTATACAGTACCAGGTGTCTCTATACAGTGCCAGGTGTAACTATACAGTACCAGGTGTCTCAATACAGTACCAGGCGTCACTATACAGTACCAGGTGTCTCTATACAGTACCAGGCGTCACTATACAGTACCAGGTGTCTCTATACAGTGCCAGGTGTCACTATACAGTACCAGGCGTCACTATACAGTATCAGGTGTCACTATACAGTACCAGGTGTCTCTATACAGTGCCAGGTGTCTCTATACAGTGTCAGGTGTCTCAATACAGTACCAGGTGTCTCTATACAGTACCAGGCGACTCTATACAGTGTCAGGTGTCTCCATACAGTGTCAGGCGTCTTTATACAGTACCAGGTGTCACTATACAGTACCAGGCGTCACTATACAGTACCAGGTGTCCCTATAAAGTGCCAGGCGTCTCTATACAGTACCAGGGGTCTCTATACAGTACCAGGCGTCACTATACAGTACCAGGCGTCTCTATACAGTACCAGATGTCTCTATACAGTGCCAGGTGTCTCTATACAGTACCAGGTGTCTCTATACAGTGCCAGGTTTCTCTATACAGTGCCAGGTGTCTCTATGCAGTACAAGGCGTCTCTATACAGTACCAGGTGTCTCTATACAGTACCAGGTGTCTCTATACAGTGCCAGGTGTCTCTATACAGTACCAGGCGTCACTATATAGTACCAGGTGTCTCTATACAGTACCAGGCGTCACTATACAGTACCAGGCGTCACTATACAGTACCAGGCGTCACTATACAGTACCAGGTGTCTCTATACAGTACCAGACGTCACTATACAGTACCAGGTGTCTCTATACAGTACCAGGCGCCACTATACAGTACCAGGCGTCACTATACAGTACCAGGCGTCACTATACAGTACCAGGCGTCACTATACAGTACCAGGCGTCACTATACAGCACCAGGTGTGCTATACAGTACCAGGCGTCACTATACAGTACCAGGTGTCTCTATACAGTACCAGGCGTCACTATACAGTACCAGGTGTCTCTATACAGTACCAGGCGTCACTATACAGTATCAGGTGTCTCTATACAGTACCAGGTGTCACTATACAGTACCAGGTGTCACTATACAGTACCAGGTGTCTCTATACAGTGCCAGGTGTAACTATACAGTACCAGGTGTCTCAATACAGTACCAGGCGTCACTATACAGTACCAGGTGTCTCTATACAGTACCAGGCGTCACTATACAGTACCAGGTGTCTCTATACAGTGCCAGGTGTCACTATACAGTACCAGGCGTCACTATACAGTATCAGGTGTCACTATACAGTACCAGGTGTCTCTATACAGTGCCAGGTGTCTCTATACAGTGTCAGGTGTCTCTATACAGTACCAGGTGTCTCTATACAGTACCAGGTCTCTATACAGTACCAGGCACTCTATACAGTGTCAGGTGTCTCATACAGTGACAGGCGTCTTTATACAGTACCAGGTGTCACTATACAGTACCAGGCGTCACTATACAGTACCAGGTGTCCTATACAGTGCCAGGCGTCTCTATACAGTACCAGGGTCTCTATACAGTACCAGGCGTCACTATACAGTACCAGGCGTCTCTATACAGTACCAGGCGTCTCAATACAGTACCAGGCGTCTCTATAAAGTACCAGGCGTCACTATTCAGTACCAGGTGTCTCTATACAGTACCAGGTGTCACTATATAGTACCAGGTGTCTCTATACAGTACCAGGCGTCACTATACAGTACCAGGCGTCACTATACAGTACCAGGCGTCACTATACAGTACCAGGTGTCTCTATACAGTACCAGGCGTCACTATACAGTACCAGGTGTCTCTATACAGTACCAGGCGTCACTATACAGTACCAGGCGTCACTATACAGTACCAGGCGTCACTATATAGTACCAGGCGTCACTATACAGTACCAGGCGTCACTATACAGTACCAGGTGTCACTATACAGTACCAGGTGTCACAATACAGTACCAGGCGTCACTATATAGTACCAGGTGTCACTATACAGTACCAGGTGTCTATATACAGTACCAAGTGTCAGTATACAGTACCAGGTGTCTATATACAGTACCAGGCGTCACTATACAGTATCAGGTGTCACTATACAGTACCAGGTGTCTCTATACAGTGCCAGGTGTCTCTATACAGTGCCAGGTGTCTCTATACAGTACCCGGTGTCTCTATACAGTGCCAAGTGTCTCTATACAGTACCAGGTGTCTCTATACAGTGCCAGGTGTCTCTATACAGTACCAGGCGTCACTATATAGTACCAGGTGTCTCTATACAGTACCAGGCGTCACTATACAGTACCAGGCGTCACTATACAGTACAAGGCGTCACTATACAGTACCAGGTGTCTCTATACAGTACAAGGTGTCACTATACAGTACCAGGCGTTACTATACACTACCAGGCGTCACTATATAGTACCAGTTGTCTCTATACAGTACCAGGCGTCACTATACAGTACCAGGCGTCACTATACAGTACCAGGCGTCACTATACAGTACCAGGTGTCTCTATACAGTACCAGGTGTCACTATACAGTACCAGGCGTCACTATACAGTACCAGGCGTCACTATATAGTACCAGGTGTCTCTATACAGTGCCAAGTGTCTCTATACAGTGCCAGGTGTCTCTATACAGTGCCAAGTGTTTCTATACAGTACCAGGTGTCTCTGTACAGTACCAGGTGTCTCTATACAGTACCAGGCGTCACTATACAGTACCAGGTGTCTCTATACAGTGCCAAGTGTCTCTATACAGTGCCAGGTGTCTCTATACAGTGCCAAGTGTTTCTATACAGTACCAGGTGTCTCTGTACAGTACCAGGTGTCTCTATACAGTACCAGGCGTCACTATACAGTACCAGGTGTCTCTATACAGTACCAGGCGTCACTATACAGTGCCAGGCGTCACTATACAGTACCAGGCGTCACTATATAGTACCAGGCGTCACTATACAGTACCAGGCGTCACTATACAGTACCAGGTGTCTCTATACAGTACCAGGCGTCACTATACAGTACCAGGTGTCTCTATACAGTACCAGGCGTCACTATACAGTACCAGGTGTCTCTATACAGTGCCAGGTGTCTCTATACAGTGCCAAGTGTCTCTATACAGTACCAGGTGTCTCTATACAGTGCCAGGTGTCTCTATACAGTACCAGGCGTCACTATATAGTACCAGGTATCTCTATACAGTACCAGGCGTCACTATACAGTACCAGGCGTCACTATACAGTACCAGGCGTCACTATACAGTACCAGGTGTCTCTATACAGTACCAGGTGTCACTATACAGTACCAGGCGTCACTATACAGTACCAGGCGTCACTATATAGTACCAGGTGTCTCTATACAGTACCAGGCGTCACTATACAGTACCAGGCGTCACTATACAGTACCAGGCGTCACTATACAGTACCAGGCGTCACTATACAGTACCAGGTGTCTCTATACAGTGCCAAGTGTCTCTATACAGTGCAAGGTGTCTCTATACAGTGCCAAGTGTCTCTATACAGTTCCAGGTGTCTCTGTACAGTACCAGGTGTCTCTATACAGTACCAGGCGTCACTATACAGTACCAGGTGTCTCTATACAGTACCAGGCGTCACTATACAGTGCCAGGCGTCACTATACAGTACCAGGCGTCACTATATAGTACCAGGCGTCACTATACAGTACCAGGCGTAACTATACAGTACCAGGTGTCTCTATACAGTACCAGGCGTCACTATACAGTACCAGGTGTCTCTATACAGTACCAGGCGTCACTATACAGTACCAGGTGTCTCTATACAGTACCAGGTGTCACTATACAGTACCAGGTGTCTCTATACAGTGCCAGGTGTCACTATACAGTACCAGGTGTCTCTATACAGTACCAGGCGTCACTATACAGTACCAGGTGTCTCTATACAGTACCAGGCGTCACTATACAGTACCAGGTGTCTCTATACAGTGCCAGATGTCACTATACAGTACCAGGCGTCACTATACAGTACCAAGTGTCTCTATACAGTGCCAGGTGTCACTATACAGTACCAGGCGTCACTATACAGTACCAGGTGTCTCTATACAGTGCCAGGTGTCACTATACAGTACCAGGCGTCACTATACAGTACCATGCAGGTGTCACTATACAGTACCAGGTGTCTATATACAGTACCAAGTGTCAGCATACAGTACCAGGTGTCTATATACAGTACCTGGCGTCACTATACAGTATCAGGTGTCACTATACAGTACCAGGTGTCTCTATACAGTGCCAGGTGTCTCTATACAGTGCCAGGTGCCTCTATACAGTACCAGGTGTCTCTATACAGTGCCAGGTTTCTCTATACAGTGCCAGGTGTCTCTATACAGTACCAGGTGTCTCTATACAGTTCCAGGTGTCTCTATACAGTACCAGGCGTCACTATATAGTACCAGGTGTCTCTATACAGTACCAGGCGTCACTATTCAGTACCAGTCGTTACTATACAGTAGCAGGCGTCACTATACAGTACCAGGTGTCTCTATACAGTACCAGCCCAGCAAACACAAATCATCTAGAAAACGTTCGTCTATCTCTTCCCATTGGCGTGGGAATGATTTACACTGAGAATGGTGCAGGAGAGCCTTTGAGAAACTTTTAATCAATAAATCCAAACACATAGGTTTTATAATAAATTGTTTTTCTACAACTATTTTGTTCCTAATGTATTACAAATAGTTTTTACATGTTTAAATATAAAATTTATGGCGTTTTTTTGTAAAATTCATTAATAAATTGTGAATGATATTTATTGGCTGAATGAAACCTTCATAATCCATTTAGTTATAATATGATCAGAAAAAAGTAGTTTTCCAAATTTTCTAAAAATCGCTCTTTTTAACACAATTTGACTCCTTATGCATTGCACTAAACAATAATATCGTGTTTAAATATATAATTTATGTATTATTCCCTAAAATAATTTATATAAATTATAAAAGTTGCTGGCAAGTGGTGTGAAAGAATCTGAAAACGTTTTGTTGTCTTATATTAATATAAGACAACAAAACGTTTTCAGATTCTTTCACACCACTTGCCAGCAACTTTTATAATTTATATAAATTATTTTAGGGAATAATACATAAATTATATATTTAAACACGATATTATTGTTTAGTGCAATGCATAAGGAGTCAAATTGTGTTAAAAAGAGCGATTTTTAGAAAATTTGGAAAACTACTTTTTTCTGATCATATTATAACTAAATGGATTATGAAGGTTTCATTCAGCCAATAAATATCATTCACAATTTATTAATGAATTTTACAAAAAAACGCCATAAATTTTATATTTAAACATGTAAAAAATATTGTAATACATTAGGAACAAAATAGTTGTAGAAAAACAATTTATTATAAAACCTATGTGTTTGGATTTATTGATTAAAAGTTTTCAAAGGCTCTCCTGCACCATTCTCAGTGTAAATCATTCCCACGCCAATGGGAAGAGATAGACGAACGTTTTCTAGATGATTTGTGTTTGCTGGGCTGGTACTGTATAGAGACACCTGGTACTGTATAGTGACGCCTGCTACTGTATAGTAACGACTGGTACTGAATAGTGACGCCTGGTACTGTATAGAGACACCTGGTACTATATAGTGACGCCTGGTACTGTATAGAGACACCTGGAACTGTATAGAGACACCTGGTACTGTATAGAGACACCTGGCACTGTATAGAGAAACCTGGCACTGTATAGAGACACCTGGTACTGTATAGAGGCACCTGGCACTGTATAGAGACACCTGGCACTGTATAGAGACACCTGGTACTGTATAGTGACACCTGATACTGTATAGTGACGCCAGGTACTGTATATAGACACCTGGTGTACTGCTGACACTTGGTACTGTATATAGACACCTGGTACTGTATAGTGACACCTGTACTGTATAGTGACGCCTGGTACTGTATAGTGACACCTGGCACTGTATAGAGACACCTGGTACTGTATAGTGACGCCTGGTACTGTATAGTGACACTGGCACTGTATAGAGGACACTTGGTACTGTATAGTGACGCTGGTACTGTATAGTGACATCTGGCACTGTATAGAGACACTGGTACTGTATAGTGACGCCTGGTACTGTATAGAGACACCTGGTACTGTATAGTGACGCCTGGTACTGTATAGAGACACCTGGTACTGTATAGTGACACCTGGCACTGTATAGAGACACCTGGTACTGTATAGTGACACCTGGTACTGTATAGAGACACACCGGTACTGTATAGTGACGCCTGGTACTGTATAGAGACACTGGTACTGTATAGTGACGCCTGGTACTGTATAGAGACACCTGGTACTGTATAGTTACGCCTGGTACTGTATAGTGACGCCTGGTACTATATAGTGACGCCTGGTACTGTATAGTGACGCCTGGCACTGTATAGTGACGCCTGGTACTGTATAGAGACACCTGGTACTGTATAGTGACGCCTGGTACTGTATAGAGACACCTGGTACTGTACAGAGACACCTGGAACTGTATAGAGACACTTGGCACTGTATAGAGACACCTTGCGTTATAGAGACACTTGGCACTGTATAGAGACACCTGGTACTGTATAGTGACGCCTGGTACTGTATAGTGACGCCTGGTACTGTATAGTGACGCCTGGTACTGTATAGTGACGCCTGGTACTGTATAGAGACACCTGGTACTATATAGTGACGCCTGGTACTGTATAGTGACGCCTGGTACTGTATAGTGACACCTGGTACTGTATAGAGACACCTGGTACTGTATAGTGACGCCTGGTACTGTATAGTGACGCCTGGTACTGTATAGTGACGCCTGGTACTGTATAGAGATACCTGGTACTATATAGTGACGCCTGGTACTGTATAGAGACACCTGGCACTGTATAGAGACACCTGGTACTGTATAGAGACACTTGGCACTGTATAGAGACACCTGGCACTGTATAGAGACACTGGTACTGTATAGTGACGCTACCTGCTGTAGTACGGTACTGTATAGAGACACACTGGTACTGTATAGTGACGCCTGGTACTGTATAGAGACACCTGGTACTGTATAGTGACGCCTGGTACTGTATAGTGACGCCTGGTACGTATAGTGACGCCTGGTACTGTATAGTGACGC
>WNGS01162782.1:19350-33004 GCA_020271785.1 Procambarus virginalis
GTGTCCCTATATAGTGCCAGGCGTCTCTATACAGTCCCAGGGGTCTCTATACAGTACCAGACGTCACTTATACAGTACCAGGCGTCTCTATACAGTACCAGGTGTCTCTATACAGTGCCAGGCGTCTCTATACAGTACCAGGGGTCTCTATACAGTACCAGGCGTCACTATACAGTACCAGGCGTCTCTATACAGTACCAGGTGTCTCTTACAGTACCAGTGTCACTATATAGTACCAGGTCTCTATACAGTACCAGGCGTCACTATACAGTACCAGGCGTCCTATACAATACCAGGCGTCACTATACAGTACCAGGTGTCTCTATACAGTACCAGGCGTCACTATACAGTACCAGGCGTCACTATACAGTACCAGGCGTTACTATACAGTACCAGGCGTCACTATATAGTACCAGGCGTCACTATACAGTACCAGGCGTCACTATACAGTACCAGGTGTCTCTATACAGTACCAGGCGTCACTATACAGTACCAGGTGTCTCTGTACGTACCAGGCGTCACTATACAGTACCAGGTATCTCTATACAGTACCAGGCGTCACTATACAGTACCAGGTGTGTATATACAGTGCCAGGTGTCACTATACAGTACCAGGCGTCACTATACAGTATCAGTGTCACTATACAGTACCAGGTACTCTATACAGCGCCAGGTGTCTCTATACAGTATCAGGTGTCTCTATACAATACCAGTGTCTCTATACATGCCAGGTGTCCTCTACAGTACCAGGTGTCACTATACAGTATCAGCGTCTCTATACAGTACCAGGCGTCTCTCTACAGTGTCAGGTGTCTCTATACAGTGTCATTCGTCTTTATACAGTACCAGGCGTCACTATACAGTACCAGGCGTCCACTATACAATACCAGGCGTCACTATACAGTACCAGGTGTCTCTATACAGTACCAGGCGTCACTATACAGTACCAGGCGTCACTATACAGTACCAGCGTCACTATATACGTACCAGGCGTCACTATATAGTACCAGGCGTCACTATCAGTACCAGGCGTCACTATACAGTACCAGGTGTCTCTATACAGTGCCAGGTGTACTATACAGTACCAGTGTCTCTATACAGTACCAGGCGTCACTATACAGTACCAGGTGTCTCTATACAGTGCCAGGTGTCACTATACAGTACCAGGCGTCACTATACAGTATCAGGTGTCACTATACAGTACCAGGTGTCTCTATACAGCGCCAGGTGTCTCTATACAGTGTCAGGTGTCTCTATACAGTACCAGGGTCTCTATACAGTGCCAGGTGTCTCTATACAGTACCAGGTGTCACTATACAGTACCAGGCGTCACTATACAGTACCAGGTGTCCCTATAGAGTGCCAGGCGTCTCTATACAGTACCAGGCGTCTCTATATAGTACCAGGCGTCACTATACAGTACCAGGCGTCTCTATACAGTACCAGGTGTCTCTATACAGTGCCAGGCGCTCTATACAGTACCAGGCGTCTCTATATAGTACCAGCGTCTCTGTACAGTACCAGGTGTCTCTATACAAAACCAGTGTCACTATACAGTACCAGGCGTCACTATACAGTACCAGGCGTCTCTATACAGTATCAGGTGTCTCTATACAGTACCAGGTGTCACTATACAGTACCAGGTGTCACTATACAGTACCAGGTGTCTCTATACAGTGCCAGGCGTCACTATACAGTGCCAGGGTGTCTCTATACAGTACCCGGTGTCTCTATACAGTGCCAGGTGTCTCTATACAGTGTCAGGTGTCTCTTTACAGTACCAGATGTCTCTATACAGTGACAGGTGTCTCTATACAGTACCAGGCGTCACTATATAGTACCAGGTGTCTCTATACAGTACCAGGCGTCACTATACAGTACCGGCGTCACTATACAGTACCAGGCGTCACTATACAGTACCAGGTGTCTCTATACAGTACCAGATGTCACTATACAGTACCAGGTGTCTCTATACAGTACCAGGCGCCACTATACAGTACCAGGCGTCACCATACAGTACCAGGCGTCACTATAGAGTACCAGGCGTCATTATACAGTACCAGGCGTCACTTACAGTACCAGGTGTCTCTATACAGTACCAGGCGTCACTATACAGTACCAGGTGTCTCTATACAGTACCAGGCGTCACTATACAGTACCAGGTGTCTCTATACAGTACCAGGCGTCACTATACAGTACCAGGTGTCTCTATACATACCAGGTGACACTATACAGTACCAGTTGTCACTATACAGTACCAGGTGTCTCTATACAGTTCCAGGTGTAACTATACAGTACCAGGTGTCTCAATACAGTACCAGGCGTCACTATACAGTACCAGGTGTCTCTATACAGTACCAGGCGTCACTATACAGTACCAGAGTCTCTATACAGTGCCAGGTTCACTATACAGTACCAGGCGTCACTATAAAGTATCAGGTGTCACTATACAGTACCAGGTTTCTCTATACAGTGCCACGTGTCTCTATACAGTGTCAGGTGTCTGTATACAGTACCAGGTGTCTCTATACAGTGCCAGGTGTCTCTATACAGTACCAGGATTCACTATACAGTATCAGGCGTCTCTATACAGTACCAGGCGTCTCTATACAGTGTCAGGTGTCTCCATACAGTGTCAGGCGTCTTTATACAGTACCAGGTGCCACTATACAGTACCAGGCGTCACTATACAGTACCAGGTGTCCCTATATAGTGCCAGGCGTCTCTATACAGTACCAGGGGTCTCTATACAGTACCAGGCGTCACTATACAGTACCAGGCGTCTCTATACAGTACCAGGTGTCTCTATACAGTGCCAGGCGTCTTGTTACAGTACCAGGCGTCTCTATACAGTACCAGGCGTCTCAATACAGTACCAGGCGTCTCTATACAGTACCAGGCGTCACTATACAGTACCAGGTGTCTCTATACAGTACCAGGTGTCACTATATAGTACCAGGTGTCTCTATACAGTACCAGGCGTCACTATACAGTACCAGGCGTCACTATACAATACCAGGCGTCACTATACAGTACCAGGTGTCTCTATACAGTACCAGGCGTCACTATACAGTACCAGGCGTCACTATACAGTACCAGGCGTCACTATACAGTACCAGGCGTCACTATATAGTACCAGGCGTCACTATACAGTACCAGGCGTCTCTAAACAGTACCAGGTGTCTCTATACAGTACCAGGCGTCACTATACAGTACCAGGTGTCTCTATACAGTACGAGGCGTCACTATACAGTACCAGGTGTCTCTATACACTACCAGGCGTCACTATACAGTACCAGGTGTCTCTATACAGTACCAGGTGTCACTATACAGTACCAGGTGTCTCTATACAGTGCCAGGTGTAACTATACAGTACCAGGTGTCTCTATACAGTACCAGGCGCCACTATACAGTACCAGGCGTCACCATACAGTACCAGGCGTCACTACAGAGTACCAGGCGTCATTATACAGTACCAGGCGTCACTATACAGTACCAGGTGTCTCTATACAGTACCAGGCGTCACTATACAGTACCAGGTGTCTCTATACAGTACCAGGCGTCACTATACAGTACCAGGTGTCACTATACAGTACCAGGTGTCTCTATACAGTACCAGGTGACACTATACAGTACCAGGTGTCACTATACAGTACCAGGTGTCTCTATACAGTGCCAGTGTAACTATACAGTACCAGGTGTTTCAATACAGTACCAGGCATCACTATAAAGTACCAGGTGTCTCTATACAGTACCAGGCGTCACTATACAGTACCAGGAGTCTCTATACAGTGCCAGGTGTCACTATACAGTACAAGGCGTCACTATAAAGTATCAGGTGTCACTATACAGTACCAGGTGTCTCTATACAGTGCCAGGTGTAACTATACAGTACCAGTGTTTCAATACAGTACCAGGCATCACTATACAGTACCAGGTGTCTCTATACAGTACCAGGCGTCACTATACAGTACCAGGAGTCTCTATACAGTGCCAGGTGTCACTATACAGTACAAGGCGTCACTATAAAGTATCAGGTGTCACTATACAGTACCAGGTTTCTCTATACAGTGCCACGTGTCTCTATACAGTGTCAGGTGTCTGTATACAGTACCAGGTGTCTCTATACAGTGCCAGGTGTCTCTATACAGTACCAGGATTCACTATACAGTATCAGGCGTCTCTATACAGTACCAGGAGTCTCTATACAGTGTCAGGTGTCTCCATACAGTGTCAGGCGTCTTTATACAGTACCAGGTGCCACTATACAGTACCAGGCGTCACTATACAGTACAAGGTGTCCCTATATAGTGCCAGGCGTCTCTATACAGTACCAGGGGTCTCTATACAGTACCAGGCGTCACTATACAGTACCAGGCGTCTCTATACAGTACCAGGTGTCTCTATACAGTGCCAGGCGTCTTGTTACAGTACCAGGCGTCTCTATACAGTACCAGGCGTCTCAATACAGTACCAGGCGTCTCTATACAGTACCAGGCGTCACTATACAGTACCAGGTGTCTCTATACAGTACCAGGTGTCACTATATAGTACCAGGTGCCTCTATACAGTACCAGGCGTCACTATACAGTACCAGGCGTCACTATACAATACCAGGCGTCACTATACAGTACCAGGTGTCTCTATACAGTACCAGGCGTCACTATACAGTACCAGGCGTCACTATACAGTACCAGGCGTCACTATACAGTACCAGGCGTCACTATATAGTACCAGGCGTCACTATACAGTACCAGGCGTCACTATACAGTACCAGGTGTCTCTATACAGTGCCAGGTGTAACTATACAGTACCAGGTGTCTCTATACAGTACCAGGCGTCACTATACAGTACCAGGTCTCTATACAGTGCCAGGTGTCACTATACAGTACCAGGCGTCACTATACAGTATCAGGTGTCACTATACAGTACCAGGTGTCTCTATACAGCGCCAGGTGTCTCTATACAGTGTCAGGTGTCTCTATACAGTACCAGGTGTCTCTATACAGTGCCAGGTGTCTCTATACAGTACCAGGTGTCACTATACAGTACCAGGCGTCACTATACAGTACCAGGTGTCCCTATATAGTGCCAGGCGTCTCTATACAGTACCAGGCGTCTCTATATAGTACCAGGCGTCACTATACAGTACCAGGCGTCTCTATACAGTACCAGGTGTCTCTATACAGTGCCAGGCGTCTCTATACAGTACCAGGCGTCTCTATATAGTACCAGGCGTCTCTGTACAGTACCAGGTGTCTCTATACAAAACCAGTTGTCACTATACAGTACCAGGCGTCACTATACAGTACCAGGCGTCTCTATACAGTATCAGGTGTCTCTATACAGTACCAGGTGTCACTATACAGTACCAGGTGTCACTATACAGTACCAGGTGTCTCTATACAGTGCCAGGCGTCACTATACAGTGCCAGGTGTCTCTATACAGTACCCGGTGTCTCTATACAGTGCCAGGTGTCTCTATACAGTGTCAGGTGTCTCTTTACAGTACCAGATGTCTCTATACAGTGACAGGTGTCTCTATACAGTACCAGGCGTCACTATATAGTACCAGGTGTCTCTATACAGTACCAGGCGTCACTATACAGTACCGGGCGTCACTATACAGTACCAGGCGTCACTATACAGTACCAGGTGTCTCTATACAGTACCAGATGTCACTATACAGTACCAGGTGTCTCTATACAGTACCAGGCGCCACTATACAGTACCAGGCGTCACCATACAGTACCAGGCGTCCTATAGAGTACAGGCGTCATTATACAGTGCCAGGTGTCACTATACAGTACCAGGCGTCACTATAAAGTATCAGGTGTCACTATACAGTACCAGGTTTCTCTATACAGTGCCACGTGTCTCTATACAGTGTCAGGTGTCTGTATACAGTACCAGGTGTCTCTATACAGTGCCAGGTGTCTCTATACAGTACCAGGATTCCTATACAGTATCAAGCGTCTCTATACAGTACCAGGCGTCTCTATACAGTGTCAGGTGTCTCCATACAGTGTCAGGCGTCTTTATACAGTACCAGGTGCCACTATACAGTACCAGGCGTCACTATACAGTACAAGATGTCCCTATATAGTGCCAGGCGTCTCTATACAGTACCAGGGGTCTCTATACAGTACCAGGCGTCACTATACAGTACCAGGCGTCTCAATACAGTACCAGGCGTCTCTATACAGTACCAGTCGTCACTATACAGTACCAGGTGTCTCTATACAGTACCAGGTGTCACTATATAGTACCAGGCGTCTTGTTACAGTACCAGGCGTCTCTATACAGTACCAGGCGTCTCATACAGTACCAGGCGTCTCTATACAGTACCAGGCGTCACTATACAGTACCAGGTGTCTCTATACAGTACCAGGTGTCACTATATAGTACCAGGTGTCTCTATACAGTACCAGGCGTCACTATACAGTACCAGGCGTCACTATACAATACCAGGCGTCACTATACAGTACCAGGTGTCTCTATACAGTACAGGCGTCACTATACAGTACCAGGCGTCACTATACAGTACCAGGCGTCACTATACAGTACCAGGCGTCACTATATAGTACCAGGCGTCACTATACAGTACCAGGCGTCACTATACAGTACCAGGTGTCTCTATACAGTACCAGGCGTCACTATACAGTACCAGGTGTCTCTATACAGTACCAGGCGTCACTATACTGTACCAGGTGTCTCTATACAGTACCAGGCGTCACTATACAGTACCAGGTGTCTCTATACAGTACCAGGTGTCACTATACAGTACCAGGTGTCTCTATACAGTGCCAGGTGTAACTATACAGTACCAGGTGTCTCTATACAGTACCAGGCGCCACTATACAGTACCAGGCGTCACCATACAGTACCAGGCGTCACTACAGAGTACCAGGCATCATTATACAGTACCAGGCGTCACTATACAGTACCAGGTGTCTCTATACAGTACCAGGCGTCACTATACAGTACCAGGTGTCTCTATACAGTACCAGGCGTCACTATACAGTACCAGGTGTCTCTATACAGTACCAGGCGTCACTATACAGTACCAGGTGTCTCTATACAGTACCAGGTGACACTATACAGTACCAGGTGTCACTATACAGTACCAGGTGTCTCTATACAGTGCCAGGTGTAACTATACAGTACCAGGTGTCTCAATACAGTACCAGGCATCACTATACAGTACCAGGTGTCTCTATACAGTACCAGGCGTCACTATACAGTACCAGGAGTCTCTATACAGTGCCAGGTGTCACTATACAGTACCAGGCGTCACTATAAAGTATCAGGTGTCACTATACAGTACCAGGTTTCTCTATACAGTGCCACGTGTCTCTATACAGTGTCAGGTGTCTGTATACAGTACCAGGTGTCTCTATACAGTGCCAGGTGTCTCTATACAGTACCAGGATTCACTATACAGTATCAGGCGTCTCTATACAGTACCAGGCGTCTCTATACAGTGTCAGGTGTCTCCATACAGTGTCAGGCGTCTTTATACAGTACCAGGTGCCACTATACAGTACCAGGCGTCACTATACAGTACAAGGTGTCCCTATATAGTGCCAGGCGTCTCTATACAGTACCAGGGGTCTCTATACAGTACCAGGCGTCACTATACAGTACCAGGCGTCTCTATACAGTACCAGGTGTCTCTATACAGTGCCAGGCGTCTTGTTACAGTACCAGGCGTCTCTATACAGTACCAGGCGTCTCAATACAGTACCAGGCGTCTCTATACAGTACCAGGCGTCACTATACAGTACCAGGTGTCTCTATACAGTACCAGGTGTCACTATATAGTACCAGGTGTCTCTATACAGTACCAGGCGTCACTATACAGTACCAGGAGTCACTATACAATACCAGGCGTCACTATACAGTACCAGGTGTCTCTATACAGTACCAGGCGTCACTATACAGTACCAGGCGTCTCTATACAGTACCAGGCGTCACTATACAGTACCAGGTGTCACTATACAGTGCCAGGTGTCTCTATACAGTACCAGGCGTCACTATACAGTACCAGGTGTCTCTATACAGTACCAGGCGTCACTATACAGTACCAGGTGTCTCTATACAGTGCCAGGTGTCACTATACAGTACCAGGCGTCACTATACAGTATCAGGTGTCACTATACAGTACCAGGTGTCTCTATACAGCGCCAGGTGTCTCTATACAGTGTCAGGTGTCTCTATACAGTACCAGGTGTCTCTATACAGTGCCTGGTGTCTCTATACAGTACCAGGTGTCACTATACAGTACCAGGCGTCACTATACAGTACCAGTGTCCCTATATAGTGCCAGGCGTCTCTATACAGTACCAGGCGTCTCTATATAGTACCAGGCGTCACTATACAGTACCAGGCGTCTCTATACAGTACCAGGCGTCACTATACAGTACCAGGTGTCTCTATACAGTGCCAGGCGTCTCTATACAGTACCAGGCGTCTCTATACAGTATCAGGTGTCTCTATACAGTACCAGGTGTCACTATACAGTACCAGGTGTCACTATACAGTACCAGGTGTCTCTATACAGTACCAGGTGTCACTATACAGTACCAGGCGTCACTATACAGTACCAGGTGTCTCTATACAGTACCAGGTGTCACTATACAGTATCCGGCGTCACTATACAGTGCCGGGTGTCTCTATACAGTATCAGGCGTCTCTATACAGTGCCAGGTGTCTCTATACAGTACTAAGTGTCACTATGCAGTACCAGGCGTCTCTGTACAGTACCTGGCGTCTCTATACAGTGCCAGGTGTCTCTATACAGTACAAGGTGTCACTATACAGTGCCAGGCGTCGTCTCTATACAGTGTCAGACGTCTCTATACAGTGCCAGGTGTCTCCTATGACGGTGTTCCCTATTTTTTATTTCTCCCACGCCAGCTGTAAGAGTCATACCTACTATACCCGAACGTTCTCTGCGTTCCATGGAACAATTTGACATATGTTGGAGCATGAGGTGTTCCCGCGTTGGCGAGAAATTAGCTAAAGAAGAGTGTTTTGGCCACTGGCTTAGGCCCTTTTGGACGCCAAGATGGCGCCGGCCTCTACGCTTTCCCGCCAAGACGTTATGGTGTCAGTGGCGCCAGACTGGTCAAGAACGGTGATGTGGTACAGGAAGCCAATGAGAAACGCCCCTGGTAAGTATGACGTCACGAGTGGAAGGGCGTCCAGGCGGCGCGCCCTGTGGCGCCAGTGAGTTAGATACGACAGGTCATCAAGGGCAGACGTGTGATAGGGGGTCCTCTCAGTCTGACAGTTTTCGCCCCTCTCCGGTGGATATACGCATCACCAGTGGTCTGCAAGCATCCTGTGAGGTCTTCCTGAACTCCGTGAGGCAGACAGAAGGAGGAATTGACGAGAAACCAGCAACAAGTGCTGCACCGACAGGTACTTAGCAAGAGTGAAGTCTGGGCAGTGACGTCAGGGACGACTGTACAGTTTCATCAGTCGGGTGATGACGTAGCGGCTGGGCCAGTTCACCGTGAGGAAGGAGAAGAACGAACTAGCTGGGAATACGAACGACTGCAGCCGAGAGTAAGGACTGCAGTCGTAGTTGTGAGGAGAAGGCGACAGCCAGGAGACCGACTTCAACCCTTCAAGAGGTTGTGGAGGAGCACAGAGCCTGCAGAGGGGAGCAGTATGGAGAAGACGCGTTTTTGGGTGTTGGTTGAGTTCCTCGAAAGAGCATCAGTGTGTGTGGGGGTGTTCCCTACAGCAAGTCGTGAGCCGGGACCAGGAGCTTCAATTCAACCCTCAACAGAGGACGCGTCCACATCGTTGTTGGTGGAAGTAGGTAATTCAGTTATCCCTCCCATTCCCTTTAGTTAGCTATTTAGCCAGAGTACTTCTATGTCGAGCAGGGTTCACCAATGTCTATGTTTCTAGTAAGACACAGTTGTGAAGGGAGATGCTATAGAGCTCTCACGAGATATATATATGGTGTGTGATTGCACCTGTGGTTTGATGAAAAGATTACTGTGACGAGGACATTTATATTTCTGTGTCATTTATTATTATAAGTTTGTGCCAGAGGATATATATATAAATGTACAATTTAGAGTTGTAAGGCTGTGTACCTAGTATTACCTCGTTTATTATAATGTTGATAAAGTGAACTATATATGCTGGAGTTATTGAATAGTGTATTCATATGTCTAGTGATTTAGTGGGTTTATTGCCAGTTCTGATATACTGTGATCATGAAGGAATAACAGGCGCCTCACGCCAATAGTGAGTACAGTGAGCAGAGTGAGTGGGCATTGCATCTCGCGAGTTGCCAAACGTTCGATAACACTGCATTTGGAGCGTGGGACGCGCAAACAGCTGGAAGTGTTGCCATTCTGGAGTGATCCAGAATTATGAAGAGACAGAGAGGAATGCCTCGTTTATTCTTCACCATGTCGTTGATCCAGAGATGTGATTCTTTAATCTTTTAAGCCAAACTACAAAACCACCTTCGTGTTTGTGTTATCCCTCCATTACTTTGTTGCTATTGAGACTATCGAAGGCGATAGTCTATCTTTAAATCACTCTATAAAGTGATTTAAACATTTACTAGCCTGTTACCAATTTTATTAGTATTCTCTTGGGCCCACTACTACTAATATAATACTACAATTCACTGAGCTGTTACGGGACACAGAAAACACCAGTTGGCGACCTTTAGTTAGTGGTAGAGCACTCTGTTGGGGCGGGCACATGATAAAGTGAAGAGATCATGTTCTCACTCGTCTTCAGGCTACGAGGCTGGCCGAGACAGACTGAGAGACTCTCCTGGGAACAGTGGCACCGTGAGGATTGAATGAAAACCCGTAGGGCTACCGTAAGTAACGTCCATCCTACTAATACTTGGTGGTGACTGGCTAGAGGAGAGAGAGACCCCGACACTCTATACAGTACCAGGNTACCAGGCGTCTCTATACAGTACCAGGTGTCTCTATACAGTGCCAGGCGTCTCTATACAGTACCAGCGTCACTATACAGTACCAGGCGTCTCTATACAGTACCAGGTGTCTCTGTACAGTGCCAGGCGTCTCTATACAGTACCAGGCGATTCTTTACAGTACCAGGCGTCACTATACAGTACCAGGTGTCTCTATACAGTACCAGGCGTCTCTATACAGTACCAGGCGTCACTATACAGTACCAGGTGTCTCTATACAGTACCATGTGTCTCTATACAGTACCAGGCGTCTCTATACAGTACCAGGCGTCCCTTTACAGTACTAGGTGTCTCTATACATTACCAGGTGTCTCTATACAGTACCAGGTGTCACTATACAGTACCAGGTGTCACTATACAGTACCAGGTGTCACTATACAGTATCAGGTGTCACTATACAGTACCAGGTGTCTCTATACAGTGCCAGGTGTCTCTATACAGTGTCAGGTGTCTCTATACAGTACCAGGTGTCAATATACAGTGCCAGTTGTCTCTATACAGTACCAGGTGTCACTATACAGTATCAGGCGTCTCTATACAGTACCAGGCGTCTCTCTACAGTGTCAGGTGTCTCCATACAGTGGAAGGCGTCTTTATACAGTACCAGGTGTCACTATACAGTACCAGGCGTCACTATACAGTACCAGGTGTCTCTATACAGTACCAGGCGTCACTATACAGTGCCAGTCTTCACTATACAGTACCAGGCGTCACTATATAGTACGAGGCGTTACTATACAGTACCAGGCGTCACTATACAGTACCAGGTGTCACTATACAGTACCAGGTGTCACTATACAGTACCAGGTGTCGCTATACAGTACCAGGCGTCACTATACAGTACCAGGCGTCACTACACAGTACCAGGTGTCTATATACAGTACCAGGCGTCACTATACAGTATCAGGTGTCACTATACAGTACCAGGTGTCTCTATACAGTGCCAGGTGTCTCTATGCAGTGCCAGGTGTCTCTGTACAGTACCAGGTGTCTCTATACAGTGCCAGGTGTCTCTATACAGTGCCAAGTGTCTCTATACAGTACCAGGTGTCTCTATACAGTGCCAGGTGTCTCTATGCAGTACCAGGCATCACTATATAGTACCAGGTGTCTCTATACAGTACAAGGCGTCACTATACAGTACCAGGCGTCACTATACAGTACCAGGCGTCACTATACAGTACCAGGTGTCTCTATACAGTACCAGGTGTCACTATACAGTACCAGGCGTCACTATACAGTACCAGGCGTCACTATATAGTTCCAGATGTCTCTATACAGTACCAGGCGTCCATATACAGTACCAGGCGTCACTATACAGTACCAGGCGTCACTATACAGTACCAGGCGTCACTATACAGTACCAGGTGTCTCTATACAGTGCCAAGTGTCTCTATACAGTGCCAGGTGTCTCTATACAGTGCCAAGTGAATCTATACAGTACCAGTTGTCTCTGTACAGTACCAGGTGTCTCTATACAGTACAGGTGTCTCTATACAGTGCCAGGTGTCTCTATACAGTACCAGGCGTCACTATATAGTAACAGGTGTCTCTATACAGTACCAGGCGTCACTATACAGTAACAGTCGTTACTATACAGTAGCAGGCGTTATTATACAGTACCAGGTGTCTCTATACAGTACCAGGCGTCACTATACAGTACCAGGTGTCTCTATACAGTACCAGGCGTCACTATACAGTACCAGGCGTCACTATACAGTACCAGGCGTCAATATATAGTACCAGGCGTTACTATACAGTACCAGGCGTCACTATACAGTACCAGGTGTCACTATACAGTACCAGGTGTCACTATACAGTACCAGGTGTCACTATACAGTACCAGGCGTCACTACACAGTACCAGGCGTCACTACACAGTACCAGGTGTCTATATACAGTACCAGGCGTCACTATACAGTACCAGGTGTCACTATACAGTACCAGGTGTCTCTATACAGTGCCAGGTGTCTCTATACAGTGCCAGGTGTCTCTATACAGTACCAGGTGTCTCTATACAGTGCCAGGTGTCTCTATACAGTGCCAAGTGTCTCTATACAGTACCAGGTGTCTCTATACAGTGCCAGATGTCTCAATACAGTACCAGGCGTCACTATATAGTACCAGGTGTCTCTATACAGTACCAGGCGTCACTATACAGTACCAGGCGTCACTATACAGTACCAGGCGTCACTATACAGTACCAGGTGTCTCTATACAGTACCAGGTGTCACTATACAGTACCAGGCGTCACTATACAGTACCAGGCGTCACTATATAGTACCAGATGTCTCTATACAGTACCAGGCGTCACTATACAGTACCAGGCGTCACTATACAGTACCAGGCGTCACTATACAGTACTAGGCGTCACTATACAGTACCAGGTGTGTCTATACAGTGCCAAGTGTCTCTATACAGTGCCAGGTGTCTCTATACAGTTCCAAGTGTCTCTATACAGTACCAGGTGTCTCTGTACAGTACCAGGTGTCTCTATACAGTACCAGGCGTCACTATACAGTACCAGGTGTCTCTATACAGTACCAGGCGTCACTATACAGTGCCAGGCGTCACTATACAGTACCAGGCGTCACTATATAGTACCAGGCGTCACTATACAGTACCAGGCGTCACTATACAGTACCAGGTGTCTCTATACAGTACCAGGCGTCAC
>WNGS01162782.1:34927-65709 GCA_020271785.1 Procambarus virginalis
TATACAGTACCAGGTGTCTCTATACAGTACCAGTGTCACTATACAGTACCAGGTGTCACTATACAGTACCAGGTGTCTCTATACAGTGCCAGGTGTCACTATACAGTACCAGGTGTCTCAATACAGTACCAGGCGTCACTATACAGTACCAGGCGTCACTACACAGTACCAGGCGTCACTATACAGTACCAGGCGTCACTATACAGTACCAGCGTCATTATACAGTACCAGGTGTCTCTATACAGTACCAGGCGTCACTATACAGTACCAGGTGTCTCTATACAGTACCAGGCGTCACTATACAGTACCAGGTGTCTCTATACAGTACCAGGCGTCACTATACAGTACCAGGTGTCTCTATACAGTACCAGGTGTCTCTATACAGTACCAGGTGTCCTCTACAGTGCCAGGTGTCTCTATACAGTACCAGGTGTCTCTATACAGTACCAGGCGTCTCTATACAGTACCAGGCGTCTCTATACAGTACCAGGTGTCACTATACAGTACCAGGCGTCACTATACAGTACCAGGTGTCCCTATACAGTGCCAGGTCACTCTATACAGTACCAGGGTCTCTATACAGTACCAGGCGTCACTATACAGTACCAGGCGTCTCTATACAGTACCAGGTGTCTCTATACAGTGCCAGGCGTCTCTATACAGTACCAGCGTCTCTATACAGTACCAGGCGTCCTTATACAGTACCAGGCGTCTCTATACAGTACCAGGCGTCACTATACAGTACAGGTGTCTCTATACAGTACCAGGTGTCACTATACAGTACCAGGTGTCACTATACAGTACCAGGCATCACTATACAGTACCAGGCGTCACTATACAGTACCTTCTCTATACAGTACCAGGCGTCACTATACAGTACCAGGCGTCACTATACAGTACCAGGCGTCACTATACAGTACCAGGTGTCTCTATACAGTACAGACGTCACTATACAGTACCAGGTGTCTCTATACAGTACCAGGCGTCACTATACAGTACCAGGAGTCACTATACAGTACCAGCGTCACTATACAGTACCAGGTGTCACTATACAGTACAGGCGTCACTATACAGTACCAGGTGTCTCTATACAGTACCAGCGTCACTATACAGTACCAGGTGTCTCTATACAGTACCAGGTGTCACTATACAGTACCAGGTGTCACTATACAGTACCAGGTCTCACTACAGTGCCAGGTGTCACTATACAGTACCAGGTGTCTCTATACAGTACCAGGCGTCAGTATACAGTACCAGGTGTCTCTATACAGTACCAGGCGTCACTATACAGTACCAGGTGTCTCTATACAGTGCCAGGTGTCACTATACAGTACCAGGGTCACTATACAGTATCAGGTGTCACTATACAGTACCAGGTGTCTCTATACAGTGTCAGTGTCTCTATACAGTACCAGTGTCACTATACAGTACCAGGCGTCACTATACAGTACCAGGTGTCCCTATATAGTGCCAGCGTCTCTATACAGTACCAGGGTCCCTATACAGTACCAGGCGTCACTATACAGTACCAGGCGTCTCTATACAGTACCAGGTGTCTTTATACAGTGCCAGGCGTCTCTATACAGTACCAGGCGTCTCTATACAGTACCACGCGTCTTAATACAGTACCAGGCGTCTCTATACAGTACCAGGCGTCACTATACAGTACCAGGTGTCTATACAGTACCAGGTGTCACTATATAGTACCAGGTGTCACTATACAGTACCAGGCATCACTATACAGTACCAGGCGTCACTATACAGTACCAGGCGTCACTATACAGTACCAGGTGTCTCTATACAGTACCAGGCGTCACTATACAGTACCAGGCGTCACTACACAGTACCAGCGTCACTATAGTACCAGGCGTCACTATACAGTACCAGGCGTCATTATACAGTACCAGGTGTCTCTATACAGTACCAGGCGTCACTATACAGTACCAGGTGTCTCTATACAGTACCAGGCGTCACTATACAGTACCAGTTGTCTCTATACAGTACCAGGCGTCACTATACAATACCAGGTGTCTCTATACAGTGCCAGGTGTCTCTATACAGTGCCAGGTGTCTCTATACAGTGCCAGGTGTCTCTATACAGTACCAGGTGTCTCTATACAGTGCCAGGTGTCTCTATACAGTACCAGGTGTCTCTATACAGTACCAGGCTCTATAAGTACCAGGTGTCTCTATACAGTACCAGGCGTCACTATATAGTAACAGGTGTCTCTATACAGTACCAGGCGTCACTATACAGTACCAGTCGTTACTATACAGTAGCAGGCGTCACTATACAGTACCAGGTGTCTCTATACAGTACCAGGCGTCACTATACAGTACCAGGTGTCTCTATACAGTACCAGCGTCACTATACAGTACCAGGTGTCACTATACAGTACCAGGCGTCACTATACAGTACAGGTGTCACTATACAGTACCAGGTGTCTCTATACAGTACCAGTGTCTCTATACAGTACCAGGTGTCTCTATACAGTACCAGGTGTCTCTATACAGTGCCAGGTGTCTCTATACAGTACCAGGTGTCACTATACAGTATCAGGCGTCTCTATACAGTACCAGGCGTCTCTATACAGTGTCAGGCGTCTCTTATACAGTACCAGGTGTCACTATACAGTACCAGGCGTCCTATACAGTACCAGGTGTCCCTATACAGTGCCAGGCGTCTCTATACAGTACCAGGGTCTCTATACAGTACCAGGCGTCACTATACAGTAGTCAGCGTCTCTATACAGTACCAGGTGTCTCTATACAGTGCCAGGCGTCCTCTATACAGTACCAGGCGTCTCTATACAGTACCAGGCGTCTTATACAGTACCAGGCGTCTCTATACAGTACCAGCGTCCTATACAGTACCAGGTGTGTCTATACAGTACCAGGTGTCACTATACAGTACCAGGTGTCCTATACAGTACCAGGCATCACTATACAGTACCAGGCGTCACTATACAGTACCAGGCGTCACTATACAGTACCAGGTGTCTCTATACAGTACCAGGCGTCACTATACAGTACCAGGCGTCACTATACAGTACCAGGCGTCACTATATAGTACCAGGCGTCACTATACAGTACCAGGCGTCACTATACAGTACCAGGTGTCTCTATACAGTACCAGGCGTCACTATACAGTACCAGGTGTCTCTATACAGTACCAGGCGTCACTATACAGTACCAGTTGTCTCTATACAGTACCAGGCGTCACTATACAGTACCAGGTGTCTCTATACAGTACCAGGTGTCTCTATACAGTCCAGGTGTCTCTATACAGTGCCAGGTGTCTCTATACAGTACCAGGTGTCTCTATACAGTGCCAGGTTTCTCTATACAGTGCCAGGTGTCTCTATACAGTACCAGGTGTCTCTATACAGTCCAGATGTCTCTATACAGTACCAGGCGTCACTATATAGTACCAGGTGTCTCTATATCCTTACCAGGCGTCACTATACAGTAACAGTCGTTACTATACAGTAGCAGGCGTTATTATACAGTACCAGGTGTCTCTATACAGTACCAGGCGTCACTATACAGTACCAGTGTCTCTATCAGTACCAGGCTCACTATACAGTACCAGGTGTCACTATACAGTACCAGGTGTCACTATACAGTACCAGGTGTCACTATACAGTACCAGGCAGGCGTCACTACACAGTACCAGGCGTCACTTACAGTACCAGGTGTCTATATACAGTACCAGGCGTCACTATACAGTATCAGGTGTCACTATACAGTACCAGGTGTCTCTATACAGTGCCAGGTGTCTCTATACAGTGCCAGGTGTCTCTATACAGTACCCAGGTGTCTCTATACAGTGCCAGGTTCTCTATACAGTGCCAAGTGTCTCTATACAGTACCACGTGTCTCTATACAGTGCCAGGTGTCTCAATACAGTACCAGGCGTCACTATATAGTACCAGATGTCTCTATACAGTACCAGGCGTCACTATACAGTACCAGGCGTCACTATACAGTACCAGGCGTCACTACACAGTACCAGGCGTCACTATACAGTACCAGGTGTGTCTATACAGTGCCAAGTGTCTCTATACAGTGCCAGGTGTCTCTATACAGTACCAAGTGTCTCTATACAGTACCAGGCGTCACTATACAGTACCAGGGTGTCTATACAGTGCCAAGTGTCTCTATACAGTGCCAGGTGTCTCTATACAGTGCCAGTGTCTCATACGTACCAGGCGTCAGCTATACAGTACCAGGCGTCACTATACAGTACCAGGTGTCTCTATACAGTACCAGGCGTCACTATACAGTACCAGGTGTCACTATACAGTACCAGGCGTCACTATACAGTATCAGGTGTCACTATACAGTACCAGGTGTCTCTATACAGTGCCAGGTGTCTCTATACAGTGTCAGGTGTCTCTATACAGTACCAGGTGTCTCTATACAGTGCCAGGTGTCTCTATACAGTACCAGGTGTCACTATACAGTATCAGGCGTCTCTATACAGTACCAGGCGTCTCTATACAGTGTCAGGCGTCTTTATACAGTACCAGGTGTCACTATACAGTACCAGGCGTCACTATACAGTACCAGGTGTCCCTATATAGTGCCAGGCGTCTCTATACAGTACCAGGGGTCTCTATACAATACCAGGCGTCACTATACAGTAGTAGGCGTCTCTATACAGTACCAGGTGTCTCTATACAGTGCCAGGCGTCTCTATACAGTACCAGGCGTCTCTATACAGTACCACGCGTCTTAATGCAGTACCAGGCGTCTCTATACAGTACCAGGCGTCACTATACAGTACCAGGTGTGTCTATACAGTACCAGGTGTCACTATATAGTACCAGGTGTCACTATACAGTACCAGGCATCACTATACAGTACCAGGCGTCACTATACAGTACCAGGCGTCACTATACAGTACCAGGTGTCTCTATACAGTACCAGGCGTCACTATACAGTACCAGGCGTCACTACACAGTACCAGGCGTCACTATATAGTACCAGGCGTCACTATACAGTACCAGGCGTCATTATACAGTACCAGGTGTCTCTATACAGTACCAGGCGTCACTATACAGTACCAGGTGTCTCTATACAGTACCAGGCGTAACTATACAGTACCAGTTGTCTCTATACAGTACCAGGCGTCACTATACAGTTCCAGGTGTCTCTATACAGTGCCAGGTGTCTCTATACAGTCCCAGGTGTCTCTATACTGTGCCAGGTGTCTCTATACAGTACCAGGTGTCTCTATACAGTGCAGGTTCTCTATACAGTGCCAGGTGTCTCTATACAGTACCAGGTGTCTCTATACAGTGCCAGGTGTCTCTATACAGTACCAGGCGTCACTATATAGTAACAGGTGTCTCTATACAGTACCAGGCGTCACTATACAGTACCAGTCGTTACTATACAGTAGCAGGCGTCATATACAGTACCAGGTGTCTCTATACAGTACCAGGCGTCACTATACAGTACCAGGTGTCTCTATACAGTACCAGGCGTCACTATACAGTACCAGGTGTCACTATACAGTACCAGGTGTCACTATACAGTACCAGGTGTCACTATACAGTACCAGGCGTCACTATACAGTACCAGGTCACTACACAGTACCAGGTGTCTATATACAGTACCAGGCGTCACTATACAGTATCAGGTGTCACTATACAGTACCAGGTGTCTCTATACAGTGCCAGGTGTCTCTATACAGTGCCAGGTGTCTCTATACAGTACCAGGTGTCTCTATACAGTGCCAGGTGTCTCTATACAGTGCCAAGTGTCTCTATACAGTACCAGGTGTCTCTATACAGTGCCAGGTGTCTCTATACAGTACCAGGCGTCACTATACAGTACCAGATGTCTCTATACAGTACCAGGCGTCACTATACAGTACCAGGCGTCACTATACAGTACCAGGCGTCACTATACAGTACCAGGCGTCACTATACAGTACCAGGTGTCTCTATACAGTGCCAAGTGTCTCTATACAGTGCCAGGTGTCTCTATACAGTGCCAAGTGTCTCTATACAGTACCAGGCGTCACTATACAGTACCAGGCGTCACTATATAGTACCAGATGTCTCTATACAGTACCAGGCGTCACTATACAGTACCAGGCGTCACTATACAGTACCAGGCGTCACTATACAGTACCAGGCGTCACTATACAGTACCAGGTGTGTCTATACAGTGCCAAGTGTCTCTATACAGTGCCAGGTGTCACTATACAGTACCAGGTGTCTCTATACAGTACCAGGTGTCACTATACAGTACCAGGTGTCACTATACAGTACCAGGTGTCTCAATACAGTGCCAGGTGCAACTATACAGTACCAGGTGTCTCAATACAGTACCAGGCGTCAGTATACAGTACCAGGTGTCTCTATACAGTACCAGGCGTCACTATACAGTACCAGGTGTCTCTATACAGTGCCAGGTGTCACTATACAGTACCAGGCGTCACTATACAGTATCAGGTGTCACTATACAGTACCAGGTGTCTCTATACAGTGCCAGGTGTCTCTATACAGTGTCAGGTGTCTCTATACAGTACCAGGTGTCTCTATACAGTGCCAGGTGTCTCTATACAGTACCAGGTGTCACTATACAGTATCAGGCGTCTCTATACAGTACCAGGCGTCTCTATACAGTGTCAGGCGTCTTTATACAGTACCAGGTGTCACTATACAGTACCAGGCGTCACTATACAGTACCAGGTGTCCCTATATAGTGCCAGGCGTCTCTATACAGTACCAGGGGTCTCTATACAGTACCAGGCGTCACTATACAGTACTAGGCGTCTCTATACAGTACCAGGTGTCTCTATACAGTGCCAGGCGTCTCTATACAGTACCAGGCGTCTCTATACAGTACCAGGCGTCACTATACAGTACCAGGTGGTCTATACAGTACCAGGTGTCACTATATAGTACCAGGTGTCACTATACAGTACCAGGCGTCACTATACAGTACCAGGCGTCACTATACAGTACCAGGCGTCACTATACAGTACCAGGTGTCTCTATACAGTACCAGGCGTCACTATACAGTACCAGGCGTCACTACACAGTACCAGGCGTCACTATATAGTACCAGGCGTCACTATACAGTACCAGGCGTCATATACAGTACCAGGTGTCTCTATACAGTACCAGGCGTCACTATACAGTACCAGGTGTCTCTATACAGTACCAGGCGTCACTATACAGTACCAGTTGTCTCTATACAGTACCAGGCGTCACTATACAATACCAGGTGTCTCTATACAGTGCCAGGTGTCTCTATACAGTCCCAGGTGTCTCTATACAGTGCCAGGTGTCTCTATACAGTACCAGGTGTCTCTATACAGTGCCAGGTTTCTCTATACAGTGCCAGGTGTCTCTATACAGTACCAGGTGTCTCTATACAGTGCCAGATGTCTCTATACAGTACCAGGCGTCACTATATAGTAACAGGTGTCTCTATACAGTACCAGGCGTCACTATACAGTAACAGTCGTTACTATACAGTAACAGGCGTTATTATACAAAACCAGGTGTCTCTATACAGTACCAGGCGTCACTATACAGTACCAGGTGTCTCTATACAGTACCAGGCGTCACTATACAGTACCAGGCGTCACTATACAGTACCAGGCGTGTGTTGACGTCCTGGGTGTTAGTGACGTGTGTTGATCTTACTCGCGTGTGTTGACGTCCTGGGTGTTGGTGACGTGTGTTGATCTTACTCGCGCGTGTTGACGTCCTGGGTGTTGGTGACGTGTGTTGACCTCGCTCGCGCCTGTTGACGTACTGTGTGTTGCCCTTGCTCGCGCGTGTTGACATACTCGCATGTCTTGTCTTCCATCCATGAATTTAATTAAGTTTGGTGTACAAATTGAGATGTTGTAGATAGTGCTTGTGCGATTTAACTGATAAAATCACTACGCTTCTCAAGGCAAGAAGATTGACTGATCAAGAAGGAGCCCTTATTCTAAAGGTAAAGTCTCATCTTAACTTTTGGGTAGATCTAGCAGTTGAGGTGTTAAGGTATGCCCTGGTGCATCAAGGTATGTCCTGGTGCGTCAAGGTATATCCTGGTGCGTCAAGATATGTCCTGGTGCCTCAAGGTATGTCCTGGTGCATCAAGATATGTCCTGGTGCGTCAAGGTATGTCCTGGTGCCTCAAGGTATGTCCTGGTGCGTCAAGATATGTCCTGGTGCATCAAGGTATGACCTGGTGCATCAAGATATGTCCTGGTGCATCAAGGTATGTCCTGGTGCATCAAGATATGTCCTGGTGCGTCAAGATATGTCCTGGTGTGTCAAGATATATCCTGGTGCGTCAAGGTATGTCCTGGTGCATCAAGATATGTCCTGGTGCATCAAGATATGTCCTGGTGCGTCAAGATATGTCCTGGTGGGTCAAGGTATGTCCTGGTGCGTCAAGGTATGTCCTGGTGCGTCAAGGTATGTCCTGGTGCATCAAGATATGTCCTGGTGCGTCAAGATATGTCCTGGTGCGTCAAGATATATCCTGGTGCGTCAAGGTATGTCCTGGTGCATCAAGATATGTCCTGGTGCGTCAAGATATATCCTGGTGCGTCAAGGTATGTCCTGGTGCGTCAAGATATGTCCTGGTGCGTCAAGATATGTCCTGGTGCATCAAGGTATGTCCTGGTGCGTCAAGGTATGCCCTGGTGCGTTAAAATATGTCCTGGTGCGTCAAAATATGTCCTGGTGCGTCAAGGTATGTCCTGGTGCATCAAGGTATGTCCTGGTGCGTCAAGGTATGTCCTGGTGCGTCAAGATATGTGCTGGTGCATCAAGATATGTCCTGGTGCATCAAGATATGTCCTGGTGCATCAAGATATGTCCTGGTGCGTCAAGGTATGCCCTGGTGCGTCAAGGTATGCCCTGGTGCGTCAAGGTATGTCCTGGTGCGTCAAGGTATGCCCTGGTGCATCATGGTATGCCCTGGTGCGTCAAGGTATGCCCTGGTGCGTCAAGATATGCCCTGGTGCGTCAATATATGCCCTGCTGAGTCAAGATATGCCCTGGTGCATCAGGGTATGCCTTGGTGCGTCAAGGTATGCCTTGGCGCATCAAGGTATGCGGCGGTGTTCCTGCCTCCCAAGTCGGGTTCTTCGTCTTCGGTGACCTGTCGTTGGGGGCGACCGCTAAAGATAATAAGGAAAATCATTTTGTACCTCTTTATTTAGACCACTACTGGAGGCCGTGCAATGACTGTAATGGCATTCGTTCTTTGACTTCAAGATTAACTTCCTCATACAACTGTAACAGTTTACTTAAACTTTGTGTCCCTTGGAAATTATCTACATAAAAATTTAAATAGTTTAGTCTTATAGCGACATTTGGAATGTCTTAGACGAGTACGTAATGCAGCTTGCAACAGGAATGGAGATGCGTGAGCCCAGATAAAAACAGAAGAACAGCGACAAGTCACGCTGCGACTCTCCTCATCTTGAGGGTTCTTCACCCATACAGTGTATACATCTAGTCTTCGTCCTTCAACTTTACACGAAGGAAAGCTTTGTTTATGTCTGCTGTGTTGGCAAACTGACTTACTCTAAATTTTAACACAACATTGAGCAGTTGTTCAGAACTGGCATTAATAGACTGGTTGTCAGTTGTCTAGCCACTGGTGCGCTGCACTTAATGACCGCTCTTAAAGGTGTAGTCAAGACTTACAGTCTTAAAGTCTGGTAATTAGCAACATTAAGGAAAGTGATCACAGAGAGCCAGAGAAACATTAAGGAAAGTGGGAGTGGCAGCAGGTGGTGTGTCGGGGGTGTGGCAGCAGGTAGTGTGTCGGGGGAGTGGCAGCAGGTAGTGTGTCGGGGGTGTGGCAGCAGGTAGTGTGTCGGGGGAGTGGCAGCAGGTAGTGTGTCGGGGGTGTGGCAGCAGGTAGTGTGTCGGGGGTGTGGCAGCAGGTGGTGTGTCGGGGGTGTGGCAGCAGGTGGTGTGTCGGGGGAGTGGCAGCAGGTGGTGTGTCGGGGGGGTGGCAGCAGGTAGTGTTGTCGGGGAGTGGCAGCAGGTAGTGTGTCGGGGGTGTGCAGCAGGTAGTGTGTCGGGGGTGTGGCAGCAGGTAGTGTGTCGGGGGTGTGGCAGCAGGTGGTGTGTCGGGGGTGTGGCAGCAGGTAGTGTGTCGGGGGTGTGGCAGCAGGTAGTGTGTCGGGGGAGTGGCAGCAGGTAGTGTGCGGGGGAGTGGCAGCAGGTGGTGTGTCGGGGAGCGGGGTGTGGTGTAGGGGTACTGGGTGACGAGGTGACAATCTCCGTCACCCCACCATCCGTCACACGCCGGGACAGGATATAATGATGTTCCAAACACCACTGGCAGGTGTTTCTTGGGGGCCACTGCAGGTGTTACTTGTGCCCACCGGCAGGTGTTACTTGGGGCCACTTNTGCCAGGTGTCTCTATACAGTACCAGGTGTCACTATACAGTATCAGGCGTCTCTATACAGTACCAGGCGTCTCTATACAGTACCAGGTGTCTCTATACAGTGTCATTCGTCTTCATACAGTACAGGTGTCACTATACAGTACCAGGCGTCACTATACAGTACCAGGTGTCACTATATAGTGCCAGGCGTCTCTATACAGTACCAGGCGTCTCTATACAGTACCAGGCGTCACTATACAGTACCAGGGCGTCTCTATACAGTACCAGGTGTCACTATACAGTACCAGGTGTCTCTATACAGTACCAGGTGTCTCTATACAGTGTCAGGGTCTCTATACAGTACCAGGGTGTCTATACAGTGCCAGGTGTCTCTATACAGTACCAGGGTCACTATACAGTACCAGGCGTCTCTATACAGTACCAGGCGTCTCTATACAGTGTCAGGCGTCTTTATACAGTACCAGGTGTCACTATACAGTACCAGGCGTCACTATACAGTACCAGGTGTCCTATACAGTGCCAGGCGTCTCTATACAGTACCAGGGGTCTCTATACAGTACCAGGCGTCACTATACAGTACTAGGCGTCTCTATACAGTACCAGGTGTCTCTATACAGTACCAGGCGTCTCTATACAGTACCAGGTGTCTCTATACAGTACCAGGCGTCTTATACAGTACCAGGCGTCTCTATACAGTACAGGCGTCACTATACAGTACCAGGTGTGTCTATACAGTACAGGTGTCACTATACAGTACCAGGTGTCACTATACAGTACCAGGCGTCACTATACAGTAACAGGCGTCACTATACAGTACCAGGCGTCACTATACAGTACCAGGGTCTCTATACAGTACCAGGCGTCACTATACAGTACCAGCGTCACTATACAGTACCAGGCGTCACTATACAGTACCAGGCGTCACTATACAGTACCAGGTGTATTATACAGTACCAGGTGTCTCTATACAGTACCAGGCGTCACTATACAGTACCAGGTGTCTCTATACAGTACCAGCGTCACTATACAGTACCAGTTGTCTCTATACAGTACCAGGCGTCACTATACAGTACCAGGTGTCTCTATACAGTGCCAGGTGTCTCTATACAGTCCCAGGTGTCTCTATACAGTGCCAGGTGTCTCTATACAGTACCAGGTGTGTCAATACAGTGCCAGGTGTCTCTATACAGTGCCAGGTGTCTCTATACAGTACCAGGTGTCTCTATACAGTACCAGGTGTCTCTATACAGTACCAGGCGTCACTATATAGTACAGGTGTCTCTATACAGTACCAGGCGTCACTATACAGTACCAGTCGTTACTATACAGTACCAGGCGTTACTATACAGTACCAGGTGTCTCTATACAGTACCAGGCGTCACTATACAGTACCAGGTGTCTCTATACAGTACCAGGCGTCACTATACAGTACCAGGCGTCACTATACAGTACCAGGCGTCACTATACAGTACCAGGCGTCACTATACAGTACCAGGCGTCACTATACAGTACCAGGTGTCACTATACAGTACCAGGTGTCACTATACAGTACCAGGTGTCACTATACAGTACCAGGCGTCACTATACAGTACCAGGCGTCACTATACAGTACCAGGTGTCTATATACAGTACCAGGCGTCACTATACAGTACCAGGTGTCACTATACAGTACCAGGTGTCTCTATACAGTGCCAGGTGTCTCTATACAGTGCCAGGTGTCTCTATACAGTACCAGGTGTCTCTATACAGTGCCAGGTGTCTCTATACAGTGCCAGGTGTCTCTATACAGTACCAGGTGTCTCTATACAGTGCCAGGTGTCTCTATACAGTACCAGGCGTCACTATACAGTACCAGGTGTCTCTATACAGTACCAGGCGTCACTATACAGTACCAGGCGTCACTATACAGTACCAGGCGTCACTATACAGTACCAGGTGTCTCTATACAGTACCAGGTGTCACTATACAGTACCAGGCGTCACTATACAGTACCAGGCGTCACTATACAGTACCAGGTGTCTCTATACAGTACCAGGCGTCACTATACAGTACCAGGCGTCACTATACAGTACCAGTCGTTACTATACAGTACCAGGCGTTATTATACAGTACCAGGTGTCTCTATACAGTACCAGGCGTCACTATACAGTACCAGGTGTCTCTATACAGTACCAGGCGTCACTATACAGTACCAGGCGTCACTATACAGTACCAGGCGTCACTATATAGTACCAGGCGTTACTATACAGTACCAGGCGTCACTATACAGTACCAGGTGTCACTATACAGTACCAGGTGTCACTATACAGTACCAGGTGTCACTATACAGTACCAGGCGTCACTATACAGTACCAGGCGTCACTATACAGTACCAGGTGTCTATATACAGTACCAGGCGTCACTATACAGTACCAGGTGTCACTATACAGTACCAGGTGTCTCTATACAGTGCCAGGTGTCTCTATACAGTGCCAGGTGTCTCTATACAGTACCAGGTGTCTCTATACAGTGCCAGGTGTCTCTATACAGTGCCAGTGTCTCTATACAGTACCAGGTGTCTCTATACAGTGCCAGGTGTCTCTATACAGTACCAGGCGTCACTATATAGTACCAGGTGTCTCTATACAGTACCAGGCGTCACTATACAGTACCAGGCGTCACTATACAGTACCAGGCGTCACTATACAGTACCAGGTGTCTCTATACAGTACCAGGTGTCACTATACAGTACCAGGCGTCACTATACAGTACCAGGCGTCACTATACAGTACCAGTGTCTCTATACAGTACCAGGCGTCACTATACAGTACCAGGCGTCACTATACAGTACCAGGCGTCACTATACAGTACCAGGCGTCACTATACAGTACCAGGTGTGTCTATACAGTGCCAAGTGTCTCTATACAGTGCCAGGTGTCTCTATACAGTGCCAAGTGTCTCTATACAGTACCAGGTGTCTCTGTACAGTACCAGGTGTCTCTATACAGTACCAGGCGTCACTATACAGTACCAGGTGTCTCTATACAGTACCAGGCGTCACTATACAGTGCCAGGCGTCACTATACAGTACCAGGCGTCACTATATAGTACCAGGCGTCACTATACAGTACCAGGCGTCACTATACAGTACCAGGTGTCTCTATACAGTACCAGGCGTCACTATACATAACCAGGTGTCTCTATACAGTACCAGGCGTCACTATACAGTACCAGGTGTCTCTATACAGTACCAGGTGTCACTATACAGTACCAGGTGTCTCTATACAGTGCCAGGTGTCACTATACAGTTCCAGGTGTCTCTATACAGTACCAGGCGTCACTATACAGTACCAGGTGTCTCTATACAGTGCCAGGTGTCACTATACAGTACCAGGCGTCACTATACAGTACCAGGTGTCACTATACAGTACCAGGTGTCTATATACAGTACCAAGTATCAGCATACAGTACCAGGTGTCTATATACAGTACCAGGCGTCACTATACAGTATCAGGTGTCACTATACAGTACCAGGTGTCTCTATACAGTGCCAGGTGTCTCTATACAGTGCCAGGTGTCTCTATACAGTACCAGGTGTCTCTATACAGTGCCAGGTTTCTCTATACAGTGCCAGGTGTCTCTATACAGTACCAGGCGTCACTATATAGTACCAGGTGTCTCTATACAGTACCAGGCGTCACTATACAGTACCAGGTGTCTCTATACAGTGCCAGGTGTCACTATACAGTACCAGGCGTCACTATACAGTACCAGGTGTCACTATACAGTACCAGGTGTCTATATACAGTACCAGGCGTCACTATACAGTACCAGGTGTCTATATACAGTACCAGGCGTCACTATATAGTACCAGGCGTTACTATACAGTACCAGGCGTCACTATACAGTACCAGGTGTCACTATACAGTACCAGGTATCACTATACAGTACCAGGCGTCACTATACAGTACCAGGTGTCACTATACAGTACCAGGTGTCTATATACAGTACCAAGTGTCAGTATACAGTACCAGGTGTCTATATTCAGTACCAGGCGTCACTATACAGTACCAGGCGTCACTATACAGTACCAGGTGTCTCTATACAGTACCAGGCGTCACTATACAGTAACAGGTGTCTCTATACAGTACCAGGCGTCACTATACAGTACCAGGTGTCTCTATACAGTACCAGGCGTCACTATACAGTACCAGGTGTCTCTATACAGTGCCAGGTGTCACTATACAGTACCAGGTGTCTCTATACAGTACCAGGCGTCACTATACAGTACCAGGTGTCTCTATACAGTACCAGGTGTCACTATACAGTACCAGGCGTCACTATACAGTACCAGGTGTCACTATACAGTACCAGGTGTCTATATACAGTACCAGTGTCACTATACAGTACCAGGTGTCTCTATACAGTACCAGGCGTCACTATACAGTACCAGGTGTCTATATACAGTACCAGGTGTCACTATACAGTACCAGGCGTCACTATACAGTACCAGGTGTCACTATACAGTACCAGGTGTCTCTATACAGTACCAGGTCACTATACAGTACCAGGTGTCTCTATACAGTACCAGGCGTCACTATACAGTACCAGGTGTCTATATACAGTACCAGGTGTCACTATACAGTACCAGGCGTCACTATACAGTACCAGGTGTCACTATACAGTACCAGGTGTCTCTATACAGTACCAGGTGTCTCTATACAGTACCAGGTGTCTCTATACAGTACCAGGTGTCTCTATACAGTACCAGGTGTCTCTATACAGTACCAGGTGTCACTATACAGTACCAGGCGTCTCTATACAGTACCAGGCGTCTCTATACAGTACCAGGTGTCTCTATACAGTGTCAGGCGTCTCATACAGTACCAGGTGTCACTATACAGTACCAGGCGTCACTATACAGTACCAGGTGTCCTATACAGTACCAGGCGTCTCTATACAGTACCAGGCGTCTCTATACAGTACCAGGCGTCACTATACAGTACCAGGCGTCTCTATACAGTACCAGGTGTCACTATACAGTACCAGGTGTCTCTATACAGTACCAGGTGTCTCTATACAGTGTCAGGTGTCTCTATACAGTACCAGGTGTCTCTATACAGTGCCAGGTGTCTCTATACAGTACCAGGTGTCACTATACAGTACCAGGCGTCTCTATACAGTACCAGGCGTCTCTATACAGTACCAGGCGTCTTTATACAGTACCAGGTGTCACTATACAGTACCAGGCGTCACTATACAGTACCAGGTGTCCTATACAGTGCCAGGCGTCTCTATACAGTACCAGGGGTCTCTATACAGTACCAGGCGTCACTATACAGTACCAGGCGTCTCTATACAGTACCAGGTGTCTCTATACAGTGCCAGGCGTCTCTATACAGTACCAGGCGTCTCTATACAGTACCAGGCGTCTTATACAGTACCAGGTGTCTCTATACAGTACCAGGCGTCACTATACAGTACCAGGTGTCTCTATACAGTACCAGGTGTCACTATACAGTACCAGGTGTCTCTATACAGTACCAGGCGTCACTATACAGTACCAGGCGTCACTATACAGTACCAGGCGTCACTATACAGTACCAGGTGTCTCTATACAGTACCAGGCGTCACTATACAGTACCAGGCGTCACTATACAGTACCAGGCGTCACTATACAGTACCAGGCGTCACTATACAGTACCAGGCGTCACTATACAGTACCAGGTGTCTCTATACAGTACCAGGCGTCACTATACAGTACCAGGTGTCTCTATACAGTACCAGGCGTCACTATACAGTACCAGGTGTCTCTATACAGTACCAGGCGTCACTATACAGTACCAGGTGTCTCTATACAGTACCAGGTGTCTCTATACAGTACCAGGTGTCTCTATACAGTGCCAGGTGTCTCTATACAGTACCAGGTGTCTCTATACAGTACCAGGTGTCTCTATACAGTGCCAGGTGTCTCTATACAGTACCAGGTGTCTCTATACAGTACCAGGTGTCTCTATACAGTACCAGGCGTCACTATACAGTACCAGGTGTCTCTATACAGTACCAGGCGTCACTATACAGTACCAGTCGTTACTATACAGTAGCAGGCGTCACTATACAGTACCAGGTGTCTCTATACAGTACCAGGCGTCACTATACAGTACCAGGTGTCTCTATACAGTACCAGGCGTCACTATACAGTACCAGGCGTCACTATACAGTACCAGGCGTCACTATATAGTACCAGGCGTTACTATACAGTACCAGGCGTCACTATACAGTACCAGGTGTCACTATACAGTACCAGGTGTCACTATACAGTACCAGGTGTCACTATACAGTACCAGGCGTCACTATACAGTACCAGGCGTCACTATACAGTACCAGGTGTCTATATACAGTACCAGGCGTCACTATACAGTATCAGGTGTCACTATACAGTACCAGGTGTCTCTATACAGTGCCAGGTGTCTCTATACAGTGCCAGGTGTCTCTATACAGTACCAGGTGTCTCTATACAGTGCCAGGTGTCTCTATACAGTGCCAAGTGTCTCTATACAGTACCAGGTGTCTCTATACAGTGCCAGGTGTCTCTATACAGTACCAGGCGTCACTATACAGTACCAGGTGTCTCTATACAGTACCAGGCGTCACTATACAGTACCAGGCGTCACTATACAGTACCAGGCGTCACTATACAGTACCAGGTGTCTCTATACAGTACCAGGTGTCACTATACAGTACCAGGCGTCACTATACAGTACCAGGCGTCACTATACAGTACCAGGTGTCTCTATACAGTACCAGGCGTCACTATACAGTACCAGGCGTCACTATACAGTACCAGGCGTCACTATACAGTACCAGGCGTCACTATACAGTACCAGGTGTCTCTATACAGTACCAAGTGTCTCTATACAGTGCCAGGTGTCTCTATACAGTACCAGGTGTCTCTATACAGTACCAGGTGTCTCTATACAGTACCAGGTGTCTCTATACAGTACCAGGCGTCACTATACAGTACCAGGTGTCTCTATACAGTACCAGGCGTCACTATACAGTGCCAGGCGTCACTATACAGTACCAGGCGTCACTATATAGTACCAGGCGTCACTATACAGTACCAGGCGTCACTATACAGTACCAGGTGTCTCTATACAGTACCAGGCGTCACTATACAGTACCAGGTGTCTCTATACAGTACCAGGCGTCACTATACAGTACCAGGTGTCTCTATACAGTACCAGGTGTCACTATACAGTACCAGGTGTCTCTATACAGTGCCAGGTGTCACTATACAGTACCAGGTGTCTCTATACAGTACCAGGCGTCACTATACAGTACCAGGTGTCTCTATACAGTACCAGGTGTCACTATACAGTACCAGGCGTCACTATACAGTACCAGGTGTCACTATACAGTACCAGGTGTCTATATACAGTACCAGGTGTCACATACAGTACCAGGTGTCTCTATACAGTACCAGGCGTCACTATACAGTACCAGGTGTCACTATACAGTACCAGGTGTCTCTATACAGTACCAGGTGTCTCTATACAGTACCAGGTGTCTCTATACAGTACCAGGTGTCTCTATACAGTACCAGGTGTCTCTATACAGTACCAGGTGTCTCTATACAGTACCAGGCGTCACTATACAGTACCAGGTGTCTCTATACAGTACCAGGCGTCACTATACAGTACCAGGTGTCTCTATACAGTACCAGGCGTCACTATACAGTACCAGGTGTCTCTATACAGTACCAGGCGTCACTATACAGTACCAGGTGTCTCTATACAGTACCAGGCGTCACTATACAGTACCAGGCGTCACTATACAGTACCAGGCGTCACTATACAGTACCAGGCGTCACTATACAGTACCAGGCGTCACTATACAGTACCAGGTGTCACTATACAGTACCAGGTGTCACTATACAGTACCAGGCGTCACTATACAGTACCAGGTCACTATACAGTACCAGTGTCTCTATACAGTACCAGGTGTCACTATACAGTACCAGGTGTCTATATACAGTACCAGGCGTCACTATACAGTACCAGGCGTCACTATACAGTACCAGGTGTCTCTATACAGTACCAGGCGTCACTATACAGTACCAGGTGTCTCTATACAGTACCAGGCGTCACTATACAGTACCAGGTGTCTCTATACAGTACCAGGTGTCACTATACAGTACCAGGTGTCTCTATACAGTACCAGGTGTCACTATACAGTACCAGGTGTCTCTATACAGTACCAGGCGTCACTATACAGTACCAGGTGTCTCTATACAGTACCAGGTGTCACTATACAGTACCAGGCGTCACTATACAGTACCAGGTGTCACTATACAGTACCAGGTGTCTCTATACAGTACCAGGTGTCACTATACAGTACCAGGTGTCTATATACAGTACCAGGCGTCACTATACAGTACCAGGTGTCACTATACAGTACCAGGTGTCTCTATACAGTACCAGGTGTCTCTATACAGTACCAGGTGTCTCTATACAGTACCAGGTGTCTCTATACAGTACGGTGTCTCTATACAGTACCAGGCGTCACTATACAGTACCAGGTGTCTCTATACAGTACCAGGCGTCACTATACAGTACCAGGCGTCACTTTACAGTACCAGGCGTCACTATACAGTACCAGGTGTCTCTATACAGTACCAGGTGTCACTATACAGTACCAGGCGTCTCTATACAGTACCAGGTGTCTCTATACAGTGCCAGGCGTCTCTATACAGTACCAGGCGTCTCTATACAGTACCAGGCGTCTCTATACAGTACCAGGCGTCTCTATACAGTACCAGGCGTCACTATACAGTACCAGGCGTCACTATACAGTACCAGGCGTCACTATACAGTACCAGGCGTCCCTATACAGTACCAGGCGTCACTATACAGTACCAGGTGTCTCTATACAGTACCAGGCGTCACTATACAGTACCAGGTGTCTCTATACAGTACCAGGCGTCACTATACAGTACCAGGTGTCTCTATACAGTACCAGGCGTCACTATACAGTACCAGGTGTCTCTATACAGTACCAGGTGTCACTATACAGTACCAGGTGTCTCTATACAGTGCCAGGTGTCACTATACAGTACCAGGTGTCTCTATACAGTACCAGGCGTCACTATACAGTACCAGGTGTCTCTATACAGTACCAGGCGTCACTATACAGTACCAGGTGTCTCTATACAGTGCCAGGTGTCACTATACAGTACCAGGCGTCACTATACAGTACCAGGTGTCACTATACAGTACCAGGTGTCTCTATACAGTGCCAGGTGTCTCTATACAGTACCAGGTGTCTCTATACAGTACCAGGTGTCTCTATACAGTGCCAGGTGTCTCTATACAGTACCAGGTGTCACTATACAGTATCAGGCGTCTCTATACAGTACCAGGCGTCTCTATACAGTGTCAGGTGTCTCTATACAGTGTCATTCGTCTTTATACAGTACCAGGTGTCACTATACAGTACCAGGCGTCACTATACAGTACCAGGTGTCCCTATACAGTGCCAGGCGTCTCTATACAGTACCAGGCGTCTCTATACAGTACCAGGCGTCACTATACAGTACCAGGCGTCTCTATACAGTACCAGGTGTCTCTATACAGTACCAGGCGTCTCTATACAGTACCAGGCGTCTCTATACAGTACCAGGCGTCTCTATACAGTACCAGGTGTCTCTATACAGTACCAGGTGTCACTATACAGTACCAGGCGTCACTATACAGTACCAGGCGTCTCTATACAGTACCAGGTGTCTCTATACAGTGCCAGGCGTCTCTATACAGTACCAGGCGTCACTATACAGTACCAGGCGTCTCTATACAGTACCAGGTGTCTCTATACAGTACCAGGCGTCTCTATACAGTACCAGGCGTCTCTATACAGTACCAGGCGTCACTATACAGTACCAGGTGTCTCTATACAGTACCAGGTGTCTCTATACAGTACCAGGCGTCACTATACAGTACCAGGTGTCTCTATACAGTACCAGGTGTCTCTATACAGTACCAGGCGTCTCTATACAGTACCAGGCGTCACTATACAGTACCAGGTGTCTCTATACAGTACCAGGTGTCACTATACAGTACCAGGTGTCACTATACAGTACCAGGTGTCACTATACAGTACCAGGTGTCACTATACAGTACCAGGTGTCCTATACAGTACCAGGTGTCTCTATACAGTACCAGGTGTCTCTATACAGTACCAGGTGTCTCTATACAGTACCAGGTGTCTCTATACAGTACCAGGTGTCTCTATACAGTACCAGGTGTCACTATACAGTACCAGGCGTCTCTATACAGTACCAGCGTCTCTATACAGTACCAGGTGTCTCTATACAGTACCAGGCGTCACTATACAGTACCAGGTGTCACTATACAGTACCAGGCGTCACTATACAGTACCAGGTGTCTCTATACAGTACCAGGTTCTCTATACAGTACCAGGTGTCACTATACAGTACCAGGTGTCTCTATACAGTACCAGGTGTCTCTATACAGTACCAGGTGTCTCTATACAGTACCAGGTGTCTCTATACAGTACCAGGTGTCTCTATACAGTACCAGGTGTCTCTATACAGTACCAGGCGTCACTATACAGTACCAGGTGTCTCTATACAGTACCAGGCGTCACTATACAGTACCAGGTGTTCTATACAGTACCAGGCGTCACTATACAGTACCAGGTGTCTCTATACAGTACCAGGTGTCACTATACAGTACCAGGTGTCTCTATACAGTACCAGGCGTCACTATACAGTACCAGGCGTCACTATACAGTACCAGGCGTCACTATACAGTACCAGCGTTCTATACAGTACCAGGCGTCTACTATACAGTACCAGGTGTCACTATACAGTACCAGGTGTCACTACAGTACCAGTGTCACTATACAGTACCAGGTGTCACTATACAGTACCAGGCGTCTCTATACAGTACCAGGTGTCACTATACAGTACCAGTGTCTCTATACAGTACCAGGCGTCACTATACAGTACCAGGTGTCACTATACAGTACCAGGTGTCTCTATACAGTCCAGGTGTCTCTATACAGTACCAGGTGTCTCTATACAGTACCAGGTGTCTCTATACAGTGCCGGTGTCTCTATACAGTACCAGGTGTCACTATACAGTACCAGGTGTCTCTATACAGTACCAGGCTCACTATACAGTACCAGGCGTCACTATACAGTACCAGGCGTCACTATACAGTACCAGGTGTCTCTATACAGTACCAGGTGTCACTATACAGTACCAGGTGTCTCTATACAGTACCAGGCGTCACTATACAGTACCAGGTGTCTCTATACAGTACCAGGCGTCACTATACAGTACCAGGTGTCTCTATACAGTACCAGGTGTCACTATACAGTACCAGGTGTCTCTATACAGTACCAGGTGTCACTATACAGTACCAGGTGTCTCTATACAGTACCAGGCGTCACTATACAGTACCAGGTGTCTCTATACAGTACCAGGCGTCACTACAGTACCAGTGTCTCTATACAGTACCAGGTGTCACTATACAGTACCAGGCGTCACTATACAGTACCAGGTGTCACTATACAGTACCAGGTGTCTCTATACAGTACCAGGTGTCTCTATACAGTACCAGGTGTCTCTATACAGTACCAGGTGTCTCTATACAGTACCAGGTGTCTCTATACAGTACCAGGTGTCACTATACAGTACCAGGCGTCTCTATACAGTACCAGGCGTCTCTATACAGTGTCAGGTGTCTCTATACAGTCAGGCGTACTATACAGTACCAGGTGTCACTATACAGTACCAGGCGTCACTATACAGTACCAGGTGTCTCTATACAGTACCAGGCGTCTCTATACAGTACCAGGCGTCTCTATACAGTACCAGGCGTCACTATACAGTACCAGGCGTCTCTATACAGTACCAGGTGTCTCTATACAGTACCAGGTGTCACTATACAGTACCAGGCGTCACTATACAGTACCAGGCGTCTCTATACAGTACCAGGTGTCTCTATACAGTACCAGGCGTCTCTATACAGTACCAGGCGTCACTATACAGTACCAGGCGTCTCTATACAGTACCAGGTGTCTCATACAGTACCAGGCGTCTCTATACAGTACCAGGCGTCTCTATACAGTACCAGGCGTCACTATACAGTACCAGGTGTCTCTATACAGTACCAGGTGTCTCTATACAGTACCAGGCGTCTCTATACAGTACCAGGCGTCTCTATACAGTACCAGGTGTCTCTATACAGTACCAGGTGTCTCTATACAGTACCAGGTGTCACTATACAGTACCAGGTGTCACTATACAGTACCAGGTGTCACTATACAGTACCAGGTGTCACTATACAGTACCAGGTGTCTCTATACAGTACCAGGTGTCTCTATACAGTACCAGGTGTCTCTATACAGTACCAGGTGTCTCTATACAGTGCCAGGTGTCTCTATACAGTACCAGGTGTCACTATACAGTACCAGGCGTCTCTATACAGTACCAGGCGTCTCTATACAGTACCAGGTGTCTCTATACAGTACCAGGCGTCACTATACAGTACCAGGTGTCACTATACAGTACCAGGCGTCACTATACAGTACCAGGTGTCTCTATACAGTACCAGGCGTCACTATACAGTACCAGGCGTCACTATACAGTACCAGGCGTCACTATACAGTACCAGGCGTCACTATACAGTACCAGGCGTCACTATACAGTACCAGGTGTCACTATACAGTACCAGGTGTCACTATACAGTACCAGGTGTCTCTATACAGTACCAGGTGTCTCTATACAGTACCAGGTGTCTCTATACAGTACCAGGTGTCACTATACAGTACCAGGTGTCTCTATACAGTACCAGGTGTCTCTATACAGTACCAGGTGTCTCTATACAGTACCAGGTGTCTCTATACAGTACCAGGCGTCACTATACAGTACCAGGTGTCTCTATACAGTACCAGGTGTCTCTATACAGTACCAGGTGTCTCTATACAGTACCAGGTGTCTCTATACAGTACCAGGCGTCACTATACAGTACCAGGCGTCACTATACAGTACCAGGCGTCACTATACAGTACCAGGTGTCTCTATACAGTACCAGGTGTCACTATACAGTACCAGGCGTCACTATACAGTACCAGGCGTCACTATACAGTACCAGGTGTCTCTATACAGTACCAGGCGTCCTATACAGTACCAGGCGTCACTATACAGTACCAGGCGTCACTATACAGTACCAGGCGTCACTATACAGTACCAGGTGTCTCTATACAGTACCAGGTGTCTCTATACAGTACCAGGTGTCTCTATACAGTACCAGGTGTCTCTATACAGTACCAGGTGTCTCTATACAGTACCAGGTGTCTCTATACAGTACCAGGTGTCTCTATACAGTACCAGGTGTCTCTATACAGTACCAGGTGTCTCTATACAGTACCAGGCGTCACTATACAGTACCAGGTGTCTCTATACAGTACCAGGCGTCACTATACAGTACCAGGCGTCACTATACAGTACCAGGCGTCACTATACAGTACCAGGCGTCACTATACAGTACCAGGCGTCACTATACAGTACCAGGTGTCTCTATACAGTACCAGGCGTCACTATACAGTACCAGGTGTCTCTATACAGTACCAGGCGTCACTATACAGTACCAGGTGTCTCTATACAGTACCAGGTGTCACTATACAGTACCAGGTGTCTCTATACAGTACCAGGTGTCACTATACAGTACCAGGTGTCTCTATACAGTACCAGGCGTCACTATACAGTACCAGGTGTCTCTATACAGTACCAGGTGTCACTATACAGTACCAGGCGTCACTATACAGTACCAGGTGTCACTATACAGTACCAGGTGTCTCTATACAGTACCAAGTGTCACTATACAGTACCAGGTGTCTATATACAGTACCAGGCGTCACTATACAGTACCAGGTGTCACTATACAGTACCAGGTGTCTCTATACAGTACCAGGTGTCTCTATACAGTACCAGGTGTCTCTATACAGTACCAGGTGTCTCTATACAGTACCAGGTGTCTCTATACAGTACCAGGTGTCTCTATACAGTACCAGGCGTCACTATACAGTACCAGGTGTCTCTATACAGTACCAGGCGTCACTATACAGTACCAGGTGTCTCTATACAGTACCAGGCGTCACTATACAGTACCAGGTGTCTCTATACAGTACCAGGCGTCACTATACAGTACCAGGTGTCATATACAGTACCAGGTGTCACTATACAGTACCAGGCGTCACTATACAGTACCAGGTGTCACTATACAGTACCAGGTGTCTCTATACAGTACCAGTGTCACTATACAGTACCAGGTGTCTATATACAGTACCAGGCGTCACTATACAGTACCAGGTGTCACTATACAGTACCAGGTGTCTCTATACAGTACCAGGTGTCTCTATACAGTACCAGGTGTCTCTATACAGTACCAGGTGTCTCTATACAGTACAGGTGTCTCTATACAGTACCAGGCGTCACTATACAGTACCAGGTGTCTCTATACAGTACCAGGCGTCACTATACAGTACCAGGCGTCACTATACAGTACCAGGCGTCACTATACAGTACCAGGTGTCTCTATACAGTACCAGGTGTCACTATACAGTACCAGGCGTCTCTATACAGTACCAGGTGTCTCTATACAGTGCCAGGCGTCTCTATACAGTACCAGGCGTCTCTATACAGTACCAGGCGTCTCTATACAGTACCAGGCGTCTCTATACAGTACCAGGCGTCACTATACAGTACCAGGTGTCACTATACAGTACCAGGCGTCACTATACAGTACCAGGCGTCTCTATACAGTACCAGGCGTCACTATACAGTACCAGGTGTCTCTATACAGTACCAGGCGTCACTATACAGTACCAGGTGTCTCTATACAGTACCAGGCGTCACTATACAGTACCAGGTGTCTCTATACAGTACCAGGTGTCACTATACAGTACCAGGTGTCTCTATACAGTACCAGTGTCACTATACAGTACCAGGTGTCTCTATACAGTACCAGGCGTCACTATACAGTACCAGGTGTCTCTATACAGTACCAGGCGTCACTATACAGTACCAGGTGTCTCTATACAGTACCAGGTGTCACTATACAGTACCAGGCGTCACTATACAGTACCAGGTGTCACTATACAGTACCAGGTGTCTCTATACAGTACCAGGTGTCTCTATACAGTACCAGGTGTCTCTATACAGTACCAGGTGTCACTATACAGTACCAGGCGTCACTATACAGTACAGGGTCTCTATACAGTACCAGGCGTCTCTATACAGTACCAGGTGTCTCTATACAGTACCAGGCGTCACTATACAGTACCAGGTGTCACTATACAGTACCAGGTGTCCTATATACAGTACCAGGTGTCACTATACAGTACCAGGCGTCACTATACAGTACCAGGTGTCACTATACAGTACCAGGTGTCTCTATACAGTACCAGGTGTCTCTATACAGTACCAGGGTCTCTATACAGTACCAGGTGTCACTATACAGTACCAGGCGTCTCTATACAGTACCAGGCGTCACTATACAGTACCAGGTGTCTCTATACAGTGTCCATACGTCACTATACAGTACCAGGTGTCACTATACAGTACCAGGCGTCACTATACAGTACCAGGTGTCCTATACAGTACCAGGCGTCTCTATACAGTACCAGGTGTCTCTATACAGTACCAGGCGTCACTATACAGTACCAGGCGTCTCTATACAGTACCAGGTGTCTCTATACAGCCAGCGTCTCTATACAGTACCAGGCGTCTCTATACAGTACCAGGCGTCACTATACAGTACCAGGTGTCACTATACAGTACCAGGTGTCACTATACAGTACCAGGCGTCACTATACAGTACCAGGCGTCTCTATACAGTACCAGGTGTCTCTATACAGTACCAGGCGTCTCTATACAGTACCAGGCGTCACTATACAGTACCAGGCGTCTCTATACAGTACCAGGTGTCTCTATACAGTACCAGGCGTCTCTATACAGTACCAGGCGTCACTATACAGTACCAGGCGTCACTATACAGTACCAGTGTCACTATACAGTACCAGGCGTCTCTATACAGTACCAGGCGTCTCTATACAGTACCAGGCGTCTCTATACAGTACCAGGCGTCTCTATACAGTACCAGGCGTCACTATACAGTACCAGTGTCTCTATACAGTACCAGGTGTCACTATACAGTACCAGGCGTCACTATACAGTACCAGGTGTCACTATACAGTACCAGGTGTCTCTATACAGTACCAGGTGTCTCTATACAGTACCAGGTGTCTCTATACAGTACCAGGTGTCTCTATACAGTACCAGGTGTCTCTATACAGTACCAGGTGTCACTATACAGTACCAGGCGTCTCTATACAGTACCAGGCGTCACTATACAGTGTCAGGTGTCTCTATACAGTACCAGGCGTCTCTATACAGTACCAGTGTCACTATACAGTACCAGGCGTCACTATACAGTACCAGGTGTCACTATACAGTGCCAGCGTCTCTATACAGTACCAGGCGTCTCTATACAGTACCAGCGTCACTATACAGTACCAGGCGTCTCTATACAGTACCAGGTGTCTCTATACAGTACCAGGCGTCTCTATACAGTACCAGCGTCTCTATACAGTACCAGGCGTCTCTATACAGTACCAGGTGTCTCTATACAGTACCAGGTGTCACTATACAGTACCAGGCGTCACTATACAGTACCAGGCGTCTCTATACAGTACCAGGTGTCTCTATACAGTACCAGGCGTCTCTATACAGTACCAGGCGTCACTATACAGTACCAGGCGTCTCTATACAGTACCAGGTGTCTCTATACAGTACCAGGCGTCACTCTATACAGTACCAGGCGTCCTATACAGTACCAGGCGTCACTATACAGTACCAGGTGTCTCTATACAGTACCAGGCGTCTCTATACAGTACCAGGCGTCACTATACAGTACCAGGTGTCTCTATACAGTACCATGTGTCTCTATACAGTACCAGGCGTCTCTATACAGTACCAGGCGTCTCTATACAGTACCAGGTGTCTCTATACAGTACCAGGTGTCTCTATACAGTACCAGGTGTCACTATACAGTACCAGGTGTCACTATACAGTACCAGGTGTCACTATACAGTACCAGGTCACTATACAGTACCAGTGTCTCTATACAGTACCAGTGTCTCTATACAGTACCAGTGTCTCTATACAGTACCAGGTGTCACTATACAGTACCAGGTGTCTCTATACAGTACCAGGTGTCACTATACAGTACCAGGCGTCTCTATACAGTACCAGGCGTCTCTATACAGTACCAGGTGTCTCTATACAGTACCAGGCGTCTCTATACAGTACCAGGTGTCACTATACAGTACCAGGCGTCACTATACAGTACCAGGTGTCTCTATACAGTACCAGGCGTCACTATACAGTACCAGTGTCACTATACAGTACCAGGCGTCACTATACAGTACCAGGCGTCACTATACAGTACCAGGCGTCACTATACAGTACCAGTGTCACTATACAGTACCAGGTGTCACTATACAGTACCAGGTGTCACTATACAGTACCAGGCGTCACTATACAGTACCAGCGTCTCTATACAGTACCAGGCTCATTACAGTACCAGGCGTCACTATACAGTACCAGGTGTCACTATACAGTACCAGGTGTCTCTATACAGTACCAGGTGTCTCTATACAGTACCAGTGTCTCTATATAGTACCAGGTGTCTCTATACAGTACCAGGTGTCCTCTATACAGTACCAGTGTCCTCTATACAGTACCAGGTGTCACTATACAGTACCAGTGTCTCTATACAGTACCAGGCGTCACTATACAGTACCAGGTGTCTCTATACAGTACCAGGCGTCACTATACAGTACCAGGGTCACTATACAGTACCAGGCGTCACTATACAGTACCAGGTGTCTCTATACAGTACCAGGTGTCACTATACAGTACCAGGCGTCACTATACAGTACCAGGCGTCACTATACAGTACCATGTCTCTATACAGTACCAGGCGTCACTATACAGTACCAGGCGTCACTATACAGTACCAGGCGTCACTATACAGTACCAGGCGTCACTATACAGTACCAGGTGTCTCTATACAGTACCAGGTGTCACTATACAGTACCAGTGTCTCTATACAGTACCAAGTGTCTATACAGTACCAGGTGTCTCTATACAGTACCAGGTGTCTCTATACAGTACCAGGCGTCACACCATATACAGTACCAGGTGTCTCTATACAGTACCAGGCGTCACTATACAGTGCCAGCGTCACTATACAGTACCAGGCGTCACTATACAGTACCAGGCGTCACTATACAGTACCAGGGTCACTATACAGTACCAGGTGTCTATACAGTACCAGGCGTCACTATACAGTACCAGGTGTTCTATACAGTACCAGGCGTCACTATACAGTACCAGTGTCACTATACAGTACCAGGTGTCACTATACAGTACCAGGCGTCACTATACAGTACCAGGTGTCTCTATACAGTACCAGGTGTCACTATACAGTACCAGGCGTCACTATACAGTACCAGGTGTCACTATACAGTACCAGGTGTCCTATACAGTACCAGGTGTCACTATACAGTACCAGTGTCTCTATACAGTACCAGGCGTCACTATACAGTACCAGGTGTCACTATACAGTACCAGGTGTCTCTATACAGTACCAGTGTCTCTATACAGTACCAGGTGTCTCTATACAGTACCAGGTGTCTCTATACAGTACCAGGTGTCACTATACAGTACCAGGTGTCTCTATACAGTACCAGCGTCACTATACAGTACCAGGTGTCTCTATACAGTACCAGGCGTCACTATACAGTACCAGGTGTACTATACAGTACCAGGCGTCACTATACAGTACCAGGTGTCTCTATACAGTCCAGGTCTCTATACAGTACCAGGTGTCTCTATACAGTACCAGGTGTCTCTATACAGTACCAGGTGTCTCTATACAGTACCAGGTGTCTCTATACAGTACCAGGTGTCTCTATACAGTACCAGGCGTCACTATATAGTACCAGGTGTCTCTATACAGTACCAGGCGTCACTATACAGTACCAGGCGTCACTATACAGTACCAGGCGTCACTATACAGTACCAGGTGTCTCTATACAGTACCAGGTGTCACTATACAGTACCAGGCGTCACTATACAGTACCAGGCGTCACTATACAGTACCAGGTGTCTCTATACAGTACCAGGCGTCACTATACAGTACCAGGTGTCACTATACAGTACCAGGCGTCACTATACAGTACCAGGTCACTATACAGTACCAGGTGTCTCTATACAGTACCAGGTGTCTCTATACAGTACCAGGTGTCTCTATACAGTACCAGGTGTCTATACAGTACCAGGTGTCTCTATACAGTACCAGGTGTCTCTATACAGTACCAGGCGTCACTATACAGTACCAGGTGTCTCTATACAGTACCAGGCGTCACTATACAGTACCAGCGTCACTATACAGTACCAGGCGTCACTATACAGTACCAGGCGTCACTATACAGTACCAGCGTCACTATACAGTACCAGGTGTCTATACAGTACCAGGCGTCACTATACAGTACCAGGTGTCTCTATACAGTACCAGGCGTCACTATACAGTACCAGGTGTCTCTATACAGTACCAGGTTCACTATACAGTACCAGGTGTCACTATACAGTACCAGGTGTCTCTATACAGTACCAGGCGTCACTATACAGTACCAGGTGTCTCTATACAGTACCAGGTGTCACTATACAGTACCAGGCGTCACTATACAGTACCAGGTGTCACTATACAGTACCAGGTGTCTCTATACAGTACCAGGTGTCACTACAGTACCAGGTGTCTCTATACAGTACCAGGCGTCACTATACAGTACCAGGTGTCACTATACAGTACCAGGTGTCTCTATACAGTACCAGGTGTCTCTATACAGTACCAGGTGTCTCTATACAGTACCAGGTGTCTCTATACAGTACCAGGTTCTCTATACAGTACCAGTGTCTCTATACAGTACCACGTCACTATACAGTACCAGTGTCTCTATACAGTACCAGGCGTCACTATACAGTACCAGGTGTCTATACAGTACCAGGCGTCCTATACAGTACCAGGTGTCTCTATACAGTACCAGTGTCCTATACAGTACCAGGTGTCACTATACAGTACCAGGTGTCACTATACAGTACCAGGCGTCACTATACAGTACCAGGTGTCACTATACAGTACCAGTGTCACTATACAGTACCAGGTGTCATATACAGTACCAGGTGTCTCTATACAGTACCAGGTGTCACTATACAGTACCAGGTGTCACTATACAGTACCAGGTGTCTCTATACA
>WNGS01162783.1:0-22405 GCA_020271785.1 Procambarus virginalis
TCATTGTTAATAAACGGTAAATTTATATATTTACCTAACAGACCCATACCTAACTGACACGGATCTTTGCTAAATATTGCAACTTCATTGTTCAGAAAGGATTGGTGTCAGGTATATTCCTAAATGACTTGCGCCTAACCTGCTTGGATCTTTGTTGAATATTGTTTCTATATTCTAAGGAAAGTGAATATACAGCTGCTGTTAAAACTGTGGCATGTATTGTTCTTGTTATTATATATATATATATATATATATATATATATATATATATATATATATATATATATATATATATATATATATTGGTGTATACTGGCAGCAGGTTTTCTTTTAAACATGTCTCATTGAATATGACCGCATATTCTGTATTTACTATCTTCTGATTTAAGGCTTCTATCCCTCTAACTATTTTCTTAGCATCAGGGTTTAGCTGAAAGAGGAGTTCTCCAAAACTCATTTTCGTAATTTCAAGGTGAAGAAAAAAGTGAATTACTATAGAATGTATTACACTTATTTATACAATTTGCACAACGTTTCGAACCTCCATGGTTCATTCTCAAGTGAAAAGAATTTTCAGAACTGGTTGATTTATACCCGCACTGGGTCAGGTGATAAGACAATAAAGGTAAAAACATGGGGGATACATAAGGGATAAATGGGGGGTGAAACACATAAGATCATAAGAATAAAGGTAACTGCGGAAGGCCTATTGGCCCATACGAGGCAGCACCTATCTACGTACAAAGATTAATCAGGTGTAATTGGCCTGTTATGTTGAACAGTGTCTTCTGTGTTGGCATCGTTATGTTCTGGTCTTGTCCTTACTCTCATGGTGGGTAGAGTAAATAGTTCCGTGATTTGGGTGTTCATGGTAGGTTGTTCTATTCTTATGTGAATTGCTTCAAGAATTTGTAATCTTCTTGCAACTTGGGTTTTGTCTATTATACAGGTATTTTTGTTCAACATTTCTCTTGTTAGGGTGATGTCATGGGCTTGTCTCATGTGATTCCTAGGGGCACTGGATTGAAGATGACATGTCATACGCCTCGTCAGCTTGGTCGACGTCATACCTATGTACTTAGATTGAAGGTTACATGCTTCGTGGGGGCAAGTGTACATGTATACAACGCTTGACTGCTGTAGAGGGTTCTCCGTCGGCTTCGGGCTGTTTTTGATAAGGAACTGGTGGTACACACATTAAGACAGCTGACACTGTACACACATTTAGACAGCTGACACTACACATTCTCCAGGACTACGGTATACTCAGTGTGTATACTCAGAGAAGATGAATATACATCAGTGGGTGTATATACACTCATGAACTCATTGCGAGCTGCCCTTCAGCGTGGACCAAGCTTCAACTACTAACGTTGAACAAATAAACAAATAAAAAACAACAGCAAACATATCCCTGAATATTTTTTGTTTCAACAAATTCAATTAATTACTCGCCTATCCCCCCCCCCCTCCCTGTAATCCATTAATCCAGGGCCCCGTAGCCCTTCCACTGCGTTAGCAGTTATCTTCCGACCTGAGCTCTGATGGCCTGAAAGAACCACAAACGCCCATTTTCTGTTGGATATCAAATTTAGAAAACGCGTTTCGTGTTGGCTATCAGTATTGAGAATGAATCAGTTGGATGGACCAATCTAGGTACGGCTTCTCCATAATGGTCAAACCTGGTTTTGCCTCTAACAATTGTTTTTACTAATTGTCGAGTGGGGTAGTTATGATGTGAGTGTAATTTTCACTGCGCTGTATGGAGGAGGGTAGGAGGGAGGAGAGAGGGAGAGAGAGAGAGAGAGAGAGAGAGAGAGAGAGAGAGAGAGAGAGAGAGAGAGAAACATTCAATCTCCACGCGGTCGTAATATCAACTGATATCTATTTTTTTTCTTGCAGGGATATTCCTGCGCGGGCCCTAAGCCTCTGGCTGACTCCATACACAGTTTCAAATGTAGATATGATAGAGCCCAGTAGGCTCAGGAACCTGTACACCAGTTGATTGACGGTTGAGAGGCGGGACCAAAGAGCCAGAGCTCAACCCCCACAAGCACAACTAGGAGAGTACACACACAGGTCAACCCCAAGGTGACCACCACCCAACCACCAACATGAGGGAGGGGGGGGGGGGTTGTGTGTTGTCATGGTCACAAGCGAGGTTGGGTCAGCCAGTGTGAGGTGGCCCTAATGGTGGTGATTGGATGTTCCCTCACGGAGCGTCATTCACTGCCTTCAAATGAGGTGGTCCAGCCCGCCTGACTGTCCATGAGCCGCCTCCAGCCACACTCTGTATTGTTTAGTGCTGGTACACGTGTGTGTGTACTCACCTAGTAGTACTCACCTAGTTGTGATTCCGGGGTTGAGCTCTGGCTCTTTGGTCCCGCCTCTCAACTGTCAATCAACTGGTGTACAGATTCCAGAGCCTATTGGGCTCTATCATATCTAAACTTGAAACTGTGTATGGAGTCAGCCTCCACCACATCACTGTCTAATGCATTCCATCTTTTAACTACTCTGACACTGAAAAAGTTCTTTCTAACGTCCCTGTGGCTCATTTAGGTACTCAGTCTCCACCTGTGTCCCCTTGTCCGCGTATCACCCGTGTTAAACAGTTTATCCTTTTTAACCCTTTCAATTCCTCTGAGAATTTTGTAGGTAGTGATCATGTCTCCCCTTACTCTTCTGTCTTCCAGTGTCGTGAGGTGCATTTCCCGCAGCCTTTCCCAGCCTTCCAGCCAACTCATGCCTCTTAGTTCTGGGACTAGTCTAGTGGCATACCTCTGTGTCAAAGGCTTTCTGGCAATCTAAAAATATGCAGTCTGCCCACCCCCCCCCTCGCTTTCTTGTCTGATACTTGTTGCCTGATCGTAGAATTCAATTATTCCTGTGAGGCAGGACTTGCCATCCCTGAAACCATTTTGGTATTGTGTCACAAAGTTCCTTCTCTCCAGATCTTCCAAAGCTTTTTTCGCACAATTTTCTCCATTAACTTGCATGGTATGCAAGTTAGGGACACTGGGCTGTAGTTCAGTGCTTCCTATCTGTCCCTCTTCTTGTATTACGGGACAACGTTCGCAATCTTCCAAATTTTTGGCATTTCACCTGTTACCAGTGATTTGTTATTCACCATGGAGAGTCGCAGGCACAGTGCTTCTACTCCTTCCATTAGTATCCATGGCGATATTCCATCCTGGCCTATAGCCTTTGTCACATCCAACTTTAGCAAACGCTTCCTTACATCTCCACTGATAATCCCAAATTCATCTAGTGGTGCCTGGTTAACTATTCCTTCCCTTATCTCTGGAACGTCGCCTTGCTCCAATGTGAGGACTTCCTGGAATTTCCTGTTGTGTTCCTTGCACACTTCTTTGTCGTTAGTAGTGAATCTGTCTGCCCCTATCCTTAATTTCATTACCTGTTCCTTCACTGTTGTCTTTCTCCTGATGTGGCTGTGTAGCAATGTAGGTTGAGTCTTAGCCTTGCTTGCTATGTCATTTTCATATTGCCCTTCTGTCTCTCTTCTCACCCTGACGTATTCATTCTTGGCACTCTCGTATCCTTCTCTGCCGTCAGGTGTCCTGTTAGTTCTATAGTTTCTCCACGCATTTTTACTCTCTTGCCTAGCTAGCTTATATCTCTGATTAAACCATGGGTTTCTCATCTGCATTTAATTTTTTACCTTTTGGGCCAGGATTAACTTTTCTGCTGCCTCCTTACATTTCAGTGTGATGTATTCCATCAAGTCTTGGGCCTTCTTTCCCCTTAGCTCTGTTTCCCATGTTATATCCATTAGGAATTTTCTCATCTCCTCATAGTTTCCCTTACGGAATGCTAACTTTTTGCTTTCAGTTCCCTTCCTCGCGTACTTTAACCCTTCTTCGACCAGATACTCAAATGTCAGTACACTGTGGTCACTCATTCCTGGTGTTGGACGCCTGTTAGGCACCATACACATAGGGTGACCTATACCCTCTTAAGCTAAACAACTTAATAAGTATCAACAACGTGGTCAGCAGATTTTAATGCAATCTGCCCTACCCAGCAGAGCTCAGACCAGACGCAGCCTGGGCATCGGAGCGTGCACACGCGCTCCCTTCACACACTAGCTAGCTCCTGGCCTGGTGTACAAGAATATATATATATATATATATATATTATAATAAACTAGGAAAAGCAGCGGACGTTTGGTACTCCAATTCCTGCCCACAACTAATCATTCTACAGCAACAACGTTCGATGAAACACTACTGGGGCCTCGAAGTCAATTTCCCTTATGTCGGAGTCATTCAGAGTGAATACTAGGTCGTGTGGGGGTAGTGGGATGCTCCCCTCAGTAAAGCTGTCAACACCAGCGCCTCTGGCCACACACTTTGGTCCTGGCAATGCTTTCCCATGTGTGGTGACTCGTGGTGACCCGCTGACCCCTGGTGTACGGTAGTGACCTGTGACCTCTATGGCTGGTGACGAGGGAAGGGAAGGTCGTGAGGAGAAGGGAAGGTCGTGAGGGGAAGTGAAGGTCGTGAGGGAAGGGAAGGGGAGATCGTTTAGGAAGGGGGAGACGGGGACCCCACGAGTGGGGGGTGGGAAGGGGGAAGTGTGTACTCAGTGGAAGGGGGAGAGGGCGGGCTGAGGGCAGACGTGTTCCCAGCTCCGTACACACTAACATGAGAAGAATTAATCAGCTTTCCAGCCTGTGTCGCACGACCTCAGGTGGAACCTGGTCCAACCATGGGACAGGTGGAACCTGGTCCAACCATGGGACAGGTGGGTCCTAGTCCAACCATGGGACAGGTGGGACCTAGTCCAACCATGGGACAGGTGGGACCTAGTCCAACCATGGGACAGGTGGGACCTGGTCCAACCATGGGACAGGTGGGTCCTAGTCCAACCATGAGACAGGTGAGGACTGGTCCAACCATGGGATAGGTGGGACCTAGTCCAACCATGGGATAGGTGGGACCTAGTCCAACCATGGGACAGGTGGGACCTAGTCCAACCATGGGACAGTTGGGACCTGGTCCAACCATGGGACAGGTGAGGGCTGGTCCAACCATGGAACCGTTCCTGATCTAAGTGGACTGAATTATGAACAAAACTGATGGAACCGAAGCTCATTTCTCTGAAGGAAAGAATGAAGGAATGGGACAGACATGTTAACTTCGTACAAGATACTAAGAACAATTGACAAAGTAGATACAGAAGGATTGTTCATATTAAGAAACAGAACGACAGGGTAGAGTGCGGAACACAGCTCAGCCACAGAGAGAACTTTTTAACTCCCAGAGTCATTGATAAGTGGAAGGGACAAGATGAGGTAATTGTCCAGTCCAGTTTGGTACACAACTTTAAATGTAAATATATACATCTGGGCGAGAACTACTAGGTGAGTACAATTGGGTGAGTACAAGGGGTTGAGTACAACTGGTTGAGTAAACACACACACACACACACACACTACGTGCCAATGAGATGTATTGCAATGCAACAATGCAAGCGTTGCACTTCCTCGTCTGCAACACCCACATTGTGATCTGGGCGTGTCTCCAGCACCACCACCTCTCTCCTACCCTACACAACACTGCCAGGTTTTACTCAGTAACCTCATGCCTACACCACCTGCTGAAGCTGTTGGTGTCTGTGGGGTTTACTGAAGCTGTTGTCTGTGGGGTTTACTGAAGCTGTTAATGTCTGTGGGGTTTACTGAAGCTGTTGATGTCTGTGGGGTTTACTGAAGTTGTTGACGTCTGTGGGGTTTACTGAAGCTGTTGTCTGTGGGGTTTACTGAAGCTGTTGATGTCTGTGGGGTTTACTGAAGTTGTTGATGTCTGTGGGGTTTACTGAAGCTGTTGTCTGTGGGGTTTACTGAAGCTGTTGATGTCTGTGGGGTTTACTGAAGTTGTTGATGTCTGTGGGGTTTACTGAAGCTGTTGTCTGTGGGGTTTACTGAAGTTGTTGATGTCTGTGGGGTTTACTGAAGCTGTTGATGTTTGTGGGGTTTACTGAAGCTGTTGGTGTCTGTGGGGTTTACTGAAGCTGTTGATGTCTGTGGGGTTTACTGAAGCTGTTGGTGTCTGTGGGGTTTACTGAAGCTGTTGGTGTCTGTGGGGTTTACTGAAGTTGTTGATGTCTGTGGGGTTTACTGAAGCTGTTAATGTCTGTGGGGTTTACTGAAGCTGTTGATGTCTGTGGGGTTTACTGAAGCTGTTAATGTCTGTGGGGTTTACTGAAGCTGTTAATGTCTGTGGGGTTTACTGAAGCTGTTGATGTCTGTGGGGTTTACTGAAGCTGTTAATGTCTGTGGCGTTTACTGAAGCTGTTAATGTCTGTGGGGTTTACTGAAGCTGTTAATGTCTGTGGGGTTTACTGAAGCTGGTAAGTAAATTGTCCTTACCTGGGGGTAAGGACAATGTTTCCTGGGCGTGAGGACAGTGTTTCCTGGGGGTTATCTTGAGATGATTTCGGGGCTTTAATGTCCCCGCGGCCCGGTCCTCGACCAGGCCTACACCCCCAGGAAGCAGCCCGTGACAGCTGACTAACACCCAGGTACCTATTTTACTGCTAGGTAACAGGGGCATAGGGTGAAAGAAACTCTTCCCATTGTTTCTCGCCGGCGCCTGGGATCGAACCCAGGACCACAGGATCACAAGTCCAGCGTGCTGTCCGCTCGGCCGACCGGGAATGTGTATGTAAGTATCCACACATTGCATCATAAGCCACTTACCCAGAATTAATTCTTAAACTGGTCAAATTAACCTTCTAATTTATAAACCATTAAATGATGGTACCCGACATTACCCGGGTCGATCTCAAGGGTTGTGTCATATAAGTTCTGCTGGCCCCCACCGCCCCCTCGCCTCCCCATAGGATGCAAACCTGCCGTCATAACACACGTTGAGTACGTAACTGTATGAATTCCCTAATAAAGAAGACAGATAATGAAACTATGGACTCTGATCTTCACCAATTTCCATTAAAGGGGCCAGTGGGGCCGACCCCGACCCTCCTACGACAGTCCTTCCCCACCCGCTAGTTACCCTGCATACTTTATCGAGTCTAGCCACAAACATCTGGCCTCCAACCCTGAACAGAAAAAAATACATCCCACATGAGGTCAAAACCCATCATGAGAGAGGGAGAGCACTGCTGGAAGCCACAAGAACATATCCGCTATGTTTTAGGTCCTTGACACGTGCCCAACCTACCAAGAGCAATGCCCAGTGCCCAAATATGGCCAGGGATGACCAGAGATGCTGGGAAGTACTTCTTTAACGTGAGATGAGTACATATATGGAATTAACTAGGCAGCGAGGAGGTGCAGGCGGACTCCAAACATGGGGTCATATGTAGATTTGTCGGCACATAAAGGGTTCAAGTACCTGAAGAGCAGTCAGTGTGAGGTCAGGTGTGTGGTGGCCTCCTGAGACACCTGACTGCTCTCTCTCCCTCCCTCCCGCTCGGTGGTGTAGGGGTACGGTTGGTGCACGGTGGTGTAAGGGGTACGGCTGGTGCACGGTGGTGTAGGGGTACGGCTGGTGCACGGTGGTGTAGGGGTACGGCTGGTGCACGGTGGTGTAGGGGGTACGGCTGGTGCACGGTGGTGTAGGGGGTACGGCTGGTGCACGGTGGTGTAGGGGGTACGGCTGGTGCACGGTGGTGTAGGGCGTACGGCTGGTGCACGGTGGTGTAGGGGTACGGCTGGTGCACGGTGGTGTAGGGGGTACGGCTGGTGCACGGTGGTGTAGGGGTACGGCTGGTGCACGGTGGTGTAGGGGGTACGGCTGGTGCACGGTGGTGTAGGGGGTACGGCTGGTGCACGGTGGTGTAGGGGGTACGGCTGGTGCACGGTGGTGTAGGGGGTACGGCTGGTGCACGGTGGTGTAGGGGGTACGGCTGGTGCACGGTGGTGTAGGGGGTACGGCTGGTGCACGGTGGTGTAGGGGGTACGGCTGGTGCACGGTGGTGTAGGGGGTACGGCTGGTGCACGGTGGTGTAGGGGTACGGCTGGTGCACGGTGGTGTAGGGGGTACGGCTGGTGCACGGTGGTGTAGGGGTACGGCTGGTGCACGGTGGTGTACGGCTGGTGCACGGTGGTGTACGGCTGGTGCACGGTGGTGTAGGGGTACGGCTGGTGCACGGTGGTGTAGGGGGTACGGCTGGTGCACGGTGGTGTAGGGATACGGCTGGTGCACGGTGGTGTACGGCTGGTGCACGGTGGTTTAGGGGTACGGCTGGTGCACGGTGGTGTAGGGGGTACGGCTGGTGATGTAAAGCCGCTGCTCCGTACACCGGCTCTCTCCGGTACGGTCTCCCGGTCTCTTGTCATCGCAGCCTTTGTCCCCCACACTAGCGAGGACGGTCTCTCTCTCTCTCTCTCTCTCTCTCTCTCTCTCTCTCTCTCTCTCTCTCTCTCTCTCTCTCTCTTTAGTTTCTTGAAAAACAAAGACGAATTAGCGTTTTAAATGCGTAACAAGGCATCTGTTTTCCACATTCTCCGCTCCTTTAATATGTTCTCCTAAGGGCATACTGTTGGAGGTGTAGGCTCCATCGGGTTAATTCTTATGACGGAACTGTGCCAAAAAATTTAAATAATTATTGTCAGATCTGACCAACATTATATCATCATTATTTCTTAAGTAGACGTCAAAGTGTTGCGCAGCACTCACAAGCCACTGGTTCTTTATCACTGAATAATTCCCTTGACAATCACTTAATTTCTTGGAATAATAAGCCACAGGGTGTTCTATCCCCTTGGTTAGCATCATTCTGTGACAACACTATCCCCTATCCCGTCGTCTGAAGCACCGACCGTTAATATGGCTCTATCATTGATATTAGGGGGCATGAACATGGGAGATGATATCAGTATGGCTTTTGGGCTTTCAAAAGCTATATGACAGTCCTTGGTCCACATGAACTTTGTTCCCTTCTTCAGGAGACTTGTCAAAGGCTCTGCTATCATCGAGAAGTTAAGAACGAACTTACGGTAGAATCCGGCCATTCCAAGGAAACGCAGGACCTTCTTAAGTGTTGAAGGAGTCGGGTACTGGACGACGGCTTCTACGCTGCTGTTCTTAGGAGCGATCCATCCTTCTCCTTCTCCCACCACATGTCCTAAAGAGAAAACAAAGGTCATAACAAATTCCGATTTATGCAGATTGACTACAAACCGAGCTTGATGAGTAGTCAAAAAGAGTGCTTACACATATTGTAAATGGGCCTCCCAATTTGTGTCGTAGATGAAGACATAGACAATCATACAGTGACAATAGACAGTGTGTGTGCCCATGGCATTCTCTTCGTCGCGTAGTACAATAGACATCAATCACTCAAACATAGAGGCAGCATTTTTCATTCCAAATGGCATCACTTGACACTCAAAATGACCAGCAGGAGTCACAAAAGCAAAATAGGTTTGGCACACTCTGTCAGAGGTACCTGCCAATAGCCCTTGAAGAGGTCGAACCTCGTTAGGAAAGATGGTATCAATACACACTTCTATCCTGGGAAGGTGATATGTATCAGCTACTGTGACCTTGTTAACCTGTCTGTAATCTGTGTGTTCATTACCAGGCTTGGGTACTAGCAGAACAGGGAATGACCACGGACTAATACTTGGGCCGATCAGATTATGTTGGAGCATGTAGTCTATCTCACCACCTCCTTCTTGCGAGGAATGAGTCGGTAGGGATGTTGCTTTATCGGTCTCACTTCCTCCTCCAGGATAACATGGTGCTACAAAACTTACGTCAGACTTGGAGCAATTCGGAAAATAGACTTATATCGTTATATTAACTCTATGAGGGATCGCTGTTGCTTCTCAGGCACGTGAGTTAACTTGGTAGGTAGCTTCATCAGAATCACTAAACTTGATGGTACTTACTCACCAACGTCCTCCATCACCTCTTGGTCCATGTCCCCTTGCCACCACCACCGTCACTGGGCGAATGTTCCGTCCTTGGTGCAGCTTCACCATGTACCGGTACATGGGAGCCGGTCGGCCGAGTGGACAGCACGCTGGACTTGTGATCCTGGGTTCGATCCCAGGCGCCGGCGAGAAACAATGGGCAGAGTTCCTTTCACCCTATGCCCCTGTTACCTAGCAGTAAAATAGGTACCTGGGAGTTAGTCAGCTGTCACGGGCTGCTTCCTGGGGGTAGAGGCCTGGTCGAGGACCGGGCCGCGGGGACACTAAAGCCCTGAAATCATCTCAAGATACTCAAGATAACCATGGGGAGCGGTTCTCTCCTCAGGTTTATACTTTGTAAAAGGTTTTCAGTACGTCTTGGAAACATATCTTGTGGAGGTCCTATGGGTTAAAATGTTTTCTTCAGCCATGGTGGCAGCAGCACCCAAAGTCTCTACTTGCTGTTCCTCCAAGTACGTTTTCAGATCACCTGATAGACACTCCTTGATGTCTTCTAACAAAACAAGTTTTTCCAGCTGTTTCCTAGTCTCAGCCTTCCGAGACACGCACCATTCGTAAAAGAACCGCTCCTTAATGCAAGCGAACCCCGTAAAAGTGTGCTCTGCTGTTTCCTTAAGGTTATGAAACTTCAGATTACGAAACTTCTGCCTGTATGCCTCTGGCACCAACCGGTAAGCCATCATTACCACCTTGACAGCGTCAGTCACTTATCGACAGTGTGGAATACGCTGTTTGGGCCTTCCCAGTCATCACTGATTGGATCATAATAGCCCAGTTGTCTCTCGGTCAGTTCAATGACGTAGCTACTTTATCGAAATCCGCGAAGAACTTTGACACCTAATTCTCAATGAATTTAGGCACCATTTTAATGTTCCGCACTGGGTTGAAACCACTGATGTCCCTTCTACTGCCTACCACTTCCAATTCGTGTTGCCTTTCTTTCTCCTTTTCTTCTCCTTCTTTCTTTTCCTTTCCTCCTCTTTCTTTCTCTTTTTTTCTCTCTCTCTAGTTCTATATTTTCCCTTTTAATTTGCTGATTTATTTATAATTCTCACATTTTCACTGTCAAATGGCTCACATTTAGTTCACCTGGATCACTCACCATCACTTCCCTGGACTTCCTTGTCAGTGGAGTCTAAGACACTCGCTACTTTGCTCTGGACCTTTGCTCTGGACTACACTTTCCTGTTTGCCGTCTCGTCTCAAATGCCTATACACTTTCGATAGGATCTTTACACGTGAATCTTGTTCTTGGCCTCTTGTTCTTTCGAGGTAGGCGCTTATCAACAGGAGCTCCGATTTCCCTAATAACTGCAATTTGGAGTGGCAGTTCTCCTGGTTTAATAACTCCTGAACATCGCCGAGTGAATCTATTGTTGTATTCTTCGCCATTGTAACAGTGACAGACAAATCACTGTCTACACCGACTTGGCCCACTTATTCCCACTGGAACACACTTGAGTTCAGGACTGTCCTGGGTGAACTGATTCTTGTCGACCAAGATACTAATCACATTTTTAGTCCACAGAAGTGATGTAGAGAGTAAGACAGAAACTACACAGGGATCAAATAAGATCCCATCACATCCTTAGACCGAGGAAGACTGGGCTCGCTCTCTCTCTCTCTCTCTCTCTCTCTCTCTCTCTCTCTCTCTCTCTCTCTCTCTCTCTCTCTCTCTCTCTCTCTCTCACACACCAGAGCCGGGCCAATCAATAAACCAGTTTCCAGCCTTTCGTGGCTAGCCTCCGGACATGACCTTTATATAGAGACTTGGCTCTAACTATATTTTTGACACACACACGTTCATGTTGTGTTCGTGTGTACACACACACACACGTACACACACACACACACACGTACACACACACACACACACACACACACACACACACACACACACACACACACACACACACACACACACGTGCACACCCAACACCTCACACCCTTGGAGGAGAGAAGAAACCCTTGGGGGAACATAATGGCAACATACAAGATATTGAGGTGAATTTACAAGGTGGGACAAGGATAGCCTCTTTAAATTAGGAGACAGCAAGACAAGAGGACACAGGTGGAAGCAGGAAACACAAACAGAAGATGTGTAAGGAAATACTGGTATCGTGTACGGCTGGTCAACAAGAGGAATATACTGAAAGAAGTTGTGGAAGCCGCCTCCACCCACAACTTTTTGGCCAATAGCAACAAATAATTCGCTCATCAGAAGAGTTCAATTATGACTCAACAGGCACAACATGGCGGGGCATCATGAACTAGACCTCACTTTCCGATAATGACTGATAGTTAAGCAGTTATGAACACGCAGGGTATATAATGCACAATTTAATCATTCATTAAATTGTGCATTATGTCTCAATTTTTCACTTCCTTGGATATACTGTACAGTACAAACGGACAGGATAAAAAATAAACCAGTAATATTTATTTCATTATATTTTTATTTAAATAACTGCATCAATATTTTTACAGCAGACTTTGTTAAATTTTTTTTTTAATATTTGTTAAAAAAAATTGTTTAGTGTTACAATGGTGCTACATAGCCTTCCTAGCTTGGTACATTCTTTTAATACTTTCTGATTAATAAATAAATATTAATAAATAAATTTTATTCAGGAAAAGTACATAGTACATAGGAGCCGGTCGGCCGAGCCAAGAAACAATGGGCAGAGTTTCTTTCACCCTATGCCCCTGTTACCTAGCAGTAAAATAGGTACCTGGGTGTTAGTCAGATGTCACGGGCTGCTTCCTGGGGGTGGAGGGGACACTAAAGGCCCCGAAATCATCTCAAGATAACTCAAGAAGTTTAGTAGGCAGTACTTGGTTTAACTCTTAAACTGGTTGAGAGAGGTACAGCCTTTGACATGATTCGGGAGGTCATTCCACATTCTGGGTCCCTTGATTTGTAGAGCACTTCTAGTTTGGTTACACACAGCCAAATTGTGTAACAGGAAGAGGTCTTGGACCCCTACTTCCCTCTCTCTTTTTTAATAGTCCATATAGTCATAATTATAGCTTTAAGTATTCAATGAATAAAGTTTTTGACATTTTTACCTTTCTCCTTACCTAACATCATTTGTGCAGCATATTTTTATTTTATGTCTCACCCAGATTTAATTTAAAAATAAAACCAAAGTAAATAAATTAGAAATGGGTATGTATAGCTAAGGTACACCCTTACTACTAGGTGAACAGGGGCATTTGGTGATAGTAAATGATCCCATCAGACAGGGCTCATCACCTTCTCTCATATTTCATGTTCACCAGTGTTTATTTACTTAATAACTACGGGTATAATATCTTGCTATTATAAAACTAATTCTAATATCATAAAAGACATATTTACTCGAAGTTTCAAGCAGAGAATGCATATATAACTAACACGAAGGACTGACTCCTCTTCACGAGATTCACCAGCTATAATCTTTTGTTTACGTTCCAAAATCTTAAAATCTATCCCAGTGTTATGTAGTAGAGAAAAATTGAGTTATATCCAGTTTACGTAAAGCTACGAGTGGTCGACAGCACACTTAGCTGACGGAGGAAACTTACGAAGATTTTCCTTCTTAGTGTCGCTACCTGAATACCGACGTAGCCGCTACGAAGGCGCTAAGAAGATAAACATTCGTAAGTACCTTCGTGAATCTGACCCAAGGACAATAACTACATTTAAGATCTCTATTTTGATTATCAGCACTTCCATCATGTCGTTCATGTGTGTCTAGCAGCTCTCTCTGTGTGCTGAATAATTCTCCTTGCGACTGAATTGTTAAGTATTAACTGGTAGGGTTACTCTTCACTACATTCCTAGACGCCAGGGCTGTAAATGTTTATGTATGTCGTGTTGTGGGAGTTATAGACCCGGCCTGCATGGGAGAGTAGGCCTTGCCTTAGGCACTAATAATTCATTATAGTATTGCTGTCTTTGTATGCTGTACCATGATAACCTCCTACCTACCTCCACCACCATGATACCCGCCCCTCTCACCTCCACCACCATGATAACTCCTCTCTCCCACCTCCACCACTATGATGCCCCTCCCACCTGCACGAGGGGACTCAGCCTGCACGAGGGGACGCAGCCTGCACGGGGGACACAGCCTGCACGGGGGACGCAGCCTGCACGGGGGGACACAGCCTGCACGGGGGGACGCAGCCTACACGGGGGGACACAGCCTACACGGGGGGACACAGCCTACACGGGGGGACGCAGCCTACACGGGGGACACAGCCTACACGGGGGGACGCAGCCTACACGGGGGGACACAGCCTGCACGGGGGGACGCAGCCTACACGGGGGACGCAGCCTACACGGGGGGACACAGCCTGCACGGGGGACGCAGCCTACACGGGGGGACACAGCCTGCACGGGGGGACGCAGCCTACACGGGGGGACACAGCCTGCACGGGGGGACGCAGCCTACACGGGGGGACACAGCCTACACGGGGGGACGCAGCCTACACGGGGGGACGCAGCCTACACGAGGGGACGCAGCCTACATGAGGGGACGCAGCCTGCACGGGGGGACACAGCCTGCACGGGGGGACACAGCCTACACGGGGGGACACAGCCTGCACGGGGGGACACAGCCTGCACGGGGGGACACAGCCTGCACGGGGGGACACAGCCTACACGGGGGGACACAGCCTGCACGGGGGGACGCAGCCTGCACGGGGGACACAGCCTACACGGGGGGACACAGCCTGCACGGGGGGACGCAGCCTACACGGGGGGACACAGCCTACACGGGGGGACACAGCCTACACGGGGGGACACAGCCTGCACGGGGGACGCAGCCTACACGGGGGACACAGCCTACACGGGGGGACACAGCCTACACGGGGGGACACAGCCTACACGGGGGACACAGCCTGCACGGGGGGACGCAGCCTACACGGGGGGACACAGCCTACACGGGGGGACACAGCCTACACGGGGGGACGCAGCCTACACGGGGGGACACAGCCTACACGGGGGGACACAGCCTACACGGGGGACGCAGCCTACACGGGGGACGCAGCCTACACGAGGGGACGCAGCCTACACGAGGGGACGCAGCCTGCACGGGGGACGCAGCCTACACGGGGGGACGCAGCCTGCACGAGGGGCACAGCCTGCACGAGGGGATGCAGCCTACACGAGGGGACGCAGCCTGCACGGGGGGACACAGCCTGCACGGGGGGACGCAGCCTACACGAGGGGACGCAGCCTGCACGGGGGGACACAGCCTACACGGGGGACACAGCCTACACGGGGGGACACAGCCTACACGGGGGACACAGCCTACACGGGGGGACACAGCCTACACGGGGGGACACAGCCTACACGGGGGGACACAGCCTACACGGGGGGACACAGCCTGCACGGGGGGACACAGCCTGCACGGGGGACGCAGCCTGCACGAGGGGACGCAGCCTACACGGGGGGACGCAGCCTACACGGGGGGACACAGCCTGCACGGGGGGACGCAGCCTACACGAGGGGACGCAGCATGCACGGGGGGACGCAGCCTGCACGGGGGGACGCAGCCTGCACGGGGGGACACAGCCTACACGGGGGGACACAGCCTGCACGGGGGACACAGCCTACACGGGGGGGACACAGCCTGCACGGGGGGACGCAGCCTACACGAGGGGACGCAGCCTGCACGGGGGGACACAGCCTACACGGGGGGACGCAGCCTACACGGGGGGACGCAGCCTGCACGGGGGGACGCAGCCTACACGAGGGGACGCAGCATGCACGGGGGGACGCAGCCTGCACGGGGGACGCAGCCTGCACGGGGGGACACAGCCTACACGGGGGGACACAGCCTGCACGGGGGGACACAGCCTACACGGGGGGGACACAGCCTGCACGGGGGGACGCAGCCTACACGAGGGGACGCAGCCTGCACGGGGGGACACAGCCTACACGGGGGACGCAGCCTGCACGGGGGACGCAGCCTACACGAGGGGACGCAGCATGCACGGGGGGACGCAGCCTACACGAGGGGACGCAGCCTGCACGGGGGGACACAGCCTACACGGAGGACGCAGCCTGCACGGGGGGACGCAGCCTACACGGGGGGACGCACCCTGCACGAAGGGACGCAGCCTACACGAGGGGACGCAGCCTGCACGAGGGGACGCAGCCTACACGAGGGGACGCAGCCTGCACGGGGGACGCAGCCTACACGGGGGGACGCAGCCTACACGGGGGGACGCAGCCTGCACGAGGGGACGCAGCCTGCACGGGGGGACGCAGCCTGCACGGGGGACACAGCCTACATGAGGGGACGCAGCCTGCACGAGGGGACGCAGCCTACACGAGGGGACGCAGCCTACACGGGGGGACGCAGCCTGCACGAGGGGACGCAGCTTGCACGAGGGGACACAGCCTGCACGAGGGGACACAGCCTACATGAGGGGACACAGCCTGCACGAGGGGACGCAGCCTACACGGGGGGACACAGCCTGCACGAGGGGACACAGCCTGCACGGGGGGACACAGCCTGCACGAGGGGACACAGCCTGCACGAGGGGACACAGCCTGCACGAGGGGACACAGCCTGCACGAGGGGACACAGCCTGCACGAGGGGACGCAGCCTACACGAGGGGACGCAGCCTGCACGAGGGGACACAGCCTGCACGAGGGGACACAGCCTGCACGAGGGGACACAGCCTGCACGAGGGGACACAGCCTGCACGAGGGGACGCAGCCTACACGGGGGGACGCAGCCTTCACGAGGGGACGCAGCCTGCACGAGGGGACGCAGCCTACACGGGGGGACGCAGCTTACACGGGGGGACGCAGCCTGCACGAGGGGACGCAGCCTACACGGGGGGACACAGCCTGCACGAGGGGACACAGCCTACACGGGGGACACAGCCTGCACGAGGGGACGCAGCCTACACGGGGGGACGCAGCCTGCACGAGGGGACGCAGCCTGCACGAGGGGACACAGCCTGCACGAGGGGACGCAGCCTGCACGAGGGGACGCAGCCTGCACGAGGGGACGCAGCCTGCACGAGGGGACGCAGCCTACACGGGGGGACGCAACCTGCACGGGGGGACGCAGCCTGCACGGGGGACGCAGCCTGCACGAGGGGACGCAGCCTGCACGAGGGGACGCAGCTTGCACGGGGGGACGCAGCCGGCACGATGGGACGCAGCCTGCACGGGGGGACCTGATCAACTAGGCTGTGACTCATACGTCAGGCTACGAGCAGCCGCGTCCAACAGCCTGGTTGATCAGTCCAGCAACCAGGAGGCCTGGTCGACGACCGGGCCGCGGGGACGCTAAGCCCCGGAAGCACCTCAAGGTAACCTCAAGGTGTGTACTCACCTGGTTGTACTCACCTAGTTGTGCTTGCGGGGGTTGAGCTCTGGCTCTTTGGTCCCGCCTCTCAACTGTCAATCAACTGGTGTACAGATTCCTGAGCCTACTGGGCTCTATCATATCTACACTTGAAACTGTGTATGGAGTCAGCCTCCACCACATCGCTTCCTAATGCATTCCATTTGTCAACCACTCTGACACTAAAAAATGTGTGTGTGTGTGTGTGTGTGGTGTGTGTGTGTGTGTGTGTGTGTGTGTGTGTGTGTGTGTGTGTGTGTGTGTGTGTGTGTGTGTTGGTGTGTATATACTCACCTAATTGTGAGGACAATTAGGTGAGTACACACACACACACTCACATGTGTGAGTGTGAGTGTGTGTGTGTGTGTGTGTGTGTGTGTATATTCACCTAATTGTGAGGACAATTAGGTGAGTACACACACACACACTCTCACATGTGTGAGTGTGTGTGTGATATATGTGTAAAGATTAACATAGGAAATTCCTTAAGTAATTTATATATAATATTACATCTTCAGAAGGTGGATATCACAAGTCAGTGATGGTGCACATATAGGCAGGAGTGAGGAGACATTTACTATTTATATGCTCAAGTGTTAACCTCAAATTTAGACAAAAAACAAAACAAAAAAACGAGACATACGTCTCACAGAGTACATAAATATGACAAGTGTTTGAGAGATCTAAACTAGTCCAAACAATAACAAACACCCGTTGGAACTGGGGTTGTTTGAGTGTGGTTCACGTCACTTGTATATGTATGTGTGTGTGTTTGTGTTTGTGGCTGTGTGTTTGTGTGTGTTTTTGTGTGTGTGTGTGTGTGTGTGTGTGTGTGTGTGTGTGTGTGTGTGTGTGTGTGTGTGTGTGTGTGTGTGTGTGTGTGTATTCACCTAGTTGTGCCTGCGGGGGTTGAGCTCTGGCTCTTTACTTTTACTAATGAGTTTACTTCACTTTACTAATGAGGAAATTTAAATACATACATGTCTAAATATCAACACTGCAACAGTGCCATATTGTAATTAAGGTCAATTAACAATTGCAAGTATGACGTCAGCGTGTGTGTAGTGTGAAGGTGTCACGCAGGTACATAACACCCCCCCCCCTTGACCACAGTGCCAGAGTGCCTCCTAAATTAAGACGTTTGTAGGCGAGTCTGGCCAGGTGGACTGGCACCGGATTGGTGAGAGTGCCTAGACTCTCCTTATATGAGTGCCTAGACTCTCCTTATATGAGTGCCTAGACTCTCCTTATATGAGTGCCTAGACTCTCCTTATATGAGTGCCTAGACTCTCCTTATATGAGTGCCTAGACTCTCCTTATATGAGTGCCTAGACTCTCCTTATATGAGTGCCTAGACTCTCCTTATATGAGTGCCAAGACTCTCCTTATATGAGTGCCAAGACTCTCCTTATATGAGTGCCAAGACTCTCCTTATATGAGTGCCAAGACTCTCCTTAGATGAGTGCCAAGACTCTCCTTAGATGAGTGCCAAGAGTCTCCTTAGATGAGAGTGCCAAGACTCTCCTTAGATGAGTGTGCCAAGAGTCTCCTAAGATGAGAGTGCCAAGACTCTCCTTAGATGAGTGCCAAGACTCTCCTTAGATGAGTGTGCCAAGAGTCTCCTAAGATGAGAGTGCCAAGAGTCTCCTAAGATGAGAGTGCCAAGAGTCTCCTTAGATGAGTGCCAAGAGTCTCCTTAGATGAGTGCCAAGACTCTCCTTAGATGAGTGCCAAGACTCTCCTTAGATGAGTGCCAAGACTCTCCTTAGATGAGTGTGCCAAGAGTCTCCTAAGATGAGAGTGCCAAGAGTCTCCTTAGATGAGTGCCAAGAGTCTCCTTAGATGAGTGCCAAGACTCTCCTTAGATGAGAGTGCCAAGAGTCTCCTTAGATGAGTGTGCCAAGAGTCTCCTAAGATGAGAGTGCCAAGAGTCTCCTTAGATGAGTGCCAAGAGTCTCCTTAGATGAGTGCCAAGACTCTCCTTAGATGAGAGTGCCAAGAGTCTCCTTAGATGAGTGCCAAGACTCTCCTTAGATGAGTGCCAAGACTCTCCTTAGATGAGTGCCAAGACTCTCCTTAGATGAGTGCCAAGACTCTCCTTAGATGAGTGCCAAGACTCTCCTTAGATGAGTGCCAAGACTCTCCTTAGATGAGTGCCAAGACTCTCCTTAGATGAGAGTGCCAAGACTCTCCTTAGATGAGAGTGCCAAGAGTCTCCTTAGATGAGTGCCAAGACTCTCCTTAGATGAGTGCCAAGAGTCTCCTAAGATGAGAGTGCCAAGAGTCTTCCCTCTGTTCTTCCCTCCTCTCTCTCCTCCTTCCCCATGTAAAGAGAGGAAGGAAAAGGGAGAGTAAGGACAAAGAGGACAGACGGAAAAGCGGGAGAGAGGGAAGGGAAATGGTGATAAGAAAGGGAAGAGAAAGAGAGGCGTTGTGAGAGGCAGGGAGAAGAGGATTGATTATATATATATATATATATATATATATATATATATATATATATATATATATATATATATATATATATATATATATATATATATATATATATACACCCCAACACAACATACACTATCACAACCACACCATTAAGGCCGCCTGCTGCCCAATTACCTGACAATTACATTTACCACAGCAATTAGCATTTAAATACACAATATTAACGCCTATCTACTTTCATTAGTCGTCGATGGAATATACTTTTTTTTGGGGGGGGGGAATAAAATATTTTTTATTTATATCAAAGTAATTAATTGTTAATTTCTGGACAAAGGCGCGTATGGCATTCTGTTTATAGAGCCTTGCTAATGAAGGTAATTAGAGGTAATTGATGATGCTCATTAACTCAAGTTTTAATAATATTTTAATTAATATTAGTTAAATGCCGTTAACTATCTAGAAAATATACAAAATATTAATAATTATTTTGTTATTAATTCCAAGCTGTTCATGGCACTCAAAAATGCACTTATAACGAAGAATTGTGTTGTTAGAAACAATATAGTGAGTGTATTTGTAATTTTGTTTGTTAATGGTTAGCTATGTTCAGTGAAGTGATTATGTGTGCCCGAGACTACACATTCCTGTCGGGCGTCGCATCGTCTGGTGAGGGCGGGCAGGGTGCCACTGCTGGCACTCCTTGGCACTCTGTAACCCCTTGTTCCCTCTGTCCTGTCCGTCTACCTGTCTCTTGTCCCCTCTGTCCTTTGGGAGTGTCCATCTACCTGTCTCTCTTATTTGTAATATGTTTATTAGTGTGTGTGTGAGTGTAGGTGTGTGTGTGAGTGAAGGTGTGTGTGTGTATTATTTGTGTCCGCAGAATCTAATTATTAGCTCTTGGACCCTGCCATTCTATTCTTCCTCTCCTATGTCTATTTCTATATTTCTCTCTAATACCCACACACACACACAGGCGAAGGCGATAGAGCCACAGCTCAACCCCCGCAACCACAATTAGGTAAGTAAGTACACAGGCCCAGGAAGCAGCCCGTAGCAGCTGTCTAGCTCCCAGGTACCTATTTACTGCTAGGTGAATAGGCGCATTATGGTGAAAGAATCTCGGGTCATTTGTTTACCGTCTCCGTGGGGAATCGAGGGAGGTAGACCATGGCCCACTTCGTGGCCATGGTCTACCTCAGTTATCTCATAGGTGTTCTCTATTTGTTACGTCTCCTGAGGTGCTTGTTTGTGGGCCCCCCTTGGGGGTCATTAGTGGTGGGTGCTTGGTGGTCGTGGTGGTAGTCATTAGTGGTGGGTGCTTGGTGGTCGTGGTGGTAGTCACTAGTGGTGGGTGCTTGGTGGTCGTGGTGGTAGTCATTAGTGGTGGTTGCTGGGTGGTCGTGGTGGTAGTCATTAATGGTGGTTCCTTATGCTTCAACTTCCTCTGACTCGGTGAAGGTTTCTGCAGGTGTGGGTCCTGCCCTTGTTGGGAGTTGGTACCAGTTAAGGGAGTGCTGATAGTATTGCTGGCCACCAGGCTTTTATAATGTTAAGGGAGGGACCATTGTCTGGGAAGTCCATTTCGGGAAGACCATTCTCCCTCTACGTTCCTTTAACCACAGATCCGAATGATCCAGGTTTGCTAAGTTTTCTAGATGGCATAGATCATACTACTCTTTGTTGGTAGGTCACCATTTTCCTGTATTGTAGTGGTTGCTGGATTGTGTGATGCTTATTTGTCCACGTATTTGTGGTAGTGATACCTGCATTGGTATTGTTGGCCATTGATATCTTTTTGGCTGCAGCTTTGGACTTTTTTGTGTTAGAACAGTCATCCTTATGGGACAGATTGATGCCAGTGTGTGGTAAGGACCCGTATAATTGTGACATTTTGGGTTTGTTTTGTGCACTCCCTACGGCCTTAAGGGTCAGGTCTTTGCCTGCCTGCCCGCCTGCCTGCCCGCCTGCCTGCCCGCCTGCCTGCCCGCCTGCCTGCCTGCCTGACCTAGCCCGCCCGACCTAGCCCGCCCGACCTAGCCCGCCCGCCCGCCTACCTGCCTGCCCGCCTGCCCGTCGCCTACCTGCCCGCCTACCTCCTCCTGCCCCCACTCTCCCCTTCATCCCTCTCTCCATTTACCTTTACCTTACACGTGTCTCCCTTTGTCTATTTCTTCCCTCGTCCTCCCTCGTGGCTCCCACTCTCCACCACCACTGGCTGACGTCCCCTCTAGCCACGAGTGCCAACAGCAGCTTGTCCACCTGGGGTGCCACCTGCTGTCTGTCTCGCACGTTGTGCCAACTGCCCAGTTAAGCTCGCCTTAACTGCCCACTGCCAGAAGCTTAACCTGGTGTTGTACAACAGGTGGCAGCAGGAGGCAGCATCTGGAGAGTGTTACTAGAGCGGTTCACAGTGTTGTGTGGGGGTGTTAACTGCTGACTCCGTCTTCATCCACACACTTTCTCTCCTTCCTCGCTGTGTTGGTCGGTGTCTATAGTGCTCTCTCACACTCTGTTGCACTTTCTGCTGTTGTTTAGCGCTCTCTGCTAGTATTTAGCACGTTTTGCTCTTATTTAGCGCTCTCTGCTAGTATTTAGCACGTTCTGCTCTTATTTAGCGCTCTCTGCTAGTATTTAGCGCTTTCTGCTGTTGTTTAGCGCTTTCTGCGATTGATTAGTGCTCTC
>WNGS01162786.1:0-11306 GCA_020271785.1 Procambarus virginalis
GAGATATGTCCTAGCTCTTCCAAATACTCAAAGATCAATACATTTGATCACTCATTCCTAAGGGTGCTTCCATCTTAACCTCCCTTATATCCCACTCATTAAGGGTAAATATCAGATGAAGGATAGCTGGTTCATCCTCCCCTCTCATTCTTATCGGTCCATTGATATGCTGGCTAAGAAAGTTTCTTGTTGCCGCAACCAGCAGCTTAGCTCTCCATATATCTGGTCCTCCATGCGGGTTTCTGTTCTCCCAGTCAATCTTCCCGTGGTTGAATTCCCCCATGATTAGTTGTCAAGATCCATTCCTACTAGCTAGAGACGCTGTTCTCTCTATTATGTTAATGGTGGCCATGTTGTTTCTATCATATTCCTGTCTGGGTCTTCTGTCATTTGGTGGCAGGTTAGATATGACTGCGACTACAATTTTTGGTCCTCTAGTTGCTATTGTACCTGTTATATAGTCACTGAAACCTTCACAGCCCTGAATAGCCATTTCCTCAAAATCCCAGACATTTCTTACCAGCAGAGCTACACCACCACCTCCTCTACCTTCTCTCTCTTTCCTCACAACACAATAGTCTTGTGGAAACAATGCATTTGTTATGGTTTTTGTTAGTTTTCTTTTGTGAGTGCTATTATGTCTGGATTTTCTTCAAGTACCCATTCCCAAGTTCCTCTGTTTTATTTGTAATCCCATCTATGTTAGTGTACATTGCCTTGAGACTCACTTTCTTCTGTCCCTTCTCATGTTCCCTTCTTGTTGAGCGTTCTGCTGATGGGGGAAGCTGTTCCGTGGGCGTGAGGTGTAGGGTGGGTAACGGGGTCTCAGAGGATACTGGAGTGAAGGGTGGGGGTTCAAGTGAAGAGGGGACTGGGAGGGTATGGGATGAAGGGGGAGGGAGGACAGGGGAGGAAAGAGGGGGAAGTGGGATATGGTGGGAGTAGGGGATGGAAAGCAGGGTGGGAGAGGAGTGAGGGGGGAGGGAGAGGTGGCTGAACATTTAAGTGGGGGCAGGGAGGGTTTGGGGTCGGGGAGGTTTCTATGCAGATGAGGGTGGTGGAGTTGCCCTCCCCTCTGGTGTTACTGGGTTGCTGGTTGTGGGTTCCCCCCTCACTCCTAGTGATGTTGTGTTGGGAGCTGTGTTTTCCTGGTTTTCTCCTCTCACCCGGCGCTTCTTTCTTGCTTCTGCAGCCATGGCTCTCTCCTCCCTCGTCATGTCCCTCTGCAGAAATACTTTATGAATTCTCCTACGTATTGCAGGTGGCTCTTCCTTGTTAGAATCTTCTCCTTTGTGGCCTCGTTTGCAAACACTCTCTTTAACACATAGTCTCTGTCCTTGTTGTACCAGTCCATCCTGAAAACCTTCTCAATTCTATGTTCAGTCCCTTCCATCTCGAGCCTCCTTAGTATTTCATTCGATGCTGCTCTGTCCTTATCATTCCACNTTTTTACTGGTGACGGTAAATGAAAATCAATTCTCCAAAATTCATTTTTTTATTTCTAGTCTGACGCGACACTTGAGCGCGTTTCGTAAATTATTACATTTCAAAGACTTCAGTTTATCCACACACAACTTATGACTGAAACAGCATTTGGCTCTTATACCTGCATTTGGGTGAGGTGATGTAATACAATAGTGGGGTGAAAACAAACTTTCAACAAAACACAGAACACGAAACAATGGATATAGATATGTAGAAGTTGGGTAACAGATAGAAGTTGGGTACAGAACTGCATAAGGCCTATTATCCCATATTCCTGATGTTTCTATATATCCGCTTCAATATAGAAACATCAGGAAATATGGGATAATAGGCTTTCTGCAGTTCTGTTACCCACCTTCTATCTGTTACCCAACTTCTACATATCTATATCATTGTTTCGTGTTCTGTTTTGTTGTGAAAGTTTGTTTTTCACCCCACTATTGTATTACATCACCTCACCCAAATGCAGGTATAAGAGCCAAATGCTGTTTCAGTCATAAGTTGTGTGAGGATAAACTGAAGTCTTTGAAATGAATAAAGTTTTACGAAACGCGCTCAAGTGTCGCGTCAGACTAGAAATAAAAAAATGAATTTTGGAGAATTGATTTCATTTACGTCGCCAGTAAAAAGAAACTTAAGGAAAATCGAGAAATTCGTGTTAGAAATTAATCTTACTTTTTCGGTCATATTAATAACATATGTCTACAGGAAAGACTGCTACCAAAATATAATATATATATATATACTATATACTATATAATATATATATATAAAATATAATATATATATAATATATATATATAATATATATATATATATATATATATATATATATATATATATGCAAACAAGCCTGAATGGTCCCCAGGACTAGATACAACTGAAAACTCACACCCCAGAAGTGACTCGAACCCATACTCCCAGGAGCAAAGCAACTGGTAACTACAGGGCGCCTTAATCCGCTTGACCATCACGACCGGACAAAAGGAAGTGATAGCCTGAGCTATATGAACCACTTCCCCGCCGGCACCTGGATGGTTATCTTGGGCATAGCATTTTATCAAATCACCTCATTTTTTGGGGCAACACGTGAGGAACACAAATGCAAACAAGCCTGAATGGTCCCCAGGACTAGATACAACTGAAAACTCACACCCCAGAAGTGACTCGAACCCATACTCCCAGGAGCAAAGCAACTGGTAACTACAGGGCGCCTTAATCCGCTTGACCATCACGACCGGACAAAAGGAAGTGATAGCCTGAGCTATATGAACCACTTCCCCGCCGGCACCTGGATGGTTATCTTGGGCATAGCATTTTATCAAATCACCTCATTTTTTGGGGCAACACGTGAGGAACACAAATGCAAACAAGCCTGAATGGTCCCCAGGACTAGATACAACTGAAAACTCACACCCCAGAAGTGACTCGAACCCATACTCCCAGGAGCAAAGCAACTGGTAACTACAGGGCGCCTTAATCCGCTTGACCATCACGACCGGACAAAGGAAGTGATAGCCTGAGCTATATGAACCACTTCCCCGCCGGCACCTGGATGGTTATCTTGGGCATAGCATTTTATCAAATCACCTCATTTTTTGGGGCAACACGTGAGGAACACAAATGCAAACAAGCCTGAATGGTCCCCAGGACTAGATACAACTGAAAACTCACACCCCAGAAGTGACTCGAACCCATACTCCCAGGAGCAAAGCAACTGGTAACTACAGGGCGCCTTAATCCGCTTGACCATCACGACCGGACATAAGGAAGTGATAGCCTGAGCTATATGAACCACTTCCCCGCCGGCACCTGGATGGTTATCTTGGGCATAGCATTTTATCAAATCACCTCATTTTTTGGGGCAACACGTGAGGAACACAAATGCAAACAAGCCTGAATGGTCCCCAGGACTAGATACAACTGAAAACTCACACCCCAGAAGTGACTCGAACCCATACTCCCAGGAGCAAAGCAACTGGTAACTACAGGGCGCCTTAATCCGCTTGACCATCACGACCGGACATAAGGAAGTGATAGCCTGAGCTATATGAACCACTTCCCCGCCGGCACCTGGATGGTTATCTTGGGCATAGCATTTTATCAAATCACCTCATTTTTTGGGGCAACACGTGAGGAACACAAATGCAAACAAGCCTGAATGGTCCCCAGGACTAGATACAACTGAAAACTCACACCCCAGAAGTGACTCGAACCCATACTCCCAGGAGCAAAGCAACTGGTATGTACAGGGCGCCTTAATCCGCTTGACCATCACGACCGGACATAAGGAAGTGATAGCCTGAGCTATATGAACCACTTCCCCGCCGGCACCTGGATGGTTATCTTGGGCATAGCATTTTATCAAATCACCTCATTTTTTGGGGCAACACGTGAGGAACACAAATGCAAACAAGCCTGAATGGTCCCCAGGACTAGATACAACTGAAAACTCACACCCCAGAAGTGACTCGAACCCATACTCCCAGGAGCAAAGCAACTGGTAACTACAGGGCGCCTTAATCCGCTTGACCATCACGACCGGACATAAGGAAGTGATAGCCTGAGCTATATGAACCACTTCCCCGCCGGCACCTGGATGGTTATCTTGGGCATAGCATTTTATCAAATCACCTCATTTTTTGGGGCAACACGTGAGGAACACAAATGCAAACAAGCCTGAATGGTCCCCAGGACTAGATACAACTGAAAACTCACACCCCAGAAGTGACTCGAACCCATACTCCCAGGAGCAACGCAACTGGTAACTACAGGGCGCCTTAATCCGCTTGACCATCACGACCGGACAAAGGAAGTGATAGCCTGAGCTATATGAACCACTTCCCCGCCGGCACCTGGATGGTTATCTTGGGCATAGCATTTTATCAAATCACCTCATTTTTTGGGGCAACACGTGAGGAACACAAATGCAAACAAGCCTGAATGGTCCCCAGGACTAGATACAACTGAAAACTCACACCCCAGAAGTGACTCGAACCCATACTCCCAGGAGCAACGCAACTGGTAACTACAGGGCGCCTTAATCCGCTTGACCATCACGACCGGACAAAGGAAGTGATAGCCTGAGCTATATGAACCACTTCCCCGCCGGCACCTGGATGGTTATCTTGGGCATAGCATTTTATCAAATCACCTCATTTTTTGGGGCAACACGTGAGGAACACAAATGCAAACAAGCCTGAATGGTCCCCAGGACTAGATACAACTGAAAACTCACACCCCAGAAGTGACTCGAACCCATACTCCCAGGAGCAAAGCAACTGGTAACTACAGGCGCCTTAATCCGCTTGACCATCACGACCGGACATAAGGAAGTGATAGCCTGAGCTATATGAACCACTTCCCCGCCGGCACCTGGATGGTTATCTTGGGCATAGCATTTTATCAAATCACCTCATTTTTTGGGGCAACACGTGAGGAACACAAATGCAAACAAGCCTGAATGGTCCCCAGGACTAGATACAACTGAAAACTCACACCCCAGAAGTGACTCGAACCCATACTCCCAGGAGCAAAGCAACTGGTAACTACAGGGCGCCTTAATCCGCTTGACCATCACGACCGGACAAAAGGAAGTGATAGCCTGAGCTATATGAACCACTTCCCCGCCGGCACCTGGATGGTTATCTTGGGCATAGCATTTTATCAAATCACCTCATTTTTTGGGGCAACACGTGAGGAACACAAATGCAAACAAGCCTGAATGGTCCCCAGGACTAGATACAACTGAAAACTCACACCCCAGAAGTGACTCGAACCCATACTCCCAGGAGCAAAGCAACTGGTAACTACAGGGCGCCTTAATCCGCTTGACCATCACGACCGGACATAAGGAAGTGATAGCCTGAGCTATATGAACCACTTCCCCGCCGGCACCTGGATGGTTATCTTGGGCATAGCATTTTATCAAATCACCTCATTTTTTGGGGCAACACGTGAGGAACACAAATGCAAACAAGCCTGAATGGTCCCCAGGACTAGATACAACTGAAAACTCACACCCCAGAAGTGACTCGAACCCATACTCCCAGGAGCAAAGCAACTGGTAACTACAGGGCGCCTTAATCCGCTTGACCATCACGACCGGACAAAAGGAAGTGATAGCCTGAGCTATATGAACCACTTCCCCGCCGGCACCTGGATGGTTATCTTGGGCATAGCATTTTATCAAATCACCTCATTTTTTGGGGCAACACGTGAGGAACACAAATGCAAACAAGCCTGAATGGTCCCCAGGACTAGATACAACTGAAAACTCACACCCCAGAAGTGACTCGAACCCATACTCCCAGGAGCAAAGCAACTGGTAACTACAGGGCGCCTTAATCCGCTTGACCATCACGACCGGACAAAAGGAAGTGATAGCCTGAGCTATATGAACCACTTCCCCGCCGGCACCTGGATGGTTATCTTGGGCATAGCATTTTATCAAATCACCTCATTTTTTGGGGCAACACGTGAGGAACACAAATGCAAACAAGCCTGAATGGTCCCCAGGACTAGATACAACTGAAAACTCACACCCCAGAAGTGACTCGAACCCATACTCCCAGGAGCAAAGCAACTGGTAACTACAGGGCGCCTTAATCCGCTTGACCATCACGACCGGACAAAAGGAAGTGATAGCCTGAGCTATATGAACCACTTCCCCGCCGGCACCTGGATGGTTATCTTGGGCATAGCATTTTATCAAATCACCTCATTTTTTTGGGGCAACACGTGAGGAACACAAATGCAAACAAGCCCCTTGTTCGTGTCCCACCCGTGCTGAAGAGTTTGTCTTTGTCCACTCTGTCAATTCCCCTGAGAAGATTGTAGGTGGTTATCATGTCTCCCCTTACTCTTCTGTTTTCCAGGGATGTGAGGTTCAGCTCCTTTAGCCTTTCCTCGTAGCTCATTCCTCTCAGTTCCTGGACGAACCTGGTGGCATACCTCTGAATCTTCCCTAACTTTGTCTTGTGTTTAACTTGGTTAAACACAAGCCTAATGCATTCCACCTGTTAACTGCTCTGACACTGAAAAAGTTCCTTCTAACGTCCCGGTGGCTCATGTGGGTACTCAATTTCCAACTGTGTCCCCTTGTTCGCGTACCACCAGTGTTGAATAGTTTATCCTTGTTTACCCGGTCGATTCCCCTGAGGTTTTTGTAGGTTGTGATCATGTCTCCCCTTACTCTTCTGTCTTTCAGTGTCGTAAGGTGCATTTCCCGCAGCCTTTCATCGTAACTCATGCCTCTTAGTTCTGGGACTAGTCTAGTGGCATACCTTCAAACTTTTTCCAGGTTCATCTTGTGCTTGACATGGTACGGGCTCCATGCTGGGGCCGCACACTCCAGGACTGGTCTTACATGTGTGGTGTACAAGATTCTGAATGATTCCTTACACAGGTTCCTGAACGGTGCTCTGATGTTAGCCAGCCTCGCATATGCCGCAGACGTTATTCTTTTTATATGGGCTTCAGGAGACAGATTTGGAGTGGTATCAACTCCTACATCTTTCTCTCTGTCCGTTTCATTAAGTACTTCATCTCCTATTCTGTATCCTGTGTCTGGCCTCCTGTTTCCACTGCCTAGTTTCATTACTTTTCATTTACTCGGGTTGAACTTCAACAGCCATTTGTTGGACCATTCACTCAGTCTGTCTAGGTCATCTTGTAGCCTTCTACTGTCATCCTCTGTTTCAATCCTCCTCATAATTTTTGCATCATCAGCAAACATTGAGATAAACGAGTCCATACCCTCTGGGAGATCATTTACATATATCAGAAACAGTATAGGTCCAACTGACCCCTGCGGGACTTCAGTTGTAACGTCTCGCCAATCTGAGACCTCACCCATCACACTGACTCGTTGTCTTCTGTTGCTTAGGTACTCCCTTACCCCAATGGAGTACCTTCTCTTTCACTCCAGCCTGCATCTCCAACTTTTTCACTAGCCTCTTGTGTGGTACTGTATCAAGGGCTTTCTGGCAACCCAAAAATATGCAGTCTGCCCACTCTTCTCTTTCTTGCCTGATTTTTGTTGCCTGGTCGTAGAATTCAAGTAACCCCGTGAGGCAGGACTTGCCATCCCTGAACCCATGTTGATACTGTGTTACAAAGTTCTTTCGCTCCAGATGTTCCACTACCTTTCTTCGCACAATCTTGTCCATCAGCTTGCATGGTATGCAGGTTAGGGACACTGGCCTGTTGTTCCGTGCCTCATGTCTATCCCCTTTCATGTATATCGGGAATACGTTACATTACCTTCTTTCCAGATTTCTGGCAGTTCCCCTGTTGCCAGTGATTTGTTATACACTATGGAGAGTGGCAGGTGCAGTTCTTCTGCTCCTTCCTTTAGTATCCAAGGGGAGATTCCATTTGGGCCTATAGCCTTTGTCACATCCAACTCTAGTAAACACTTCCTTACTTCCCCGCAGGTAATCTCAAACTCTTCCTGTGGTTCCTGGTTAACTATTCCCTCTTTTATCTCTGAAATTTCTCCTTGCTCTAAGGTGAAGACCTCCTGGAATTTCTTATTCAGTGCCTCACACACTTCCTTGTCGTTTGTAGTGAATCCTTCTGTCACTATCCTTAATTTCATAACCTGTTCCTTTACTATTGTTTTTCTAATGATGTGACTATGCAGCAATTTATGCTGAGTCTTTGTCTTGCTTGCACTGTCATTTTCGTATTGTCTTTCTGCCTCTCTTCTTATCATGACATATTCATTCCTGGCACTCAGCTATCTTTCTCTGCTCTCAAGTGTCCTGTTATTCCTATAGTTTCTCCATGCCCTTTTACTTTGCTGCTTAGCTAGCCTACATCTCTGATTAAACCATGGGGTTCTCATCTTTATTTCACTGTTTTCCTTTTGGACTGGGACAAACTTGTTTGGTGCTCCCTTGCACTTCTGCGTAATGTAGTCCATCATGTCTTGGACCGTCTTTCTCCTGAGCTCTGTTTCCCATGCTATATCTGATAGGAATTTTCTTATCTCCTCATAGTTTCCCTTTCGGTATGCCAACCCTTTGTTTTCAGTATCCCTCCTCGAGTTCACTAACACTTCTTCAATCAGGTACTCAAACACCAGCACACTGTGGTCATTCATTCCTACTGGGTCCTCAAAACCGATTTCTCTTATGTCGGAGTCATTCAGAGAGAAGACTTGGTCGAGTCTCGCTGGTTCGTCATTTCCTCTCATCCTTGTGGGTTCTTTGACATGATGGGTTAAAAAGTTTCTAGTCACCACTCCAATAGTTTGGCTCTTCATGTATCCTCGCCTTCATGCGGTTCCTTGATCTCCCAGTCAATCCTTCCGTGATTGTAGTCCTTAATGATGAGCAGGTGGGATCTATTTCTACAGGCAACAGAGGCTGCCCTCTCAATTATAGTGTTAACTGCCATGTTGTTGTTTTCATACTCTTGACTGGGTCTTCTATCATTTGGTGGAGGGTTATATATTACTGCTACTACTATTCTTGGTCCTCCCATTGACCTGGTGCCTAGTTGTACCTAGTTGTACTCACCTAGTTGTACTCACCTGGTTGTGCTTGCGGGGGTTCAGCTCAGGCTTTTTGGTCCCGCCTCTCAACCGTCAATCAACAGGTGTAAAAGTTCCTAAGCCAATTGGGCTCTATCATATCTACACTTGAAGCTGTGTATGGAGTCAGCCTCCACCACCTCACTTCCTAATGCATTCCATTTGTCTACTACTCTTACACTGAAAAATTTCTTTCTAACGGCTCTATGGTTCATTTGGCACTCATTTCCAACTTTGTCCCTTTGTGCGTGTGACCCCTGGTGTTAATAGTCTGTCTTTATCTACCCACTCCATTCCTCTGAGAATCTAGTATGTGGTGATCATGTACCTTTAACTCTTCTGTCTCCCAGTGACGTGAGATTTAATTCCGTAGTCTCTCCTCGTAGCTCATACACCTCAGTTCAGGTACTAATCTGATGGCAAACCTTTGAACCTTCTCCAGTTTAGTCCTATGCTTGACTAGATATGGACTCCATGCTGGAGCCGCATACTCTGACATATGTGGTATACAATGTTCTGAAAGATTCCTTACACAAGTTTCTGAAGGCCGTTCTATGCTAGCTAACCTGGCATATGCCGCTGATGGTATCCTTTTCATATGAGTTTCAGGGGAAAGGGCTGGCGTGATATGAACTCCTACGTCTTTCTCTCTCTCTGACTTCTAAAAATATTTTATTTCCCAAATGATACCTTGTGTTGGTCGTTGCTCCCTACCCTTATCTTCATTACATTACATTTGCTTGGGTTTAAACTCTAACAATCATTTTTTCGATCATTTCTGCAACTTGACCAGGTCTTCTTGAAGCCTCAAGCTGTCCTCCTCTGTTTAATCCCTCTCATAATTTTGGCATCGTCAGCAAACATTGAGAAGAATGAGTCTATACCGTCTTGGAGATCATTTACGAATACCAAAAATAGGATACGTCCGAATACAGAGCCTTGTGGGACTCCACTGGTGACTTCACTCCAATCTGAGGTCTCACCCTCACTCACTGTAACTCTCTGCTTCCTATTGCTTAGGTACTCCCTTATCCACTGGAACGCCTACCAGTTACTCCTGCCTGTTTCTCCAGTTTATGCATCACCTTTTTATGGGGTACCGTGTAAAAAGCTTTCCAACAGTAAAAAAAATGCAGTCCGCCTATCCTTCTCTTTCTTGCTTGATCTTGTCACCTGATCGTAGAATTCTATCAAGCCTGTAAGGAAGATTTACCTCCCTGAACCCATGTTGACAGGTTGTCACGAAGTCCCTTCTCTCCAGATGTGTTACCAGGTTTTTCTCACAATCTTCTCCATCACCTTGCTGGTATACAAGTTATGGACACTGGCGTGTAGTAAGTGCCTGTTGTCTGTCAACCTTTTATTATATTGGGACTATATTAATCGTCTTTCCTATTGCTGGCAAGTCTTCTATTTCCAGTGACTTACTATACACTATGGACAGTGGCAAGCAAAGCGCTCCTGCACACTCTTTCAATACCCATGGTGAGATTCCATCTGGGCCAACAGCCTTTCTCACGTCTAGCTCCAAACAGGTGCCTTTGACCTCATCTCTTATAATTTCGAACCCTTCCAAGTCCGCCTGGTTTACTGCCACCTCTCCTAGCGCAGTGACCTCTCCTGTTCTTTGTGAAGTCCTTCTGGAACCTTTTGTTGAATTCTTCACACACCTCTTTGTCATTCTCTTGTGTACCTGTCCTCACCCTTTATAAGTTCATCACCGTCCTTCACTGTTGTTTTCCTCCTATTTTGAATGTGTACGAGCTATTTCGGTCAGGCTTTATTAGCTATATCATTTTCAGATTTTTTCTCAGCTTCTCTTCGCACACTAACATACTCGTTTCTAGTTTTCTGGTATCTCTATCTGCTTTCTGGTGTTCTGTTATTCCGAAGTTACTCAACGACCTTTCGTTCAGTTCCTTTGCTTTCATTCATGCCCTATAAACCACGGATTCTACTTTTGATTCTCGGTTTTTTCTTGTCAAGCCAGGATAACCGCTTACTGCCTCCTGACACTTTTGTGTGAATAGTCCATCATGTCTTTACGGATTTAGTTATTTAGTTATGAGTGTGTCATGGTATAGCTCTAGGAATTTTCTCATCTCCTCATAATTTTCCTTTCAGTACTCCAGCCTGAAAGGGGGAGTACTGAAAGGGAAAATTATGAGGAGATGAGTACTGAAAGGAAAGGGAAAAAGTTTCCCAGTACTTTTCTGGAGGAGATAATTCCTAGCTCTACCAGGAACTCAAAGATCAATACATTGTGATCACTCATTCCTAA
>WNGS01162786.1:49554-60225 GCA_020271785.1 Procambarus virginalis
GTGTGTGTGTGTGTGTGTGTGTGTGTGTGTGTGTGTGCTGTGTGTGTGTGTGTGGTGTGTGTGTGTGTGTGTGTGTGGTGTGTGTGTGTGTGTGTGTTGTGTGTGTGGTGTGTGTGTGTGTGTGTGTGTGTGTGTGTGTGTGTGTACTCACCTAGCTGTATTTACTTGTTATACTTGCAACTATAGGGTTGAGGTCTGGCTCATTGAAGTCGCCGTTCAACTGTCAATGAACTACTTTTTTCACACACATACCCCAAGGAAGCAGCCCGCAGCAGCTATCTAACTTCCGAGTACCTATTTACTGCTAGGTGAACAGTGCACCAGGGTGAAATAAACTTTGCCCATTTGTTTCCGCCATCGTCGGGAATCGATCCCTGGTCCCTAGGATTACGAATATCGAACGCTGTCCACTCAGCCACCAGGCCCCCAAACACCAAGTGTACTCACCTAGTTGTACTCACCTAGTTGTGCTTGCGGGGGTTGAGTTCTGGCTATTTGATCCCGCCTCCCAACCGTCAATCAACTGATGTACAGATTCCTGAGGCTACTGGGCTCTGTCACATCTACATTTGAAGCTGTGTATGGAGTCAGCCTCCACCACATCACTTCCAAATGCATCCACCTGTTAACTACTCTGAAACTGAAAAAAGTTCTTTCTATCGTCCCTGTGGCTCATTTGGGCAGTCAGTCTCCACCTGTGTCCCCTTGTTCGCATACCACCAGTGTCAAAAAGTTATATCCTTATCTTCCCTGTCAATGCCTCTGAGAATTTTGTAGGTGGTGATCATATCTCCCCTTACTCTTCAGTCTTCCAATGTTATGAGGTGCATCTCACGAAACCTTTCCCCACAGCTTGAGGTGTGTGTGTGTTTGCGTGCGTTTGTGTGTACAGTGATATGGCTAATATTGAGCTCCTCATATACAACGTTTTACAAGCCCCCTAGACGTAAACTAAAGCAGAGCGGCGCTTGCTTGGCCACGCAGGAAAATGTAATTATTGCTGGGGATTTAATGCTCATCATCGAGTTAGGTGCGAACTGGGCCCCCCAATGCTGATGGGCGCCATTTAGCTGCAGCTCTGCGAGAGTACCTGAAATTACACTTCTCAACACTGGGGACCCCACTCACATTCTAGGAGGGTCCCTTGATCTTACATTAATCTCAACAGCACTCAAGCATCGGGCGAAGTGGGAAGTAGACCCGTGATCACCAGTGACCACTATGCTACTGTCACAAACACTAAACATAGAACGACCTCCTACACCACCTGCACACCTAGGTGGAATTTAAGTAAGCCAATTGGAATATATAGAAGAACTTGAAAATGGTTTGCAAATACACGCCACCTGTGGATTTGAACATACACGAGACCAATCTGCAGGAAGCCATGGCAGCTGCTGCAAACAAAAGCTATTCCAGTCATTATCACAGGAAAACACAACACGAGGAAACTATGGTTCTATAGTAGTGAAGTTAAAGAACAGAACCACAGAGTCAACATCTTCAGAAAACATCTGAAGAGAAACCCCCACCGGAAGGAAGAACTCTGCTAAGAGCGGGTGGTATCTGAAGCAAGACGCGTTTAGAGAAGTAAAAAGGCAAGATGGTTTGAGTGGTGTCAAACTCTGAACGAACATAGTAGTCTTGGCAAGATATGGGGTCAGATTAAACTACATCAGGTCGACCAGCCCGACCACAGGCATGTATTCAACCATTGCAGGAGGCTGAGAGACTTGCCCTCCAATTTGCAGAACGAACATCTTCATATCAGCTTCCTGCTGTGGTCCGCAGGCAGCAAGAACAATTAAACACAAGAGAGGTTGACAGTCATTATGCGAGTATAGCTATAAATGACGAATGTGACTGTCCCTTCACCACACAAGAACTAATCAGAGCCAAAAAAGGTGGTAAGGACACTGCACCAGGTGCTGATACCATTACATACTCAATGATCGCACATGCAGGTCCTGCTGGAGAACAAGGAATATTGGACGTCATCAACGCATCTTGGCAGCAAGGCAAACTACCACCTCTTGGAAGCAAGCAGACATCATTCCGATTCCTAAGCCGAAAGAACCTGGCAATTACAGACCCATTTCATTAACATCATGCATTAGTAAAACTGCAGAACGGATGGTCTTAAATAGGCTACTGTGGAAGACTGGAGACCTGCATAAACACATATTTGGCTTCACTAGAGGCGGGGTACTGCCAACTGCATAGCCACATTACTAGGAACAGTTAACTCAGGTCCAGCTATAGTGATCTTCCTTGATCTAGAAAAAGCATTCGAACTTGCAAGCCCGCAAGCAATTTTACACACCTTAGTTAAAAAAGGTGTAAAGGAAAAATGCTAGCATGGATTCAAGATTACCTAAGTCACAGGTATGCCAGAGTAAAGTTGCAAGGACAAGTGTCGGACTACCGCTTGCATGAGAATGGGACTCCACAAGGAGGAGTCCTCAATCCTAGTCTTTTTAACATCCTTATGGAAAAACTTGTTGCCATGACATTTACAGAAGGGGTTAAATTGCTAAGCTATGCTGACGATCTAGCATTAGTCATTACAGGTCCTTCACTTCTCAATAAAGCACAAGGTGCATTAGATAAAGTAACATCTGAATGCAGCGTTTTAGGGCTAAAAATATCTGCACAGAAGTCTAAGGCAATGAGACTAGGCGGCCACACTCCAGACAGGCACCTACGCATTCAAGACATTAACCTTCAGTGGGTTACACACTATCAATATCTCGGAGTGTGGATAGATTTTAACATGACGTTCAACAAGCAATTCAATATCTAAAGGAGAAAGTAAAATCACGACTAAATATATGAGAGCAATCACAGGACCCCGTCTAGGAGCGGGACACAAAGTGTTAAGGATGTTTTACATACACGCCGTTCGTTCCCTAATTGATTATGCAGCGCCTGCCTTACTCACTCTTTCTCCTGGCCAGTGGGCAAACATTGAGGTTCTTCAAAACGATGCATTGCGAATCATAACAGGAGCTCCCAGAAGGACTAAAATACTGAACCTAAGACTGGAAACCAGGCTAACGTCGCTTGAAATAAGAGTAAAAGGGATCGCTGCATGCATGCTCACCAAGATATTGACTAGACCTAGAATCAGTTCACTTAAAGATATCATCACTGGAGCACTAACTCTGGACAGAAGAGCCTCCAATAGCACCAGGTGGACCCATTGTGCGATAAACACCATCAATACATTCGATGTAACAAACACAGTCACTGAGAAGGGTGTCGACGAAATACATGCAGACTTTGTTATGCAAGCCCCTTGGGAATCTCCGCCAGCAGACTTTAAGATTATGGTTATTGTAGGGAAAAAGAACCAGACAAATCCTCTTCTGCTACGTAACATTGCACAGATGCATATAGAAGCAAACATGGCATCCGACAGCTTCACATACTTCACAGATGGATCAGTAAACCAGCTGGGACACGAAACCGGAGCTGCAGTTAAAGCAGGAAACTCTGTACATAGTTGGAGGCTCTCAAATGGGTGTTCGACTTTACAAACAGAGATGCTAGCCATTCAAAAGGCTTTGGAACATGCTCGTGCTCAACACCGACAACATGTTATCATATATACAGATTCGAGAACCGCCATTGAAACCTTGCAACAAGACCGCATATGTGATAACATACATCTGATCACAACTGTCCTATCATTAATGCAAACACTCAAACGACAAGGCCGACGGGTCCTTCTCAACTGGGTGCCAAGTCATGTGGGAATCGTAGGAAATGACATTGCAGACGAAGCTGCAAAACTTGCAACTAAGAGAAGAACTGTAGACATTTGCATATCACAGAGTCTGTCACAGATTAAGCGAGTAATTAGAAACAGAGCAATGCAAAAGTTGTACAGTGACCACAACTCAGCTGTTGCAACATCTCGATCTGCGGGTTGGTACAGGAATTCAACCAACTACGAACCACTTATGTTAATGAAGGGGAGCAGTAGGGCAACAGAAGTGCACTTACATCGCATCAGGCTTGGATACCCATGTGCATGGGAAATAGGCTTACAGGTTCCGGAAGATGAGAGGAAATGTCAACACTGTGGAGAAATGCCCGACAGACCTCTGGAACATTATCTAACACAGTGCACAGTTACAAACCCATTAAGATTTCACCTTCAATTCAACAGAGCAGAAGTTGTTAAACACATTTGGCAACATCTTACTAAAGTGACCATACGAGTAATAATACTCATACTCCGCCCAGGTAAACTAGAAACAAGCGACACTCAGTGGGCCAGCCAGAGGCTTAGGGCCCGCGCAGGAATATCCCTGCAAAAAAAAAAAGTCTCTACAGGGGGTACAGTACCCTACTCTCACTCTCCTCACCCACCTCACTCACTGGCGGCGCACCACCTCGTCAATCACCAACGACCACTTCAAACCAACACTCTCCCCATTAGTGAATCAGAGACTTCACGCGGCTCCAGCGCCATCTGCATCGTCTATATATAGTCTCGCACGAGCAGTTGACCTCAGAATATTCTTGTGCTCATGAGCTGATGCTTCTATCTAAGCATACATCCTGTATATTAGTAGAGGTTTTAGCCAGCAAACTATTCTCAGCAACTTTAACTAATTTTGTCTTGCTTATTGTAGAGTAACGTAATCATTATTATATTTTATATTGTGTTTTGTCTTTGTATATATTTTTGATCTGCACTGTACATAGCCAATGGATTATCTTTATTTTGTTTATTTTTTTTAAGTAAATTTAAGTTCATTATAAATAAGATTTGTTTCGTGTGTTTTTTTCCCTTTCACTTTACCACAGGAGACAACCGCCAAGCAGTCAACATTTTTGTTTCTTTTTTTTTGTGATTGGCATTTACACCAGCCATAGAGAAGACTGCCTTAACACCTACATTTCTCATCACGTTAATGGGGCCCGTCCGGGATATGTCTTCACAATAAGGTTTGTCTTGGAAGAACTACTCAAGTACTGATACTACACCAATCATTTCAATTTGTGGTAAGTGTACTTGGCTTTGTTACACTTTGCTTTTTCAATAATTTCATAACGTTTCAATAATTTTTATGGTGCTGTGTATTTTGTGCTTTCTGAGTGTAACATTTTATGAGTGTTGGATGACTGTGGATTACGTGGTGTCTGGTGGCCAGTCACTCTCTTAATTGGTTATTCATGCCTCGGTGCTATTACTCGTGTATTCCACCTTATTCTTGTCCCTAGAATATTTCTCATTTACGGCAGATCACCCCTTTGGTACCCTGGTACTTAGTTTGTCTTCGGGACACGTACCCTATTTTCTGTAATCCGACCGAAGGAGGATGTAGAGGGCCATAGTTCCTCTCGCACTACGCTGTTGACTTGGGACCCCAACAGCAGTTTTTGTCACCAGTTGACTCTCGCACCCCTAAGCGTCGGTCATAGATTAAGATACTTACACAGGTAGGGAATTGGCATTCTTTTCCAGAGCACAAAGAATGCTAATTCTGTAAGTGTCATCTTGTTAATTTAAGTAGGAAACCCCTTGCTTCTGTCCTATAGAAACCGGGCAAGGTATCCCTACGTTTTTGGACTACCTCCCACTTTTGAAACTATCAATGTTTCATTTATTTTAGTAGGATTTTCTTGCCCTTATTCTCGTATATAGAGTACCGGGTACAAGATTTCCCTGCATTTTGATTATTTAATCACTTATCATCTAACATTAACGTTAATTGTTTTCACATTAACGATTGAATTCTTACAGGATAGTCACCAGTTGCCACGTCATCCTGTTACTGACACTTATAGTACCACAGGTATATTCTCTGTAGACCTGTTTGATATCTCAAAATGTTTCGTCTCTCAGCATTTCGCAGTGATCTAGCAAATGAAGTAGGGAACTTAAATAGTGCCAAGAAGACAGAATTACAAACTCTAGCACATGAGTACCACCTAGATGTTCCCCATGGAGCCACCAAGAGTGACTTGCATAACCTTATCCTTAACCACCTCTTAGATAATGGAAGTAAAGACTCTGATTCTCACAAAATCTATTCCATTACAGATCGGCATGCTATAGCAGCTATGAAGTTAAAGTTAGAACTAGCGAAAGTAGAACGCGAACGCCAGAAAGAAGCTCTACAATTCAAGGAACGCGAGGCTGTCCAAAAAGAACGCGAGGCTGCCCTTGAGAGTGAACGCCAGAAAGAACAAACTGCCAGGCATAAAGAAGAACTAGAGTTTGAGTACGGCCTTGCGAAGAAAAAGGCCGAATTTCAACTAGTAGCCGGAGAAAAACAAGCTGACATCATTGTAGAACAGAAAAGAAAGGAAGTGGAATTGGAAAAGACACGCCAACCACAAACAGCCAGTCCTCCAGTAAGCTTTAGCATCTCCCAGGCAAGTAAGTTAATGCCACCATTCGTTGAGATAGATGTATTTTTTACTAATTTTGAGGTCCTAGCTAAAAAACTTGGCTGGCCTGAAGATCAGTGGTCTATACTTCTCTGAGTACATTTCGCAGGTAGAGCTGCGGTTACTCTCGGTACCTTAGCGTCTGAGAATGACTACACGATCCTAAAGCAAGCCGTTCTAGACGCCTACCTTCTCTCCACCGAACCACCGAAAGCTACAGACGAATATTCCGTGATTATCTAAAGGCAAGTGACACCACATATTTAGATTTTGCCAATACTAAGAAAAGATATTTCATGAAATAGCTGGAAGCAGCCCATGTTTCTACATTTTCAGAACTCGTCAACCTCATTCTAGTCGAGGAATTCTTTCGACGTGTTACTGCTTCCATCCGTCTTCATTTAGCAGACAAAGAGGAGACCGACCTCATCAGATGTGCGAAGTCGGCTGACACCTACAGTCTTATACACAGGTTAACAGCTGACACATCTTCCAGTAAGAAGTCTTGGTCTATTATGACAAAGTGAGTACCAATCAAGCGAACTCTCAATTATATTGTAGGTATTGCAAGTTCTACGGACATACCATAGATAAATGTGGAAAAGCCTAATACAAAGACTATAGTGAAACTCCTAAACCCAAACCGACTCCTCCTAAGTCCGGTAAGCCTGTGATGAATATTAGTGTTCCTGTTAATGATCTTTATCTCTTCAGCAAACACCTGTACCCTGGAACTGTCTCTGCCAATAGTACAGATTCGGAGGGATGTTTCAAAGTGAAGATCTTGAGGGACACAGCTATTCTTCAGTCTATACTTTTGAAATCAGCTGTGCCTAACATCACCTACACCGGGAAGACGGACCTCACTGCTACCACTCCGTATCAACTCGCCAGAGTCCACCTGGATTGCCCTTTCGTACAAGGTGAAGTCCAAGTCGCCATCCAGGAAATCCTTTTCCCATGTCAGGGGTACAACTTCTCCCGGGCAACGACCTGGCTGAAGATCAACAACCTTCCAACTTGATCATCATGGACAAACCCCAGGTATGTGACTCTGTCGTGGAAAACCCCATCCTGAAATATATTCCAGCAGAGGTCCAAGAAAGTGATGAAGTCTCTCCTCCGGTTTTGGTGACAACCCGTGCACAAGCTGCACGCCCGCAACCTGCTGACTCTGCTTCAACAGCTGTCCCTCAAGACCATCAGAATCTGCCACCGAATCTCACTATGCTGGAGTTCCGTAAGTTGCAGAGGGAGGATCCCTCATTAACACCATTATTCTTCCAGGCCGAGACTCAATCTGATAGTATTCCTGGGTTCTTTATAGAGAACCAATTGCTCTACCGCAGGTACCGACCCAGTAAACTAACGGATGACGATTGGGCTAATGTCGACCAACTAGTAGTTCCCACCAGCCTACAGCCCGATATTCTACAACTGGCCCCATGGAGCGCTTTCTCAGTCCAGTTTTAATAAAACCTATCACGCCATCAGACAAGACTATTACTGGCCAGGTATGATTGAAGATGTAAAAACGTATGTACAACAGTGTCATACATGTCAGATGGCAGGAAAACCTAACATCTCTATTCCCAAGGCTCCTTTGATTCCTATCCCGGTGCCTTCGGAACCCTTTCACAGACTCATCATAGACTGTGTTGGTCCTTTACCCCGGACCAGTTCTGGCAACGCTTATATACTAACCATCCTGTGTCCTACCACCAGATTCTCCATAGTAGTTCCTGTAAAGAACACTACGGCTGCTACTGTGGTGAAGCAACTGTTGAAGATCTTCACACAATATGGATTTCCTCGGGAGTTTCAAAGTGAATGTGGCACCAACTTCACCAGTGATCTCTTCAAGAAGACACTGGAAGAATTCAACATTACTCAGGTATTGTCCAGCCCCTATCATCCTGCTTCACAGGGTTCTCTTGAACGTAGTCACCAAACTATAAAATCACTCCTTAGGAAATTTTGCAATGAAACCATGAAAGACTGGGATAAACAACTTGACATCATCATGTGCATTTTCAGAAGTCTCCCAAATGAGTCTCTAGGAGTGTCTCCTTATGAGATGCTCTACGGACGTAAGTGCCATACTCCTCTTAAAGCTTTTAAAGACTCTCTACGTAATGCCACCTTCAGTGACCCTCTGTATGTGCCCCAGTTTCTTCAAAACTTAAAGCACATTCTAGAGCGAGTGCATAAATTTGCCAACGATAATTTATTAAAAGCTCAAGATAGGATGAAGACTCATTTTGACAAACACAGTAAAATCAGGAAATTTAAAACAGGAGACTTCGTTTTAGCATATTTTCCAATCCCTGGTTCTCCACTGCAAAATAAGTTTTCATGACCCTACCGCATCAAGGAGTGCAGAAACAACCACAACTACGTTCTTGAGACTCCAGATAGGCGGCGGAGGACCCAGTTGTGCCACGTCAATCTTTTGAAGTATAAAGGTACACCCCCACTGTGTTAGTATCTCTCTCCACCTTTCAAGGTCCATACCTCCACAGTGAGACCTTTCCTGCTTCTCCTCCCGAAAGCACTAACTCTGAGTCAGTGCCTTCCAACTCGGAAATTCTTACAGATCTTCCTAAATATATGCAGGACTGTAACAGTGCTCCTCTCATCAGTCTTCCAAGAACATCAGAAGTTGTTCAGCGATGATCCCCAGGAATGTAATGTGGTTCAACACGACATCCAGCTACTTCCTGATACCCAGCCGATTTGTCAACCCTTCTACCGCATCAGCCCGTACAAAAAGGAAGTTATGCATGCTCAGGTACAGTACCTTCTGGATCATGGGCTGGCCACCCCTTGTGAGTCCCCTTGGGCCTCACCCTGCATCTTGGTGCCGAAACTTCACGGTAAAGTACGATTATGTACAGACTATAGGAAACTGAACCTCGTGACCGTCAGCGATGCTTACCCTTTACATCGTACAGATGATATCCTTGACACAGTAGGTAATGCTACTTATCTTTCCCAGATTGACTTGTTAAAGGGCTACTATCAGATTAGTCTGACAGAGCGGGCTAAGGAAATATCTGCCTTCACCACTTCTTTTAGCCTGTACAAATATGAACGCCTTCCTTTTGGACTGTGTAATGCCCCGGCCACCTTCCTGCGAGCTGTCAACCGCGTTATCCATGGCCTAGATCACATCTACGCCTACTTGGATGACATCGTTGTGGCAATTGACACCTGGAACGAACATCTGCTCCAGCTGCAACGATTGTTCTCCAAGCTTCTGACAGCTGGCCTTACCATCGACTTGGGCAAGTCCACCTTTGCAAAAGGTAAAGTGCGTTATCTTGGTCATGTGATAGGAAATGGCAGCCTAGCTCCTTTATCCATTCATACTCGAGCCATTCAGTATTACCTACAACCAGGAAGCAGCTCCTGCGCTTCCTTGGCCTTGCATCTTGCTATCGTAGGTTTGTAAAAAAATTTCAGTACGGTAGCAACACCACTAATTAATCTGACCAGCACCAAGCAACGGTATCATTGGACCATTCAACAGACCGTTGCCTTTGAACAACTGAAGTCTCTGCTATGTTCTAATCCCATTCTTGCCTCTCCAGATATTACGAAGCCCTTCATCATCAATGTCGACGCAAGTGGCACTGGCATCGGGGCGTTCTATGCAACAGCGTGGCGAAGAGGTTCTTCCTGTCAGCTACTACAGCTACAAATTGAAGCCTCATCAGAACTATAGCACCATAGAAAAGAACTCCTCTCCATCGTCCTGAACCTTCAACATTTCGAACCTTACCTACAAGGTAATCGGTCCATTACCATCTATTCAGACCACAAACCCCTACGATTTCTGCAACATCCCAATTCAGCAATCAACGTCTTCTACGCTGGGCTCTGTACCTGCAGAACTTTAACCTGGAGATATTCTTCATTAAGGGTCGGATAACATCATAGCAGACGCCCTCTCCAGAGTCTACGAGGTAGAGGCAGCTACTCCTACCACTCTACCGTCTAATGAAGTAACTTAACCCGTAAGAGCAGCTTCGGGGGAGAGCTGTGACAGTAATCCTTCCAAAAGAGATTTAGCCTGCTCCTTCCTACATCACGTTACTTCTATACTTCTGCAACATCAGATACCACATTCAGAGTACATAAGTGGAATAACAGACGTCTCTACAGGGGTACACTACCCTACTCTCACTCCTCACCCCCTCCCTCACTGTCGGCGCACCACCTCGTCGATCACCAAACGACCACTTCAAACTAACACTCTTC
>WNGS01162787.1:58401-72223 GCA_020271785.1 Procambarus virginalis
TTGAAAGAGTGGGCAGGAACACTTTGCTTACCACTCTCCATAGTGTATAGTAAGTCACTGGAAACGGGGGACCTACCAGAAATATGGAAGACTGCTAATGTAGTACCAATATACAAAAAGGGTGACAGACAAGAGGCACTGAACTACAGGCCAGTGTCCTTAACTTGTATACCATGCAAGGTGATGGAGAAGATTGTGAGAAAAAAACTAGTAACACATCTGGAGAGAAGAGACTTCGTGACAACCCATCAACATGGGTTCAGGGAGGGTAAATCTTGCCTTACAGGATTGATAGAATTCTACGATCAGGTGACAAGAATTAAGCAAGAAAGAGAAGGGTGGGCGGACTGCATTTTTTTGGACTGTCGGAAAGCCTTTGACACAGTACCCCATAAAAGGTTGATGCATAAGCTGGAGGAACAGGCAGGAGTAACAGGTAGGGCGCTCCAGTGGATAAGGGAGTACCTAAGCAATAGGAAACAGAGAGTTACAGTGAGGGGTGAGACCTCAGACTGGCGTGAAGTCACCAGTGGAGTCCCACAGGGCTCTGTACTTGGACCTATCCTGTTTCTGATATACGTAAATGATCTCCCAGAGGGTATAGACTCATTCCTCTCAATGTTTGCTGACGACGCCAAAATTATGAGAAGGATTAAGACAGAGGAGGACAGCTTGAGACTTCAAGAAGACCTGGACAAGCTGCAGGAATGGTCGAACAAATGGCTGTTAGAGTTTAACCCAAGCAAATGTAATGTAATGAAGATAGGGGTAGGAAGCAGGAGACCAGATACAAGGTATCATTGGGAGATGAAATACTTCAAGAGTCAGAGAGAGAGAAAGACCTGGGGGTTGATATCACGCCAGACCTGTCCCCTGAAGCTCATATCAAGAGGATAACATCAGCAGCATATGCCAGGTTGGCTAACATAAGAACGGCCTTTAGAAACTTGTGTAAGGAATCTTTCAGAACATTATATACCACATATGTCAGACCAATCCTGGAGTATGCGGCTCCAGCATGGAGTCCCTATCTAGTCAAGCATAAGACTAAACTGGAAAAGGTTCAAAGGTTTGCCACCAGACTAGTACCCGAGCTGAGAGGTATGAGCTACGAGGAGCGACTGCAGGAATTAAACCTCACTTCGTTGGAAGACAGAAGAGTTAGGGGGGACATGATCACCACATTCAAGATTCTCAGGGGAATCGACAGGGTTGATAAAGACAGGCTGTTTAACACAAGGGGCACACGCACTAGGGGACACAGGTGGAAGCTGAGTGCCCAAATGAGCCACAGAGATATTAGAAAGAACTTTTTTAGTGTCAGAGTGGTTGACAAATGGAATGCATTAGGAAGCGATGTGGTGGAGGCTGACTCCATACACAGTTTCAAATGTAGATATGATAGAGCCCATTAGGCTCAGGAAACTGTACACCTGTTGATTGACGGTTGAGAGGCGGGACCAAAGAGCCAGAGCTCAACCCCCGCAAGCACAACTAGGTGAGTACAACTAGGTGAGTACACACACACACACACACACACACACACACACACACACACATCACAGTTGAGGGCGGGACCAAAGAGCCAAAGCTCAACCCCCGCAAGCACAAATAGGTGAGTACAAATAGGTGAGTACACACACACGCACGCACGCACGCACGCATGCAAGCACGCACGCACACACACAAACACACACACACACACACACACACACCACACACACACCCACGCACACACACACACACACACATACACACACAACACACACACACACACACATACACACACACACACACACACACACACACACACACACACACACACACACACACACACACACACACACACACACACACACACACACACACACACACACACAGAGGAATGGAGACCAGGAATGGTCTAGAAAATGGTTGCTAAAGTTTAACTCAGGAAAGTGTAAAGTAATGAAATTAGGCGAAGGGAGCAGAAGGCTGAACACAAGGTAACATTTGGAGGTGAAATCCCACAAGAGTCAAATAGAGAGAAAGATCTGGGGGTCGATATCACACCGAACCTGTCCCCAGAGGCCCACATCAAAAGGATATCTTCAGCAGCATATGCTAGACTGGCCAATATAAGAACTGCCTTTAGAAACTTGTGTAAGGAATCGTTCAGGGCCCTGTATACCACTTTTGTAAGACCAATCCTGGAGTAAGCAGCTCCAGCCTGGAGTCCATACCAAGTTAAACACAAGACGAAGTTAGAGAAGATTCATAGGTATGCCACAAGAGTGGTCCTGGAACTGAGAGGATTGAGTTACGAGGAAAGGCTATGGGAGCTGAACCTCACAACCCTGGAAAACAGAAGAGTAATGGCAGACATGATATCCACCTACAAATTTCTCAGGGGAATTGACAGGGTGGACAATGACAAACTCTTTAGCGCGGGTGGAACACAAACAAGGGGACACAGGTGGACACTTAGTACCCAGATGAGCCACAGAGACGTTAGAAAGATTTTTTTCAGAGTCAGGGTAGTAAACAAATGGAATGCATTAAGTAGTGTTGTGGTGGAGGCAGACTCCATGCACAGTTTCAAATGTAGATATGATAGAGCCAATAGGCTCAGGAATGTGTATACCAGTTGATTGACAGTTGAGAGGTGGGGCCAAAGAGCCAGAGCTCAACCACTGCAAACACAACTAGATGAATACAACTAGGTGAGTACACACACACACACACACACACACACGTACCCGGCCTCACAGAAACAAAACTCTCAAGAATCATAAAAAAATTGTTCACCAGCTGATTGTGTACTGACTGACTGACTACATGTAGTCAGTAAGTGCTTGACTAACTACAAGCGTAATCAGTGAAGATTGTACTTGTGTACTGACTTATTACTGACTACACTGTAATACGGAAAGAGAGGAAAGGAAGGGAAGGAGGCGGAGTGGCCCTATTAATGAGAAAGGAATGGAGTTTCAAGGAGATGGCTATTCCGGGTTGCGAGGGATTCAGAGACTACATAACAGTCACCATACCAATAGGAGAACCAGGAGTAGTAGTAGCAGTGATATAAAACACTCCACCATATGACAGAAGACCCAGACAAGAGAATGACAACAACAACATGGCAGTTAACACTATAATTGAAGGGGCAGCCTCAGCTGCCTGTTGAAATAGATCCTACCTGCTCATCATGAGGGACTTCAATCACAGAAGGATAGACTGGGAGAACCAGGAACGACATGGAGGTGAAGATACATGGCGAGCTAAACTAATGGAGGTGGCGACAACAAACATTTTAAGCCAGCATGTAAGGGAACCCACAAGGATGAGAGAAAACAATGAACCAGCGAGACTCGACCTAGTCTTCGCTCTGAACGACTCCGACATAAGGGAAATCGGTCTCGAGGCCCCAGTGAGCAACACAGTGTACTGGCGTTTGAGTATCTGTTGACGAAGGCTTAATGACCTGGAGGAGGGGTACTGAAAACAAAAGTCTGGCATCCCGAAAGGGAAACTATGAGGAGATAAGAAAATTCCTAACAGATATAACATGGGAAACAGAGCTCAGGGGAAAGACGGCCCATGACATGATGGAAAACATCACACAGAACTATAAGGATGCCGCAGACAAGTTTGTCCCGGTCCGAAAGGAAAACAATGAAAAGAAGATGAGAACCCCATGGTTTAATCAGAGATGTAGGCTAGCCAAGCCGAAAAGTAAAAGAGCTTGGAGAAACTATAGAAATAACAGGACACTTGAGAGCAGAGAAAGATACCAGAGTACCAGGAATGAATATTCCAGGCTGAGAAGAGAGGCAGGAAGGCAATATGAAAATGATATCGCAATCAAGGCAAAGACTCAGCCTAAATTGCTGCATAGCCACATCAGGAGAAAAACAACAGTAAAGGAACAGGTAATGAAGTTGAGAATAAAGACAGACAGATTCACTACAAATGACAAGGAAGTGTACGAGGAACTCAATAATAAATTCCAGGAGGTCTTCACATTAGAGTAAGGAGAAGTTCCAGAGATAAGAGAAGGAATAGTTAACCAGGACCCACTAGAGGAGTTTGAGAATACCAGTGGGGAAGTAAGGAAACTGTTGCTAGATTTGGATGTATCAAAGGCTATAGGTCCAGATGAAATCTCCCCTTGGATACTGAAGGAATGAGAGGAAGCACTGTCCCTGCCACTCTTCAGAGTGTATAACAAGTCACTGGCAACAGGAGAACTGCCAAGAATTTGGAAAGCAGCTAAAGTAGTCCCGATATACAAAAAGGGTGATAGACAGGAGGCTCTGAACTACAGGATAGTGTCCCTAACTTCCATACCATGCAAGCTAAAGGAGAAGATTGTGCAAAAAAAGCTAGTCGAACATCTGGAGCGAAAGAATTTTGTGTCATAACACCAACATGGTTTCTGGGATGGCAAGTCCTGCCTGACAGGATTAATTGAATTCTATGACCATGCAACAAAAATCAGGCAAGAAAGAAAGAGGTGGGCAGACTGCATATTTTTGGATTGCCAGAAAGCCTTTGACACAGTGCCACACCAGAGACTAGTGCGAAAGCTGGAGATGCAGGCAGGAGTGATAGGGAAAGTACTCCATTGGATTATGGAGTACCTAAGTAACAGAAGGCAGCGAGTCACTGTGCAGAGTAAGGTCTCTGATTTGTGAGACGTCACCAGTGGGGTCCCGCAGGGTTCAGTCCTTGGACCTATACTGTTTCTTATATATGTAAATGATCTTCCAGATGGTTTAGAATCATTCCTCTCATTGCTTGCTGATGATGCAAAAATCATGAGGAGGATTAAGACGGAGGAAGACAGTATGAGACTACAAGATGACCTAGACAGAATGCATGAATGGTCCAACAAATGGCTACTAAAGTTTAACCCGAGTAAATGTAAGTTAATGAAACTAGGCAGTGGAAACAGGAGGCCAGACACAGGATATAGAATGGGAGATGAAGTCCTTTATGGAACGGACAGAGAGAAATGTCTAGGATTTGATATCGCACCAACCCTGTCTCCTGAATCCCCACATCAAAAGAATAACATCTGCAGCGTATGTAAGGCTGGCTAACATCAGAACTGCCTTCAGGAACCTGTGTAAGGAATCATTCAGAACATTGTATACCACATATGTAAGACAAGTCCTGGAGTATGCGGCTCCAGCAACAAACCCACAAGGGCCATTACGAGGATTCGCACCTGCGTCTGAGAGCATCCCAGACACTGCCTTAATCGACTGAGCTACAACAGGGTAAAAGGGTTGAAACCGAAGTTCTACTGAACTTACTGTATCCCGTAGCCTCTCCGAGGCACAAACCAGGACTTTACACAACCACCCCCCCCCCCCTGCACTTGAGCTATGTCAATAAGCCGTTCTCCCTCTTCGCCCTTACATCATTACACACAGAAATCACACTAACGTGATGCATCAAATGAAGAAATCCACAAGGGCCGTGACGAGGAATCGAACCTGCGTCCGGGAGCATCCCAGACACTGCCTTAATGCATCTAGGATGCTCCCGGACGGAGGTTCGAATCCTCGTCCTCCCGTCGAATCCTCTGCATTTTTTCATTTGATGCATCACGTTAGTGTGATCTCTGTGTGTAATACAAGGATGTTTTTCAAATCTATGACATTAGCCTACTGCTATAACTAGACATCTATATATATATATATATATATATATATATATATATATATATATATATATATATATATATATATATATATATATATATATATATATATATATCCACAATTACATGGCATACAACTTTGAGACAGAATTAATATAGACTTGAAAATGTATGTCACACGTTGACAATACATAAAATAAGATTAATATATGGTAACATGAGATTATATCATATCCACAATATTCGTGATACGAGGCTATCAACCAATGTATCACTGAGCACACAGTTTAAACACACTAGTACACAAATCTCAGTATGATCATACTGGTGTATGCGTGGTCATAACACACACACGCACGCACACACCCTCTCGCTTCAAGGAGACCTGGACAAGCTGCAGGAGTGGCCGAACAATTGATTGTTTGGGTTTAACCCGAGCAAATGTAATGTAATGAAGATAGGAGTAGGGAGCAGAAGACCAGATACAAGGTATCATTTGGGAGATGAAATACTTCAAGAGTCAAAGAGAGAGAAAGACCTGGGGATTGACATCATGCCAGACCTGTCCCCTGAAGCTCATATCAAAAGGATAACATCAGCGGCATATGCCAGGTTGGCCAACATAAGAACGCTTTTAGAAACTTGTTTAAGGAGTCTTTCAGAACTTTGTATACCACATATGTCAAACCAATCCTGGAGTATGCGGCTCCAGCATGTCGTCCATATCTAGTCAAGCATAAGACTAAACTGGAAAAGATTTAAAGGTTTGAAACCAGACTAGTACCCAAACTGAGGGATATGAACTACGAGGAGAGTCTACGGGAATTAAACCTCACGTCTTTGGAAGACAGACGAGTTAGGAGGGACATGATCACCACATACAAGATTCTCAGAGGAATTGATAGGGTAGAAAAACACAAACTATTTAACACCTGGGGCACATACCTTTAGGGGACACAGATGGAAATTGAGTGCCCAAATGAGCCATAGAGACGTTAGAAAGAATTTTTTTAGTGTCAGAGTAGTAGACAAATGGAATGTATTAGGAAGTGATGTTGTGGAGGCAGACTCCATACACAGTTTCAAGTGTAGATATGATCGAGCCCAGTACGCTCAGGAACCTGTACACAATCTAATTGACAGTTGAGAGGCAGGACCAAAGAGCTAAAACACAACCCCCGCCAGCACAACTAGGTAAGTACTAAAAGTGACGTGTCTTACCCTCCCACCTCCCTCTCACAGTACCAGTAAACACCGTAAGTAACACATGACTGACCCTGCCAGTATCACCCCCGTCCCACAAGGTCAGACGCCCAGACACTCACACATGCAGGAGCAGGAGGACAATAACAGCTCCATCTGCCACAGTAATCGCCGAGGCGTCCGGCGGACACTCACACATGCAGGAGCAGGAGGACAATAACAGCTCCATCTGCCACAGTAGTCACCGAGGCGTCCGGCGGACACTCACACATGCAGGAGCAGGAGGACAATAACAGCTCCATCTGCCACAGTAGTCACCGAGGCGTCCGGCGGACACTCACACATGCAGGAGCAGGAGGACAATAACAGCTCCATCTGCCACAGTAGTCACCGATGCGTCCGGCGGACACTCACACATGCAGGAGCAGGAGGACAATAAACGCTCCATCTGCCACAGTAATCACCGATGCGTCCAGCGGACACTCACACATGCAGGAGCAGGAGGACAATAATCGAGCCATCTGCCACAGTAGTCACCGTGGCGTTCGGCGGCCGACACCTTCCTGGCTTATTCAGTTGTAAGAACGTGATCTCTTTCGCCTTACATGCGTCGGGTAACACACAAGCAATGGCGGACTTGTCTTTAGGAGAGTTTTAAGTAAGTCTCTTGCATGAGAATATTTATTTTTTAGTTCAATATTATCTGTTTAGTTTATATGAAAATGTTATTTTATATTATGTCATAAAACAAACATTTTTTACTTATGTCAGATACGTTAATATTTTTCATTTATTTATTATTTCTAGTTGAGAAAAGTTGAAGTGAAAGAGACAGCGATTCGGTCTGTCGTCACTTTCACCTTATATGTCTGAGTTGGATCCTTGCAACGTTTTTGTGAGTTCTCTGTATTTTAATAAATAAAAGATCACAATACATTTAACTTCAGGTGTATAATACTTTAACTTGCGCTTGTCCTTGGCGATACTGAAGCCGTCCTCGGTCTGTTCTCAATGAGAAGTTTCCGTTACTCAAAAGAATAATGCTTTGTTGTTGTTTGAGATTCAGCTACTGGGAACGAAAAGTTCCAAGTAGCACAGACTATGGTGAGCCCGTAGTGGACTTACTTGGCACAGGAGCGGGGCTGTAACTGAGAATTTACGCTGCATATACATATATATATTCATGAATTTTTGTATCATTAAATTCACAGTTACATTATAGATTTCAATTGACATAATTTCATTCACAAAAATACCTTTGTCCCCAGATTTCAAACGAGATTAAAATTATATTTTCCTAACAAGGGCAAAACTAAATGCTTATTTAAGCGCTTAAATTGCTAATTGTAGTCATGATGCAATCGGTCATGTATTTAATCTAATATAATGTTCCATGATTTGTTTATCGAGAGCGTTTTTGTATGTTTATTTCACCTGGGATAACGTTGAAAGTGTCCTCATTTATGTGTGCTTGCAGGCCAAGCTTCAGCTCTTAGGCTCCACCTCTTAGTTGCCGGCCTCCATGTCCATTGTCACTTGACCCTCTGGCTTATTATCACACCTTCTCCTGAAGCAATGAATGGAAATATCTTCAACTACTTTCACTGAAGTTGAGTTCTATGGTTAACTACCCTTAAACTGAAGCAGTGCTATCATACTGTCCTCCGGCTCCAACCTGTCCTCCTATAAAGAACATCGCTTTTCGCTCGTATGCGCTAACCGACAAAGTTTTGTCCTTATTGTCCTTAACAATAAGGACAAAAATTTTCGTACTAGAAAATGGAAGCAGCTCGCGCTTCCATTTGTCTCGCGCAACCTTTTGTCAAGACTTATAACCTGATCATTCAGTCATCTTCCTCATGTGATGAATATAGAACAGTTTTGGCACGGACTGAGCCTTGTGGGCAATGCCATTCTCATGCTGCTTCTCTGTCACTCTCCTAGCTTCTGCGAACTAATGTCTGGCCTCTTTGTATGCATTGTGATTTCCTTCAGTTCTGTGTTCTCTGTACTTCATCCATGCTCTTTTGCTTCTTTTGGGTTCCTGAACCACAGGGTAATGCTCGTCATGCTCCCCTTAACCCTTAGTGGTGGTATAAATCTTTCTTCAGCTTCTTTCAGTTTGTCAGTTATAGAGTCTATCATGTTCTGTACTGCTTATCCTCTTCCCCATTATATCCGCCCCAGGAATTCTCCAACCTTGTGGTATTTCTGAAGGTTAGCCTTACTCTCTTCCCTCTAGTCACATCTTTCTTTCATATTCGCTGTCACTATATATTCAACGACTAGAACACAGTTATCACGGGCTGCTAATGGCATTTCATGGTCCAGGTCATTCTTAGTGATGACGTAGTCTAATCTAGTTGATTGGTCACCACTGTTTCTCCTTGTTCCCTCTCGGCCTTCATGATCACTCGCCAGCCTTGTCGAAGAGAGGTGAGCCCAGGCGGCCAGCTGTATCCCTCCTCTGTTTTGTTGAAGTTCCTCTTTACTACTTTTACAAGCTGCAAGTTGTACTCACCTACTTGTCTTAGCGGGGATTGAGCTCTGGCTCTTTGGTCCCGCCTCTCAACTGTCAAATCAACTGGTGTAGATTCCTGTGCCTTCTGGTCTCTATAATATCTACATTTGAAACTGTGTATGGAGTCAGCCTCCACCACATCACTGCCTAATGCATTCCACCTGTTAACTACTCTGACACTGAAAAAGGTTTTTCTAACGTCCCTGTGGCTCATATCGGTTCTAAGTTTCTACCTGTGTCCCCTTGTTTGTGTTCCACCCGTACTAAACAGTTTATATTTAACTACGCTGAGAACTTTATAGCTAGTGATCCTGTCTCCCCTAACTCTTCTGTCTTCCAATGCCGTGAGGTTTAGTTGCATTAATTTTTCCTCGTAGCTCATTCCTCTCAGTTCGGGGACTAGTCTGGTGGCATACCTCTGAACCTTTTCAAACATCGTTTTGTGTTTTACTAAAATTGGATTTCACGCTGGAGCCGCATATTTCAGTATTGGTCAGAGATTTGAGGTATACAAGGTTCTGAATGATTACTTACACAAGTGTCTGAAGGTGTTCTTGTGTTCGCCAGCTTTGCATACGCCGCAGAAGTTATCTTTTTGATATAGGTTTCAGGGGATACGTCTTGCGTGATATGAACTCCCAAGACTTTCTCTTATCTCTCTGACTCTTGAAGACATTCATCTCTAAATTCAAATAATACCTTGTATCTGGTCTCCTGCTCACTACATCTATCTTCACTACATTATGGTGGGCTCGCTTCATGCAGGTCGGCGTTCAATCCCCTGACCGTTCAAGTGGTTGGGTACCGTTTTTTCCCTCCCCCCCATCCCATCCCAAATCCTTATCCTGACCCCCTTCCAAGGGCTATATAGTCATAATGGCTTGGCGCTTTCCCTTGATACTTCCCTTTCCTTCAGTTGGCGTGGGATGGTTGTATTATTTCAATCGTATTTCAGGGAACAGGTTTGGTGTGACATCAACTCCCAGATATTTCTCTTTTCCCTGACTCTTCAAGGATTTCCTCTCCCAGCCGGTACCTTGTGTTTGGCCTCCTGCTCATTACGCTCATCTTCATCATTTTGCACTTGCTCGAGTTAACGTCTAGTATCCATTTGCTGGACCATTCCTTCAGTCTGTCCAGGTCATCCTGGTCTTAATCCTTCTCATAATTTTAGCAGCATCAGTAAACATTGAGAGGAATGAGTCTATACCCTCTGAGAGATCATTCACGTATATCAGAAACAGGAAAGGTTCGAGTACATAGCGCTGTGGGACTCCGCTGGTGACAACACACCAGTCTAAGGTCTCACCTCTCACAGTAACTCTCTGCTTTCTGTTGTTCAGGCGTTCCCTTTATCCGTTGGAGCACCCTACCGTTACTCCAGCTTGTTTTTACTACTTATGCAACAGTCTCTTATGGGGTATTGTATCTAAAGCTTTATGAAAGTCCGAGACAACGCAGTTTGCTCATCATTCAATTTCTTGCTTAATGTGTTGCTTGGTCATAGAATTTTATTACACTTGCGAAACACGACTTGCCTTCCCTGAACCCATGCTGGTGACGTGTTCCAAAGTTCCTTCTCTCCAGATGTGCTACCAGGATTTTTCTCACGATATTGTCCATTATCTTGCATGATATACAAGTTAAGGACACCGGCCTCTAGTTTAGGGGCTCCTTCCTATCCCCCGTATTGAATATTGGGACTGTGTTAGCTGTCTTCAAACTCTCTGGTAAGTCTCCTGTTTTCGGTTACTTGGTATACACCATAGATAGTGAAAAGCAAAGTGGTTCTGCCCATTCTTATTGCATCCATGTTAATATTCCTTCAGCTCCAACAGCCTTAGTCAGATATACATCGAGCAGATACCTCCTAATCTCATCTCTGGCAATTTAAATAATTTCAAAGTCTGCTTGTTGTATCGCCACCCCACTTAGTTCAGGGACTTCTCCTTGCTCTGGTGTGAAGACCTCCTGGAATCTCCTTTTATGTTCTTCATACACCTCTCTGTCATTATTTGTGTACCCATTCTCTCCCTTTTTCAGTTTCATCACGTTTTCTTTTACTTTTGTTTTCCTTCTGATGTGGCTAAATAGCTGTTTTGTTTGGGTCTTGACTTTAATTGCTATGCCATTTTCAAACTGCCTCTCTGCTTCTCTCCTCACACTGAGATACCCCATTTCTAGCTATCAGGTATCTCTCTCTCTCTGCTCTCTGGTGTCCTGTTATTTCTGTAGTTTATCCATGCCCGTGTGCTCAGCTGCCTTGCTGCCTTACATGCCTGACTTGAACCACGGATTCCCCTTTTGTTTTTCGTTTTTTTCTCTCTGAGCCGAGATAAACCTGGGCTCTGCCGCATGACATTTCTGGGTAATGTAGTCATTATTCCTTGAACAGGTTTTCCACCAAATTCTGTCTCCCATGGTATTTCAATTAGAAGTTTTCTAATCTCATCATAGTTTCCCTATGATGAGATTTTTTAGCCTTTTACTTTTCGGCCCATTCCATGGATGGGTTAATCCTCATTCCACCAGATAAATGCTAGGACCCTGTGGTCACTCATTTCTATGGGGGGTTCTGATTTGACTTCCGTTATGTCAGACTCGTTCAGGGTAAATACCAGATGAAGTTTGACTGGGTCATCATTTCAACTCATTTATTGAGGGGCCCCTTGACTTGTTGGCATAGAAAGATTCTTGTCGCCACGTCTAGTAGTTTAGCTCTCTGTTTCTGTCCATGGAGAGAAACAGAGGCAAAATGTTTCTGTCCATGTTTCTGTGGTCAGAAACATGGCTCTCTGTGTGGGTTCTATATTTTCCAAGTCTATGTTTCAATGGATGAAGTCAATAATGATCAACAGTTTAGATTTCGTCCTGTGGCAATAGAAGCCGCTCTTTCTATTATATTAATGGTTGCCATGCTGTTCCTGTCATACTCCATTCTAGATCTTCTGTCATTTAAGGGTGGTTATATATTACTATTGTCATTATCCGTGGTCCTCCCATTGTCATAGAGCATGCTATGTAGTCTCTGAACTCTTCACAGACTGGGATGTTTATCTCTTCGAAACTACATGAATTCCTTATCAGCAGAGCCACTCCTACTCCTCCTCTTCCTTCCCTCTCTCCTCTTACTGTATGGTAGTCCTGTGGAAAAACTGCATTTGTTATGATGCCTAAGAGTTTTGTTTCTCTGACTGTTATTACATCTGAATTTTCTTCTTGTGTCCTTTCTACAAGTTCACTTGTTTTATTCGTAATCCCAGCTATGTTTGTGTACATCAATTTGAAGTTCACTTTCAACTATTTCTCCTCACTTACAATTACTCTTGTTGACTGTTCCACTGGTGCAGACAGTTGCTCCATGGACGGGGCTGCATGGGTGGGGTTCCTGTGCTGTGTGATACTAAACATGGTTTCTGAGGATGCTGGGAGTGGTGCACGGTTCAAGGAATGGGAGAGAAGGGAGGGCAAGGGAGAGGGGGAAGTTGGGGGAAGGGGAAACTCGTGGGCAATTTGTGGGGAGCTGGGAGGGGTTGGGGCAGTGAGTACGTCTATAGGGTGGAAGGTGGGAGTGATGTTCCTCTCATTGGGGCTGCTGAACTGCTTGTGGAGAGTTCCCCACTCTCCATTGGGATTGTAGATTTGGGGTTGTGGTTTTGAGTTTTCCTTCTCTCTTCCTGAACTCATTCCTTGTATCTACGGCTCTCATTCTCTCGTCCCTTGCCATATATGAATACCGATTTGAATTTCGGTACATATAATAGTCTTCTCTTCTTTGCTAGAACTTTTTCTTTTGTGTTCTCGTTCGTTAATTCTACCTTTATCTCTATCCTTGTTGTAATGGCCATGCCTGAAAACCTTCTCTATACTTTGTTTAGCCTTCTCCATCTGTACCCCCCCTCCAAGATCTTTATCGCTGCAGCTTTGTCCGTATCTCTCCACTCCGCCTCTCTGGAACCTGATTGGTCATTAATATCTACAACAACTACTGCTCTTTCTCTCTCTTTCAGTTGACTAGTAAATCTTGCTGTTTCCAGACAGATGGCTGCTTTCAAGCAACTTCCTTTACTGTGGACATAGCTTCAGGGCTCTTTCTAATCATATCTGCAAATTGGGTTTGTACTGTAGAAGTCCCCACTACAGATATATTACCAACTTCCAGACAGACGGTTCGTGTCTAGTACTGTGTAGGATTCTCTTTCAGGCTTTTTATCTCCTCCTTGCTGCCTTCAGTTCCTGTAGGCTGGTTATTGTCTCACTCATTGCCCTCAGTTCCTCACAGAATTTCCCCCACATGCAAACGATCATCTTAGTATGGTCATCTTGTCCCTCACCTCTACTTGTGTGTTGGTGTTTCCCTTCCATGTATGTTCCCTATGGTGATGTGAGAGAGGTGGGGGAAGGGTGGTGTGTGGTATAAAGTGAATAGTACAAATTCTACTATCTAA
>WNGS01162787.1:73056-88810 GCA_020271785.1 Procambarus virginalis
TGTGTGTGGTGTGTTGTATTCACCTAGTTGAGCTTGGCGGGGTTGAGTTCTGTTCTTTCGGCCCGCCTATTAACGGTCAATAAATCTACGATCATTTTTATCACACAACACACACACAACAACACACACACACACACACACAACACAACACAAACACACACACACACACACACACACACAACACACACAGCACACACACACACAGCCACACACACACAGCACACAGCACACACATCACACGACACACACTACACACACACAACACGCCCACACACACACAGCACGACACACACACACACACACCACCACACACACACACACACTACACACACACACACACACACACACACAAAAACTTCACCACACACACACACACACACACCCACACACACACACACACACACACACACACACAGCAAACACACACACACACCACACACACCAAACACACCACACACACACACACACACACACACACACACTATCTCATCAATCACAACACAGAATTGCCAATTAATTCTATGTAGGTATGATGGTCCGCATAGTTACCAGAAGTACTATGTAAACAATAAGATGGGTTTTAAGAATTGACTCAGAAGAAAGGACTACAAAATGACCGACAAGAACCGGAACCAATTACAGCTTGTCAATAAATTGACAATAATTACAATCAGTGAACTTGGCGACGGGCAGGCGGAGCGTCGAGGGAAATATAAACATTGAGAAGAAAACATCTGTAATAGTCTTTAAATAAATATAATTTTAGATTAAATATTACTGATAGCCAGCCATTTGCGCACATAGTAATATTATAACATAATGAGGTATATGAAAAGATAGCAAATATTTGGGAACCTTTAGGAATATTATGTGGAAGAGCTAACTCCCATGAGCCAGCAAGTTAACTGAAATTTCCTCATTTTAATACGTTATTAAGTTTTGTTTCTTATGTTATTTGAGGACTAAAATATATATCTTCGTTTTGTATTCAATTCATGTATCATCAACTGAATCACACACACACATTCACACACACACTCTGAAGCAATCATGGAAGGTATGGATACTGGAGCAACCATGGACAAACGTACAGAGCAGATCAGCCTTGGAACATTTAATAATTTGGTACAGAACCAGAGGGTGTGTGTCCCTCAGACCAGGAACCCCTGATTTAGAGAAACATGAAATCCAGCTTATTATGAAAGGATGTCTTTTATATTCTGTTTGTACTTAATAATCTAATGAATCAAGCCTAATCTTACAGGGTTGATGCTAAAAACTATATGTCCTTGTCTGTTAATAAAGTCTTCTATCTATTTATTTTTCAACAACAGATGATATTCGATGCCTAAGAATGCTTGTCTGTCAAGCTATTGTTGGTAAATGTAATTTAAGCATAGGTATTAAAGAATTGTGGGATGAGTATTTTTTTGGAAGTAGCTATAAATGATGATTAGGGACAGGTGAAAAACTAAATGTTCATGTTCAAGGATCCCTTGCATACATATTATTATTCGATATTTATTTATTATTCTCAAAATGTAGATTTATTAATCACAAAATTCACCCATACTTCTAAACACACAAAAAAATGAAAATGTGGAAAAAAGGAGTAAAATAAATCAAGGCAATATGAACAGTCTTGAGGACCAAGACAATATTATTTTCCAAGTACTTATCAAAAAAAGGCTCCAAACCGGGAAGGCTATGTAGCACCATCAAAGTGCGGAATAATCAGAGGGCGCTGAATATCACCAAGGATGCCAATACGAGAACAAAAACGCATAAGGCGAACGATATCAAAAGTATCCGAGTCACCAAGAATTCTATTCATGGATAGATGTCCGCGAGGGACAGTCGGAAAGCAAGACACACGCTCGTCCTGGAAGTCAGGACATTAAAGAAGGACATGCACGATCGTAAGAGGGAAATGCAATTAGGACAATAAGGAGCAGGGCGGGGCTCCATCAAGTGACCATGGGTTAAGCGAGTATGGCCAATACGCAACCTCGCAAGAGCCGTTTCCCATCGCCGGGTTACGGTGGTAGGAGGATGGCCACAAGGAAACACAACATTTAAGAGTACATAGATTGTTACCAGTAACAGACGACCAAGAAGCCTGCCAACGGGTAAGGATGGAGGAATGGATAACCGGGTAAAAGTCGGAACATGGAATACCTTTACGAGAGATGGGACAAGAGCGGACAGCTTCCTTGGCGGCAGCATCCACATGCTCATTTAAAGACACACCAATATGGCTGGGAACCCAACAAAACTCAACCGACTTAAATTTACTGTGAACAAGAAAACGCCAATGCGGGATCTCGACAATTACTGGATGAACCGAACTAAAAGACCCGAAAGCCATGAGGGCACTACGAGAGTCAACAACAACAACTACAAAGGAAGACTGACAACGAGAAAGCACGAGACGAAGTGCATAGAAAATAGCATAAAGCTCCACTGTGAATTTCCTAGTCTCCAGAGGTAAGCGACACATATAAGTGCGATCAGGAAAAACAACAGAGTAGCCAACACTGTCCGCAGACTTAGACCCATCGGAGAAGACAGAAACGGAGCGGGAGTGAGAAGAAAAGTGCTTAAGGAAAAGGCGTTTTAGAACCTTTGGAGGGGTAAAAGCTTTAGTGATGCGGGTCAAGGATGTACAAAACTGCGGAAGGGGGACTCTGCACGGGGGCAAAGAAGGAACAACACGAGAAGAAACATTAGAAATATGAACGGAAAGAGAATGCTGTAAGCGAGATAACCGGACAGAAAGAGGGAAGTGGTGAAGAGGAACAGGAACCGTGGAGCGGTAAAAGTTAAAGTACGACAGAGGTGAGAGGAAGGATGTAGTAAGGACCGCGCAAGATAGCGAAGACAGTAGCGATCATGGCAGTCCTGGAGAGACAGGAAGCTATGTCAACATACAAGCTAAGGACGGGAGTCGAACGAAAGGCATCAGAACTGAGGCACAACCCAGTATGGTGCAAAGCATCAAGATGGCAAAGAGTAGAAGGAGAAGCAGATGAGTAAGCAGGGCAACCATAATCGAGCTTAGACAGGACGAGAGAGGAATGTGAAGCAAGGAGAGTGCGCCTATCCGCTCCCCAAGAAGTATGGGACAATACCCGAAGGAGGGTAAGGGCCTTAGAGCACTCAACACGGAGGTAAGAGTTATGGGGAGACCAAGACAAACGAGTGTCATGGAATAACCCCAAAAGCTTTGCGGATTCTTTGTACTCAAGGGGATGACCATAAAGTAACATAGAGGGACGAAGAACAACCCGTTTCCGAGTAAAAGTCATGGCACAAGTCTTAGTAGTAGAGAACTTGAAGCCATGATCAGTGGCCCAAGACGACACGGCATCAATCACAAGTTGAAGCCGGCGTTGAAGGAGAGGCGAATCATCACCCTGACAGCAAAGGGTAAGATCATCGACATAGAGAGCGGAGAAGACGCCTGAAGGAAGAGAAGAAAGAAGACCATTGAGGGCAACCAGAAAAAGAGTAGTGCTCAGAACACTACCCTGGGGCACACCTTCGTATTGCTGAAAAGAGGCAGAGAGAGCGGTACCAAGCTTCACCCGAAAGGAACGACGAGAGATGAAGCTGCGGAGAAAGAGAGGGAGATGACCACAAAGGCCAAAAGAATGAAACTGGGATAGAATATGATATCGCCAAGTGGTATCGTAAGCCTTTTCCAGGTCAAAAAGGAGGGCAACAACGGAGGTCTTCGCAGCATAAGCAGTACGAATATAGACCTCCAAGTTCACTAGGACATCTGTCGTGCTGCGTCACTTGCGGAAACCAAATTGAGAAGGGTAGAGTAAGTGATTGCGTTCCAGGAACCCCATCAGACGAACGTTAACATACGTTCAAAGGGTGTGCAGACACAACTTGTGAGGGCAATAGGGCGAAAGTTCTTAGGGGATGTTCCCAGAGACCCTGGCTTGCAAACAGGGAGGACAACGGCATCGAGCCCGTCCTCAGGGACTGACGATGACTCCCAGATCCGACTATACAGACTCAGTAAATACTGAGACATGCATGGAGGGAGATGGCTAAGCATCTCATAATGAATACCATCGGAGCGCGCCGCCGTAGAACAGCAGAGGGCCAGGGCAGAACGAAGTTCAGAGAGAGAGAGAAGGGATCGTTATAGGGAAGTCGAAGACGAGTGCAGAAATCTAAAGGACGAGACTCAATGACAGGTTTACGAAGAAGGAAATATTAGGGAAGATGAAGACCAGAGCTAACAGAAGAAAAGTGGGAACCCAGTTCGGTAGCGACTTGCAACGGGTCCGCCACAAGAGTACCATGGAGGTGAAGGACCAGTGAAACATCGGGAACGAACTTACCCGCTATCTTGCGGATACGCTTCCAGATCTGTGGTAAAGGAATTTCGGACGTAATGGTGGAGACATAAGATGCCCAACATTCACAGCTAAAGAGACCAGAGGTGGGCGGGCGAGGTCTGGAGGAGGAGGAGACAATGGAGAGAACAGACAAGTACAGCAGCAGGAAGTGGGGGAGTAGAAAGAGAGGACCGCACCTCAGCAAGGGCAGCAACCGAGAGGGAAGCGGGGGCCAAAGAAACCTCCATAGCAGGAACAGGGGGCGCAACCACCGAAACGGGAGGGGAAGGAGCAATAGAGTCAGTAGTAGGGGCCGATGAAGAAAGCGAAGCCTTCTTACCAGCCGGGGAGGAGGAAGGAGAGGAGCCAGGCTTACACTTCTGACTTACAGAGGCCGGTGTCCCAGCAACTACGTACCGGGCAACGGATTCCAGCGTCTCAACAGGAGAAGCTGAACGAAAGCACACACGACGGCCGTTAGGAGAGCGACAGCCCGCACCGACAGGCGGCGGGGAGAGTCAATAGGTTGAGGAGAAGGATGGAAAGGAGGATCGGAGAGAGACGAGGAAGAAGACACAGGAGACATGACAGACCTACCGGTTAGAAAGAAGGGCAACCCCAGACAGAGGACCAGGAGGGGACCCTTCGGGACAGAACTCAAAGGAACAGAGGAGTGGGCAGTGGGCGTATCAGGGTCCAAGGCCCGAAATGTCTTGTGAGTCTGAGGAAGGTGGGAAGGACAAGGAGAGGAAGAGCGCAACACGCGAGCATAAGAGACGTTAGCATAAGGCGGGAGCCGTCAAACCTGGCGCCTCGCCTCAAGATAAGATAAATGCTCCCGGTGCTTTAAGGTGAGGACGGCTGCCTCACGCTTGTAATGGATACACGCACGGGAGAAGGTAGGATAGGCTTCACCACAGTTGAGGCAGCGAACCTAGGGAGAAGTGCACTCCGACTTAGAGTGATCTTCGCCCCCACACAAAGGACAGAGAGAGACAGTCCCAGAGCAGCGGAGGGCACCATGCCCAAACCTCCAGCACTTGTTACAGAGCCTAGGAGAAGGAATGTACTCCTGGACAGAGCACCTGGCACCAGCAAGAATAACAGAGGGTGGAAGGGTCCTACCATCAAAGGTAATCTTCACAACCCAAAGGGGTTGACGGCGACGACCACGAGGGGGACGAGTAAACGTGTCCACCCGGAGGACAGAATGCCCCTGGGCATCGAGGATATGCCGAATATCATCGTGGAAGTCCTGCAGATTCCGAACACTGGTCGCAACATAGGGCGGGAGGAGAACAGTGCCAACACTGGCATTCAACTGAGCGTTCTTTGAGACCCGAACAAGAGTCTCGCCAAGGCAGGAAAAGGCAGCCAAGCGGGAAGCTGCATCCTGAGAATGAACAGCAACGACACGTGTACCTAGACGAGTGGGGTTGAAGGTAACAGAGGTATCCACGGAATCAACAAGATGTCGATGGAGGGAGAAATCGTCAGGAGGCACAGAATCAAGAGGGAGGGGATCAAAGTATTTGGCCCGCGAAGCAGGACCAAACAAGGCTTGATAGGCATCAGAACGGGAAGGAATCGAGTGAGTGCGGCTGTGTCGAGGACGGCGTTGAGAACCCTTAGAGAGAGATGGGTTAGAAGGCGCAGTAGTTACAACTAGAGATGGAGCCGTGCCAGGGGACGAGATAGTCACCACTGGGGGCTTGGGGCTCGACCCAGCCATAGAGGAGGGAGAGGAGCCGAGGGGAGTAGTCAGAGAGGCCAAAGGAGGAGCAAGGTCGGGGCCCAATGCAGCGGAGGCTACAGAGCCCGGTCATCCAACACGGACGGACTCGGGGGCTTGGTCGCCCACCCCACGAGCCTGAGAAGGTAAAGGAGGAACAGAACGCAACATAGGTACGAAACATAAACATTCATTCACGAATGTGCCCCCACACCCACCATGGAGCCACAATTAGAGGCCGGACACCCAACAAGAAGCTATCGCCGATCATGCCGGGGCCTCCTAGGGGTGTGTCGTGAGTATACGCCCCACAAACGCCACCTTAAGAACCGTAAGTCCGTCGAGACCGGTATCAGTGACGAAAGGGGGATTGACAATAAAAGGTTCCGCTCGCTGTCGATGTTAAGTACTAAAGTTCTACAGGTGCAAGAGTATGCCTCCTCAAGCACCCGAGCGTCAAAATAGAAGAAGTCCAAAGGAATAACCAAAACAAGCAAAAGGTCGGCAGGAAACAACAAGCAGACAGGAGAAGAGGGGGGAGAAAGGCGAAACAGAAGGAAAAGGAAAAGTTGTTCAGCAAAATTTGAGAGGACAGCAGCAGGAGCACAAGGTTACAAAAGGACAGAGGACTGTCCCAAGGAGCATCACAGTCCGGCAGCCGTCCACTAAGCCCACATCAAGGCATCATCGAGCTGAACAGGGAGGGGGTATTATTTTGCAAACCAAATTAGATAATGAAATATGTTTCTCTAATGTGAAACCGGTTCTTGTGTTTTGGGGTACACAAGTACTTAATTCACGGTCTATCTTCAGATAAACACACGAATTTCCTTTTCAAATGACAGGAGACGATTTCTGTCTTTACTTTTCATTCTGGTTATATAAAAAAGATAAAAATCTCACAATATAATTATTGCTTTCCTTTGAATAGCAGGGGGGGAAACTATCAAGTGAGAGCACTAAGCCATTACGACTATATAGCACTTGTAAAGGATCAGGAAATGGATTTAGGTTGGGACAGGGGAAAAGGAATGGTCCCCAACTGCATGGACGGTTGGGGATTGAAAGCCAACCTGCATGACGCGAGACTGCCGCTCTACCGTCCATCCCAAGTGTTTGGTGTGAATGACAGGATAATTATCTTTCACAGAAATCCAGAACTTATCCAGGGATAGGGTCAGGGCATCTCATCTTTCGTGAACCATCACACTGCAGCTCACAAAGTTTGTTCTCTTCTCTTATAGGCAAGTTCTCCTGATGAGCGAAACATTCAGAGAAATAATCCCTCACCCTAGCATGCACCTGAGAGTGAGGGAAATATATAACATGAACAATAACACTAAAAGAAGCTGAACAATATATGATAAAAAACGGAAAAAAGATAAAAATGAACATTTAAAAAATGCAAATAAGAGAAAAATGGACGTGCATTACAAAAAACTAATTAAAGTACATTTATATTAAAATTGAGGATATGTAATGAAACAGAAGAATTACTAACAAAAAAATTACACTTGCACATGATTAACATCATGCAATTTAGCACTATATCTCACGGAACTCCCTTATACAACGCCCTCTCGCGGAAGTCCCTTATATAATGACTTCTCGTAGAACCTCCCATATGTAACGACCTCTCGCTGAATCCCTTTATATAACGACCTCTCGCTGAACCCTCTTATATAACGACCTCTCGCGGAACTCTCTTATATAACGACGTCTTGAAGAAACCCTTATATAACGACCTCTCGTGGAACCCGTTATATATCGACCTCTCGCGGAACCCCCTTATATAACGACGTCTCGTAGAAACCCCCTCATATAACGACCTGTCGGTGAACCCCCTTTATATAACGACCTCTCATGGAACCCCCCTTATATAACAACCTCTCATGGAACCCCCTTATATAATGACTTCTCGTAGAACCCCATTACATAACGCCCTCTTACGGAACCCTCTTATATAACGACCCTCTTGCAGAACCCCCTTATATAACGACCTCTTTAGGAACCCCCTTTATATAACGACCTGTTGCGGGACCCCTTATATAATGCCCTCTCATGGAACCCTCTTATATAACGACCTCTCGTGGATCCCCCTATATAACGACCTCTCGCGGAACCCTGTTACATTATGACCTCTCGCTTAACCCCCTTATATAACGACCTCTCGCAGAACCCCCCTTATATAACTACCTCTCCCAGAACCCCCCTTATATAACGACCTCTCGCGGAACACCCTTATATAACTACCTCTCCCAGAACCCCTATATATATAAAACGACTTCTCACGGAACCCCTCTTATATAACGACCTTTCACAGAACCCTCTTATATAACGACCTCTCTCGGAACCCCCATATATAATGACTTCTCACAGAACCCCCATATATATATAACGACCTCTCACGAAACCCACTTTATATATTGCCTGCTCGCAGAACCCTCCTTATATAAGACCTCTCGCAGAACCCTCTTATATAACGACCTATGGGGAACTCGCGTATATAATGACATCTTGTGGAACCCCCTTTATATACGACCTCTCGCAGAACCCCCTTACATAACAACCTCTCACGAGGCCCCTTTATATAACGACCTCTCGCGGAACCCCCTTACATAACATCCTCTCATGGAGGCCCCTTTATATAACGACCTTTCGTGGAACCCCCTTATATAACTCCCTCTTGCGGACCCCCCAGACCCCTTATTTATATAACAACATCTCGTACAGCGCTAGTGTTGTGTGGAGCCCCGGGGGAGATACACTGTTCTATTTGTGACAGTGTTCCCCCCCTTATATTTCTCCCACGCCAGCTGTAAGAGTCATATCCACTTTCCCAGAACGTTCTCTGCGTTCCGGGGGACAATTTGACATATGTGGGAGCATGAAGTGTTCTCGCGTTGGCGAGAAATTTGCAAAAGAAGAGTGTTTTGGCCTGTGGTTTAGGCCCTTTAGGACGCCAAGATGGCACTGGCCCCTACGTTCTCCCGCCAAAACGTTATGACGTCAGTGGCACCAGATTGGTCAAGAACGGTGACGCAGTACAGGGAGCCAATGAGAAACGCCCCTGGCAAGTATGACGTCACAAGTGCCGCGGGGTCCGGACGGTGCGTCCAGTGGCGCCAAGGAGTTTGACACGACACGTCGAGGAGGTCGGACGTGCGATCGGGGGTCCTGTCAGTCTGACAGTTTAGACCCCAGTCCGGTGGATTTACGCATCACCTGTAGTCTGCAAGCACCCTGTGAGGTCTTCCTATATTCCATGTGTTGGACAGAAGAAGGAATTGACGAGAAACGAGCAGCAAGTGCTCCAGTGACAGGTGCTTTGCAAGAAGTGAAGTCTGAGCAGTGACGTCCAGGACGACTGTGCAGGTTCACCAGTTAGGTGACGACGTAGCGGCTGGGCCAATCCACCGTGAGGCAGGAGAAGAACGAAACTAGCTGGGAATAAGAACGACTGCAGCCGAGAGAGAGGACTGCAGACGTAGTTGTGAGAAGTCGACGGCCAGGAGACCGACTCCAACCATTTAAGAGGTTGTAGAGGAGCACGGGCCTGCAGTGAGAAGTAGCACGAAGAAGAAACGTTTTTTGGGTGTTGATTGGGTTCCTGGAGAGAGCATCAGTGTGTGTGGGGGGGCTTTCCCTACAACGAGTTGAGAGCCAGGACCAGGAGCTTCAATTCAACTTTCAACAGCGGACAATTCCACATCTTTGATAATGGAAGTAGGTAATTCAGTTGTCCCTCCCCATTACCCTTTAGTCAGCTATTTAGCCAGAGTATCTTCTATGTCGTGAGCAGGGCTCACCAATGTCTATGTCATAGTAAGGCACAGTTCTGAAGGGAGAAGCTGTAGAGAGCTCTCACAAAATATATATGTGGTGTGTGAGTGCACCTGTGATTTATCAAATAGATTGCTGTGTCGAGGATAGTTACTTTCATGTGACATTAATATTATAAGTTTGTGTCAGAGAATATATATATATATATTTAAATGTACCATTTATTGGTGTAAGGCTGTGTGTCCAGTATTGACTCATTATTATTAATATTGATGAAATGATCTATATATAAGCTGGAGTATTGAATAGTATATTCGTGTGTACAGTGATTATCTGTGTTCATTGCCATTATAGCGATTTACTGTGTCTACTGACAGTATGGTGACCTACTGTGTTTATTGACAGTATAGTGATTTACTGTGTTTATTGCCATTATAGCAATTAACTGTGTTTATTGACAGCATAGTGACTTACTGTGTTCATTACCATTGTAGTGATTTACTGTTTTGATTGCCAGCGTAGTGGTTTACTGTGAATCTGAAGAAATTATAGGCGCTTAACGCCGAGATAGTGAGCATCAAGTAAAGTGAGCGATAGTGAGGGGGCGTGGCCTCTCACGAGTTGCCAAATGCTCGATAATACTGAGTTTGGAGCGTGGGAATATGTACGGTGGTAGGGGAGTGTTGCCATCGCACAGTGTTCTAGATTTATGAAGAGGGAATGATTTACTGCTCATGTATTGCTTGGCCTTGTTGTTGATCCAGAGTTATAATACTTTAATCTTTTAAGTAAAATACAAAACCACCTTCGTGTTTGTGTTATCCCTCCATTACTTGATGCTATTGGGTCCATATAAAGAGAGAGTGATTGAGACATATACCTGCCTGTTAGCAGTTTTCATTAGTGTGCTCTCTGCCACTACTACCACAATTCCACAATACTACTGATGTGTTACTGGACACGGAGAACACCAGTTGGCGAATTTTCAGTTAGCAGTAGAGCCCTTGTCGGGGCGGGCACACGGTTGAAAGAGAGCGAACTTTGTTCCCACTCGTCTTCAGCCTATAAGGCCGGCCGGAGGTAGACTGGGAGACTCTCCTGGCGAACAGTGGTGCCGCTAGTATTGAGTGAAGACCCGCAGGGCTACAGTAAGTAACAGTTATCGCTACTACTACTTGGTGGTGACTGTTGAGAGAGAGAGAGACACCCCGACACGTTAGTGTTAGGTTGGGTCCCCCTTGTGTTCTCCGGAGGCGTCCTTGACACACTAATTGTCTTGTTAGGGCAAAGCGTTAGTCACGGTAACTGGCTGAAAATTAGACGCAATATGCAAACGTCTGAAAATAATGAAAGTGACGACTTTCTGTTCGTTCAGGACCACTATCACGTCGTGTAGGGTTGTCAGTGCTGAGATTATTATCTTCGTCACCATTATCATATCACCATCATGATAATCACTTTTATCATGTTACCATAATTAACACCATTGCCATATCATCATCATATTTATCACCATCAATGACTTACTCTTCTTTGTCAGCTTAATTATATTATACCACTCACTATTGGTTCCGTCTGAAACAAAATTATCATCAACATCATCATTATCAACATAAACACTATCAACATTATAACCATCAATATCAACCTCATTATTTTGACAGCCTCATCATCAACCATTACCAGTTCAAATAACATCATTCGCATCATAATAGAAACATCATCATTATTCATATCATCACCATCAACATCATCGCCAAGATAATTATTTTTTTGGTTAATGTGCTTCGTCCTCCGTAAAATGAAGAGGTCCTTTTTCTTGTTCCCTGCCTAAAAATATATTATTCTTCATGCACCTTTTTTTGTAACTACCAAATGTAAATGAACTCATTATTCATCCACAACTGGTGAATAAATACAAGAATTTTTTGCAACTCAATATTTTTCTTTAAATACAATTATGTTAATCCAAATTCTCTGAGTTGCTACATTGCCAGCAATTGCGGTGTTTTAGATGTTCAAATGCGTGCACCGAATAGTGATAATGAAGGCAGAAAAATGAATAAAAATGAATGACAGAGAGAGAGAGAGAGAGAGAGAGAGAGAGAGAGAGAGAGAGAGAGAGAGAGAGAGAGAGAGAGAGAGAGAGAGAGAGAGAGAGAGAGAGAGAGAGAGAGAGAGAGAGAGAGAGAGAGTTGCCAGCTTATTACATGTTTTGAAGTTAAGCGCTACGTGAGGATTTTATATTTTAGAATTTCGTCAATGGAGAGAATAGAGATTATCAAATGCAAGCATTCATATGCATACCTCCAACCCCACACCTACACACACACATTCACACCCACACACAAAACACGGGAGAATTAGGGAAGACATGATCACTATCTTTAAATTTCTCAGAGGAATTGACAGGGTAGATAATGATAAACTGTTTATCATAGGTGGCACATGAACAAGGGGATACAGGTGGAAACTGAGTCATAAAATGAGCCACAGGGACTTAGACTTTTTTAGTGTCATAGTAGTTAACAGGTGGAATGCATTAGGCAGTGATGTGGTGGAGGCTGATTCCATACACAGCTTCAAATATAAATATGATAGAACCCAATATACTCAGGAATCTATACACCAGTTGATTGACAGTTGAGAGGCGAGACCAAAGGGCCAGAGCTCAACCCCATCAAGCATAACTAGGTGAGTAAACACATACATACGTGTGTGTGTTTGTGTACTCACGTATTTGTACTCTCGAATTTGTGCTTGCGGGGATTGAGCTCTCGCTCTTTGGTCCCGGCCCTCAACTGTCAATCAACTGATGAACAGGTTCCTGAACCTACTGGGCTCTATCATATCTACATTTGAAACTGTGTATGGAGTCAGCCTCCACCACATCACTTCCTAGTGTCTTCCATTTACTAACTACTCTGACACTGAAACAAATCTTTCATATGTCTCTTTGGCTCATTTGGGTACTCAGTTTCCACCTGTGTCCCCATGTTCGTGTTCCACCCATGATAAACAGTTTGTCTTTGTCCACCATGTCAATTACCCTGAGAATTTTGTAGGTGGTTATCATGTTTCCCCTTTCTCCTCTTTTTTCCAGGGACGTGAAGTTCAGCTCCTTCAGCCTTTCCTCGTAGCTCATACCTCTCAGTTCCGGGACAAGTCTGGTGGCATACCGCTGAATCTTCTCTAACTTTGTCATGTGTTTAACTAGATATGGACTCCAGTCAGGAGCTGCATATTAGATATTCCAGGATTGGTCTGACATAAATAGTATACAGGGTCCTGAACGATTCCTAACACAAGTTTCTAAACGTGTGTAAAGGTGTGTGTATGTGTGTTTGTGTAAAAAAGCAATTAGTTAATAGTAGTTAGTAATAGTTGATTGATTGACTGTTGAGAGGTGGGGTGAAAGAGCAGAGCTCAACCCCTGCAAGCACAACTAGGAGAATAAATACATACTCACTCGTGTTTGTCTCTGGGGCTGTTTCTAGCTTCTGTGATGATCAGTTCATAACACTCTGGTTCTAAAACATTGCTGTTATAAGGTATACTACTGAAGCAATTTAATCCACATTGACTTTGTGGATATTGATCAAAGGCTGACCAGCTAAATCTCTTATACTAAGCTTTATTTTTTGTTTCTTATTAATGTGACTTTGAGAATAGTAACAAATGCTATGTTAACTATATAATATTCATATTAACAATGATGTTAGCCCCCAAAACAAATCAATATATTGATATATTTAGAATAATAACAAAGTTTATTATTGTTTTGGGCGATGAAGTTTTTATTTCTATTAAAAATAACAACGAAGACCAGATTAAATCTTATTGGAAGTAGAGAAAATTGCGTGATACTTGAGGTTACCTTGCCTCCAGCTCGTAAAAAGATTATTAACGATCTCGTTAACAGTGACAACAATGTTTACATTACTGTTTACATGTCACCTTGTACATCTGTGTATCGTAAACTGAATTCCATATCCAAGCTGGCCATCTGAGTTGGATAATGACTTAATAAAGAGATGTAATTTAGCAGTCTTACTATTTTCTTGTAAATAGTCTCCATAAGTTAACGTAAAATGTGTGGATTTCTTACGCCTTGAATACAACTTTAGGCCTTTGGGATATTTGGAAGAGCAGCGTTTATAATGACATTTACTAACACTTGGATACATGTTTATTGTTATGTGTGCTAGAAATTAAGGATTCACAAGAAAATGCACAGCAAGATACAGGGTGAAACACTTAAATGAAGATGCTCAGTCGCACACTTGTGCACGCCTACATGGACAGACGCACATTAATACACTTAAACACACACACACACATACACACACACACACACATTGGAGGCCAGATATTTGGAAAGCAGCTAACGTAGTCCCGATATACAAGAAAGGGGATAGACAGGAGGCACTGAACTACAGGCCAGTGTCCCTAACCTGCATACCATGCAAGTTGATGGAGAAGATTGTGCGAAAAAAACTAGTGGAGCATCTGGAGCGAAGGAACTTTGTAACACAGCATCAACATGGGTTCAGGGATGGCAGGTCCTGCCTCACAGGGTTACTTGATTTCTACGACCAGGCAACAAAAATAAGGCAAGAAAGAGAAGGGTGGGCAGACTGCATATTTTTTGGATTGTCAGAAAGCCTTTGATACAGTGCTACACAAGAGGCTAGTGCGAAAGTTGGAGATGCAGGCTGGAGTGAAAGGGAAGGTACTCCGGTGGATAGAAGAGTACCTAAGCAACAGGAGACAACGAGTCTGTGTGAGGGGTGAAGTCTCAGATTGGCGAGACGTTACAAGTGGAGTCCCGCAGGGGTCAGTCCTTGGACCTATACTGTTTCTGGTATATGTAAATGATCTCCCAGAGGGTATAGATTTGTTCCTCTCAATGTTTGCCGACGATGCAAAAATTATGAGGAGGATTGAAACAGAGGATGATAGTAGGAGGCTACAAGATGACCTAGATAGACTGAGTGAATGGTCCAACAAATAGCTGTTGAAGTTCAACCCAAGTAAATGCAAAGTAATGAAACTAGGCAGTGGAAAAGGAGGCCAGACACAGGATACAGAATAGGTGATGAGTACTTAATGAAAACAGACAGAGAGAAAGATCTAGGAGTTGATATCACACCAAACCTGTCTCCTGAAGCCCACATAAAGAGAATAACGTCTGCGGCATATGCGAGGCTGGCTAACATCAGAACGGCGTTCAGGAACCTGTGTAAGGAATCATTCAGAATCTTGTACACCACATATGTAAGACCAATCCTGGAGTACGCGGCCCCAGCATGGAGCCCGTACCTTGTCATGCACAAGACGAAGCTGGAAAAAGTACAAAGGTATGCTACTAGACTAGTCCCAGAACTAAGAGGCATGAGTTATGAGGAAAGGCTGCGGGAAATGCAACTTACGACACTGGAAGACAGAAGAGTAAGGGGGGACATGATCACAACCTACAAAATCCTCAGGGGAATTGACCGGGTAAACAAGGATGAACTATTCAACACTGGAGGGACGCGAAGAAGGGACACAGGTGGAAACTGAGTACCCAAATGAGCCACAGAGACATTAGAAAGAACTTTTTCAGTGTCAGAGTAGTTAGTAAATGGAATGCACTAGGAAGTGATGTGATGGAGGCTGACTCCATACACAGTTTCAAATGTAGATATGATAGAGCCAGTAGGCTCAGGAATCTGTACACCAGTTGATTGACAGTTGAGAGGCGGGACCAAAGAGCCAAAGCTCACCCCCGCAAGCACAATTAGGTGAGTACAAGTAGGTGAGTACACACACACACACACACACACACACACACACACACACACACACACACACACACACAACACACACACACACACAC
>WNGS01162787.1:108112-122234 GCA_020271785.1 Procambarus virginalis
AAACTTAGGAAAATCGAGAAAATTCGTGTTAGAATTATTAATCTTACTTTTTCGGTCATATTTAATAACATATGTCTACAGGAAGACTGCTACCAAAATATACTAATTATATATATATACTAATACTATATAATTTATATATATAAAATAACTATATATATATATATATATATATATATATATATATATTATTATATATATATATATATATATGCAAACAAGCCTGAATGGTCCCAGGACTAGATACACTGAAACTCACACCCCAGAAGTGACTCGAACCCATACTCCCAGGAGCAAAGCAACTGGTACTACAGGGCGCCTTAATCCGCTTGACCATCACGACCGACAAGGAGTGATAGCCTGAGCTATATGAACCTTCCCGCCGGCACCTGGATGTTTATCTTGGGCATAGCATTTTATCAAATCACCTCATTTTTTTGGGCAACACGTGAGGAACAAAATGCAAACGCCTGAATGGTCCCAGGACTAGATACAACTGAAAACTCCACCCCAGAAGTGACTCGAACCCATACTCCCAGGAGCAAAGCCTGGTAACTACAGGGCGCTTAATCCGCTTGACCATCACGACCGGACAAAAGAAGTAATAGCCTAGCTATATGAACCACTTCCCCGCCGGCACCTGGATGGTTATCTTGGGCATAGCATTTTATCAATCACCTCATTTTTTTTGGGGCAACACGTGAGGAACACAAATGCAAACAAGCCTGAATGGTCCCCAGGACTAGATACAACTGAAAACTCACACCCCAGAAGTGACTCGAACCCATACTCCCAGGAGCAAGCAACTGGTAACTACAGGGCGCCTTAATCCGCTTGACCATCACGACCGGACAAAAGGAAGTGATAGCCTGAGCTATATGAACCACTTCCCCGCCGGCACCTGGATGGTTATCTTGGGCATAGCATTTTATCAAATCACCTCATTTTTTTGGGCAACACGTGAGAACACAAATGCAAACAAGCCTGAATGGTCCCCAGGACTAGATACAACTGAAAACTCACACCCCAGAAGTGACTCGAACCCATACTCCCAGGAGCAAAGCAACTGGTAACTACAGGGCGCCTTAATCCGCTTGACCATCACGACCGGACAAAGGAAGTGATAGCCTGAGCTATATGAACCACTTCCCCGCCGGCACCTGGATGGTTATCTTGGCATAGCATTTTATCAAATCACCTCATTTTTTGGGGCAACACGTGAGGAACACAAATGCAAACAAGCCTGAATGGTCCCCAGGACTAGATACAACTGAAAACTCACACCCCAGAAGTGACTCGAACCCATACTCCCAGGAGCAAAGCAACTGGTAACTACAGGGCGCCTTAATCCGCTTGACCATCACGACCGGACAAAAGGAAGTGATAGCCTGAGCTATATGAACCACTTCCCCGCCGGCACCTGGATGGTTATCTTGGGCATCATTTTATCAAATCACCTCATTTTTTTGGGCAACACGTGAGGAACACAAATGCAAACAAGCCTGAATGGTCCCCAGGACTAGATACAACTGAAAACTCACACCCCAGAAGTGACTCGAACCCATACTCCCAGGAGCAAAGCAACTGGTAACTACAGGGCGCCTTAATCCGCTTGACCATCACGACCGGACAAAAGGAAGTGATAGCCGAGCTATATGAACCACTTCCCCGCCGGCACCTGGATGGTTATCTTGGGCATAGCATTTTATCAAATCACCTCATTTTTTGGGGCAACACGTGAGGAACACAAATGCAAACAAGCCTGAATGGTCCCCAGGACTAGATACAACTGAAAACTCACACCCCAGAAGTGACTCGAACCCATACTCCCAGGAGCAAAGCAACTGGTAACTACAGGGCGCCTTAATCCGCTTGACCATCACGACCGGACAAAAGGAAGTGATAGCCTGAGCTATATGAACCACTTCCCCGCCGGCACCTGGATGGTTATCTTGGGCATAGCATTTTATCAAATCACCTCATTTTTTGGGGCAACACGTGAGGAACACAAATGCAAACAAGCCTGAATGGTCCCCAGGACTAGATACAACTGAAAACTCACACCCCAGAAGTGACTCGAACCCATACTCCCAGGAGCAAAGCAACTGGTAACTACAGGGCGCCTTAATCCGCTTGACCATCACGACCGGACAAAAGGAAGTGATAGCCTGAGCTATATGAACCACTTCCCCGCCGGCACCTGGATGGTTATCTTGGGCATAGCATTTTATCAAATCACCTCATTTTTTGGGGCAACACGTGAGGAACACAAATGCAAACAAGCCTGAATGGTCCCCAGGACTAGATACAACTGAAAACTCACACCCCAGAAGTGACTCGAACCCATACTCCCAGGAGCAAAGCAACTGGTAACTACAGGGCGCCTTAATCCGCTTGACCATCACGACCGGACAAAAGGAAGTGATAGCCTGAGCTATATGAACCACTTCCCGCCGGCACCTGGATGGTATCTTGGGCATAGCATTTTATCAAATCACCTCATTTTTTGGGGCAACACGTGAGGAACACAAATGCAAACAAGCCTGAATGGTCCCCAGGACTAGATACAACTGAAAACTCACACCCCAGAAGTGACTCGAACCCATACTCCCAGGAGCAAAGCAACTGGTAACTACAGGCGCCTTAATCCGCTTGACCATCACGACCGGACAAAGGAAGTGATAGCCTGAGCTATATGAACCACTTCCCCGCCGGCACCTGGATGGTTATCTTGGGCATAGCATTTTATCAAATCACCTCATTTTTTGGGGCAACACGTGAGGAACACAAATGCAAACAAGCCTGAATGGTCCCCAGGACTAGATACAACTGAAAACTCACACCCCAGAAGTGACTCGAACCCATACTCCCAGGAGCAAAGCAACTGGTAACTACAGGGCGCCTTAATCCGCTTGACCATCACGACCGGACAAAGGAAGTGATAGCCTGAGCTATATGAACCACTTCCCCGCCGGCACCTGGATGGTTATCTTGGGCATAGCATTTTATCAAATCACCTCATTTTTTGGGGGCAACACGTGAGGAACACAAATGCAAACAAGCCTGAATGGTCCCCAGGACTAGATACAACTGAAAACTCACACCCCAGAAGTGACTCGAACCCATACTCCCAGGAGCAAAGCAACTGGTAACTACAGGCGCCTTAATCCGCTTGACCATCACGACCGGACAAAAGGAAGTGATAGCCTGAGCTATATGAACCACTTCCCCGCCGGCACCTGGATGGTTATCTTGGGCATAGCATTTTATCAAATCACCTCATTTTTTGGGGCAACACGTGAGGAACACAAATGCAAACAAGCCTGAATGGTCCCCAGGACTAGATACAACTGAAAACTCACACCCCAGAAGTGACTCGAACCCATACTCCCAGGAGCAAAGCAACTGGTAACTACAGGGCGCCTTAATCCGCTTGACCATCACGACCGGACAAAAGGAAGTGATAGCCTGAGCTATATGAACCACTTCCCCGCCGGCACCTGGATGGTTATCTTGGGCATAGCATTTTATCAAATCACCTCATTTTTTGGGGCAACACGTGAGGAACACAAATGCAAACAAGCCTGAATGGTCCCCAGGACTAGATACAACTGAAAACTCACACCCCAGAAGTGACTCGAACCCATACTCCCAGGAGCAAAGCAACTGGTAACTACAGGGCGCCTTAATCCGCTTGACCATCACGACCGGACAAAAGGAAGTGATAGCCTGAGCTATATGAACCACTTCCCCGCCGGCACCTGGATGGTTATCTTGGGCATAGCATTTTATCAAATCACCTCATTTTTTTGGGGCAACACGTGAGGAACACAAATGCAAACAAGCCTGAATGGTCCCCAGGACTAGATACAACTGAAAACTCACACCCCAGAAGTGACTCGAACCCATACTCCCAGGAGCAAAGCAACTGGTAACTACAGGGCGCCTTAATCCGCTTGACCATCACGACCGGACAAAAGGAAGTGATAGCCTGAGCTATATGAACCACTTCCCCGCCGGCACCTGGATGGTTATCTTGGGCATAGCATTTTATCAAATCACCTCTTTTTTGGGGCAACACGTGAGGAACACAAATGCAAACAAGCCCTTGTTCGTGTCCCACCCGTGCTGAAGAGTTTGTCTTTGTCCACTCTGTCATTCCCCTGAGAAGATTGTAGGTGGTTATCATGTCTCCCTTACTCTTCTGTTTTCCAGGGATGTGAGGTTCAGCTCCTTTAGCCTTTCCTCGTAGCTCATTCCTCTCAGTTCCTGGACGAACCTGGTGGCATACCTCTGAATCTTCCCTAACTTTGTCTTGTGTTTAACTTGGTTAAACACAAGCCTAATGCATTCCACCTGTTAACTGCTCTGACACTGAAAAAGTTCCTTCTAACGTCCCGGTGGCTCATGTGGGTACTCAATTTCCAACTGTGTCCCCTTGTTCGCGTACCACCAGTGTTGAATAGTTTATCCTTGTTTACCCGGTCGATTCCCCTGAGGTTTTTGTAGGTTGTGATCATGTCTCCCCTTACTCTTCTGTCTTTCAGTGTCGTAAGGTGCATTTCCCGCAGCCTTTCATCGTAACTCATGCCTCTTAGTTCTGGGACTAGTCTAGTGGCATACCTTCAAACTTTTTCCAGGTTCATCTTGTGCTTGACATGGTACGGGCTCCATGCTGGGCCGCACACTCCAGGACTGGTCTTACATGTGTGGTGTACAAGATTCTGAATGATTCCTTACACAGGTTCCTGAACGGTGCTCTGATGTTAGCCAGCCTCGCATATGCCGCAGACGTTATTCTTTTTATATGGGCTTCAGGAGACAGATTTGGAGTGGTATCAACTCCTACATCTTTCTCTCTGTCCGTTTCATTAAGTACTTCATCTCCTATTCTGTATCCTGTGTCTGGCCTCCTGTTTCCACTGCCTAGTTTCATTACTTTTCATTTACTCGGGTTGAACTTCAACAGCCATTTGTTGGACCATTCACTCAGTCTGTCTAGGTCATCTTGTAGCCTTCTACTGTCATCCTCTGTTTCAATCCTCCTCATAATTTTTGCATCATCAGCAAACATTGAGATAAACGAGTCCATACCCTCTGGGAGATCATTTACATATATCAGAAACAGTATAGGTCCAACTGACCCCTGCGGGACTTCAGTTGTAACGTCTCGCCAATCTGAGACCTCACCCATCACACTGACTCGTTGTCTTCTGTTGCTTAGGTACTCCCTTACCCCAATGGAGTACCTTCTCTTTCACTCCAGCCTGCATCTCCAACTTTTTCACTAGCCTCTTGTGTGGTACTGTATCAAGGCTTTCTGGCAACCCAAAAATATGCAGTCTGCCCACTCTTCTCTTTCTTGCCTGATTTTTGTTGCCTGGTCGTAGAATTCAAGTAACCCCGTGAGGCAGGACTTGCCATCCCTGAACCCATGTTGATACTGTGTTACAAAGTTCTTTCGCTCCAGATGTTCCACTACCTTTCTTCGCACAATCTTGTCCATCAGCTTGCATGGTATGCAGGTTAGGGACACTGGCCTGTTGTTCCGTGCCTCATGTCTATCCCCTTTCATGTATATCGGGAATACGTTACATTACCTTCTTTCCAGATTTCTGGCAGTTCCCCTGTTGCCAGTGATTTGTTATACACTATGGAGAGTGGCAGGTGCAGTTCTTCTGCTCCTTCCTTTAGTATCCAAGGGGAGATTCCATTTGGGCCTATAGCCTTTGTCACATCCAACTCTAGTAAACACTTCCTTACTTCCCCGCAGGTAATCTCAAACTCTTCCTGTGGTTCCTGGTTAACTATTCCCTCTTTTATCTCTGAAATTTCTCCTTGCTCTAAGGTGAAGACCTCCTGGAATTTCTTATTCAGTGCCTCACACACTTCCTTGTCGTTTGTAGTGAATCCTTCTGTCACTATCCTTAATTTCATAACCTGTTCCTTTACTATTGTTTTTCTAATGATGTGACTATGCAGCAATTTATGCTGAGTCTTTGTCTTGCTTGCACTGTCATTTTCGTATTGTCTTTCTGCCTCTCTTCTTATCATGACATATTCATTCCTGGCACTCAGCTATCTTTCTCTGCTCTCAAGTGTCCTGTTATTCCTATAGTTTCTCCATGCCCTTTTACTTTGCTGCTTAGCTAGCCTACATCTCTGATTAAACCATGGGTTTCTCATCTTTATTTCACTGTTTTCCTTTTGGACTGGGACAAACTTGTTTGGTGCTCCCTTGCACTTCTGCGTAATGTAGTCCATCATGTCTTGGACCGTCTTTCTCCTGAGCTCTGTTTCCCATGCTATATCTGATAGGAATTTTCTTATCTCCTCATAGTTTCCCTTTCGGTATGCCAACCCTTTGTTTTCAGTATCCCTCCTCGAGTTCACTAACACTTCTTCAATCAGGTACTCAAACACCATCACACTGTGGTCATTCATTCTACTGGGTCCTCAAAACCGATTTCTCTTATGTCGGAGTCATTCAGAGAGAAGACTTGGTCGAGTCTCGCTGGTTCGTCATTTCCTCTCATCCTTGTGGGTTCTTTGACATGATGGGTTAAAAAGTTTCTAGTCACCACTCCAATAGTTTGGCTCTCCATGTATCCTCGCCTTCATGCGGTTCCTTGATCTCCCAGTCAATCCTTCCGTGATTGTAGTCCTTAATGATGAGCAGGTGGGATCTATTTCTACAGGCAACAGAGGCTGCCCTCTCAATTATAGTGTTAACTGCCATGTTGTTGTTTTCATACTCTTGACTGGGTCTTCTGTCATTTGGTGGAGGGTTATATATTACTGCTACTACTATTCTTGGTCCTCCCATTGACCTGGTGCCTAGTTGTACCTAGTTGTACTCACCTAGTTGTACTCACCTGGTTGTGCTTGCGGGGGTTCAGCTCAGGCTTTTTGGTCCCGCCTCTCAACCGTCAATCAACAGGTGTAAAAGTTCCTAAGCCAATTGGGCTCTATCATATCTACACTTGAAGCTGTGTATGGAGTCAGCCTCCACCACCTCACTTCCTAATGCATTCCATTTGTCTACTACTCTTACACTGAAAAATTTCTTTCTAACGGCTCTATGGTTCATTTTGGCACTCAATTTCCAACTTTGTCCCTTTGTGCGTGTGACCCCTTGTGTTAATAGTCTGTCTTTATCTACCCACTCCATTCCTCTGAGAATCTAGTATGTGGTGATCATGTACCCTTTAACTCTTCTGTCTCCCAGTGACGTGAGATTTAATTCCCGTAGTCTCTCCTCGTAGCTCATACACCTCAGTTCAGGTACTAATCTGATGGCAAACCTTTGAACCTTCTCCAGTTTAGTCCTATGCTTGACTAGATATGGACTCCATGCTGGAGCCGCATACTCTGACATATGTGGTATACAATGTTCTGAAAGATTCCTTACACAAGTTTCTGAAGGCCGTTCTTATGTTAGCTAACTTGGCATATGCCGCTGATGGTATCCTTTTCATATGAGCTTCAGGGGAAAGGGCTGGCGTGATATGAACTCCTACGTCTTTCTCTCTCTCTCTGACTTCTAAAATATTTTATTTCCCAAATGATACCTTGTGTCTGGTCGTCTGCTCCCTACCCTTATCTTCATTACATTACATTTGCTTGGGTTAAACTCTAACAATCATTTTTTCGATCATTTCTGCAACTTGACCAGGTCTTCTTGAAGCCTCAAGCTGTCCTCCTCTGTTTTAATCCCTCTCATAATTTTGGCATCGTCAGCAAACATTGAGAAGAATGAGTCTATACCGTCTTGGAGATCATTTACGAATACCAAAAATAGGATACGTCCGAATACAGAGCCTTGTGGGACTCCACTGGTGACTTCACTCCAATCTGAGGTCTCACCCCTCACTGCAACTCTCTGCTTCCTATTGCTTAGGTACTCCCTTATCCACTGGAACGCCCTACAAGTTACTCCTGCCTGTTTCTCCAGTTTATGCATCAACCTTTTATGGGGTACCGTGTAAAAAGCTTTCCAACAGTAAAAAAAATGCAGTCCGCCTATCCTTCTCTTTCTTGCTTGATCTTTGTCACCTGATCGTAGAATTCTATCAAGCCTGTAAGGCAAGATTTACCCTCCCTGAACCCATGTTGACAGGTTGTCACGAAGTCCCTTCTCTCCAGATGTGTTACCAGGTTTTTCTCACAATCTTCTCCATCACCTTGCCTGGTATACAAGTTATGGACACTGGCGTGTAGTTAAGTGCCTGTTGTCTGTCAACCTTTTATTATATTGGGACTATATTAATCGTCTTCCATATTGCTGGCAAGTCTTCTATTTCCAGTGACTTACTATACACTATGGACAGTGGCAAGCAAAGCGCTCCTGCACACTCTTTCAATACCCATGGTGAGATTCCATCTGGGCCAACAGCCTTTCTCACGTCTAGCTCCAACAGGTGCCTTTGACCTCATCTCTTATAATTTCGAACCCTTCCAAGTCCGCCTGGTTTACTGCCACCTCTCCTAGCGCAGTGACCTCTCCTTGTTCTATTGTGAAGTCCTTCTGGAACCTTTTGTTGAATTCTTCACACACCTCTTTGTCATTCTCTGTGTACCTGTCCTCACCCTTTATAAGTTTCATCACCTGTTCCTTCACTGTTGTTTTCCTCCTATTTTGAATGTGTACGAGCTATGGTTCGGTCATGGCTTTATTAGCTATATCATTTTCAGATTTTTCTCAGCTTCTCTTCGCACACTAACATACTCGTTTCTAGTTTTCTGGTATCTCTATCTGCTTTCTGGTGTTCTGTTATTTCCGAAGTTACTCAACGACCTTTCGTTCAGTTCCTTTGCTTTCATTCATGCCCTATTAAACCACGGATTCTACTTTTGATTCTCGGTTTTTTCTTGTCAAGCCAGGATAAACCTGCTTACTGCCTCCTGACACTTTTGTGTGACATAGTCCATCATGTCTTTTACGGATTTAGTTATTTAGTTATGAGTTCTGTGTCCCATGGTATATCTCCTAGGAATTTTCTCATCTCCTCATAATTTTCCTTTCAGTACTCCAGCCTGAAAGGCTGGAGTACTGAAAGGGAAATTATGAGGAGATGAGTACTGAAAGGGAAAGGGAAAAGTTTCCCAGTACTTTTCTGGAGGAGATAATTCCTAGCTCTACCAGGAACTCAAAGATCAATACATTGTGATCACTCATTCCTAAGGGTGCTTCCATCTTAACCTCCCTTATATCCGACTCATTTAGGGTAAATATCAGATCAAGCATAGCTGGTTCATCCTCTCCTCTCATTCTTGCCGGTCCTTTGATGTGTTGGCTTAGAACGTTTCTTGTTGCCACGTACAGCAGCTTAGCTCCCCATGTGTCTGGTCCTCCATGTGGGTCTCTGTTCCCCCAAATTATCTTCCCTCGGTTGAAGTCTTCCATGATTAGGAGTCTGGATCCGTTCCTGCTAGCCACAGAAGCTGCTCTCTCACTATTATATTGATGGTGGTCATATTGTTTCTGTCATATTCCTGTCTGGGTCCTCTGTCGTTTGGTGGGGGGTTATATATGACTACTACTATAGTTTTTGGTCCTCCAATTGCTATGGTACCTTTTATGTAGACACTGATATCTTCACAGCCTTGAATACCCATCTCAAAACTCTAGCCTTTTTTTATCAGCAAAGCTACCCCACGGCCTCTTCTCCCTTCTCTCTCTTTCCTAACTACGTAGTAGTCCTGCGTTTTGTTTTTGTTTTCTACTTTTGGTATTCGTAAATGATCTCCAAGACAGTATAGACTCATTTGTTTTGATTTTCGTTAGCTTTGTTTCTGTGAGAGTTATTATGTCTGGGTTTTCTTCTAGGACCCTTTCTTCAAGTTCACTTATTTTATTTGTAATCCCAACTATGTTAGTGTACATTGTCTTGAAGCTCGCTTTCTTCTGTTCGTTCCCTTGTCCCCTTGTTGGTGAGCGTTCTGCTGATGGAGGAAAATGTTCAATAGGAGGAAACTGCTCAACAGGTGTGTGAATGCATGTATGTATGTGTGTACTCACCTAGTTGTACTCACCTAGTTGTGTCTGCAGGATCGAGCATAGACTCTTGGATCCCGCCTTTCGAGCATCAGTTGTTTACAGCAATGACTCCTGTCCCATTTCCCTAACATACCTAGTTTTAAAATTATGAATAGTATTTGCTTCCACAACCTGTTCCTTAAGTGCATTCCATTTTCCCACTACTCTCACGCTAAAAGAAAACTTCCTAACATCTCTGTGACTCATCTGAGTTTCCAACTTCCATCCATGTTCCCTCGTTCTGTTACTATTCCGTGTGAACATTTCGTCTATGTCCACTCTGTCAATTCCTCTGAGTATTTTATACGTTCCTATCATGTCCCCCCTCTCCCTTCTTCTTTCTAGTGTCGTAAGGCACAGTTCCCTCAGACGCTCCTCATACCCCATCCCTCGTAGCTCTGGGACGAGTCTCGTTGCAAACCTCTGAACCTTTTCCAGTTTCATTATATGCTTCTTCAGATGGGGACTCCATGATGAGGCGGCATACTCTAAGACTGGCCTCACGTAGGCAGTGTAAAGAGCCCTAAATGCCTCCTTACTTAGGTTTCTGAATGATGTTCTAACTTTTGCCAGTGTAGAGTACGCTGCTGTCGTTATCCTATTTATATGTGCCTCAGGAGATAAATTAGGTGTTACGTCCACACCCAGGTCTCTTTCGCGCGTCGTCACAGGTAGGCTGTTCCCCTTCATTGTGTACTGTCCCTTTGGTCTCCAATCTCCAAGTCCCATTTCCATAACTTTACATTTGCTCGTGTTGAATTCCAGTAGCCATTTCTCTGACCTTCTCTGCAACCTGTTCAGGTTCTCTTGGAGGATCCTGCAATCCTCATCTGTCACAACTCTTTTCATCAACTTTGCATCATCCGCAAACATCGACATGTAGGACTCTACACCTGTAAACATGTCCTTAACACATACAAGAAACAGAATTGGTCCCAGCACCGATCCTTGTGGTACTCCACTTGTTACTGTTCACCAGTCCGACTTCTCGCCCCTTACCGTAACTCTTTGGCTCCTTCCTGTTAGGTAGTTCTTTATCCATGCTAGGACCTTTCCCCCCACCCCCGCCTGCCTCTCGAGTTTGAACAGCAGCCTCATGTGCGGTACTGTATCAAAGGCTTTTTGGCAGTCCAGAAATATGCAGTCTGCCCAACCATCTCTGTCCTGTCTTATCCTCGTTATTTTATCATAGAATTCCAGAAGGTTTGTTAGGCACGATTTCCCTGTCCAGAACCCATGTTGATGTTTGATCACAAACCTAACGTTCTCCAGGTGTGCAACCAGTCGTAGCCTAATTATTCTTTCCAGTATTTTACAGGGGATGCTTGTCAGTGATACAGGTCTGTAGTTAAGTGCCTCCTCCCTATCGCCATTCTTGAAGATCGGCACGACATTTGCCTTCTTCCAGCAACTGTGCAATTCTCCCGACATAAGTGACTCATTAAAGATCATTGCCAGAGGCACGCTGAGGGCCTGCGCCGCTTCTTTTAGTATCCTCGGTGATACTTTGTCTGGTCCTACTCCTTTAGATGCATCTAGAGTTGTCAACTGTTTCATTACCTCCTCTGCTGTCACCTCTATATCTGATAGTCTTTCATCTAGGGTAATCCCTTCCAACAATGGGAGCTGCTCAGGCTCGGTAGTGAACACTCCTTGGAAACTGGCATTCAGTGCCTCACAGATTTCCTTGTCACTTTCAGTATACTTCCTTAGTTCTCTGCCTTCCTTAGTCTTGCCACTTGGTCGTTCACCGACATTTTTCTTCTTATATGACTGTGTAGTAACTTAGGTTGTTTTTTCGCTTTGATTGCAATATCGTTCTTATAGTCCCTTTCCGATGTTCGTTTTATGTTAATGTAATCGATCCTAGCTCTGTTGCATCTGATCCTGTTGTCCTCTGTCCTTTGTCTTCTGCACTTCCTCCACTCCCGCGTGCTGGTCATTTTTGCTTCCTGACACTGTCTGTTAAACCATGAGTTATTATATTCCTTCTTATTTTTCCCTTTACGTTTGGTATAAATCTCTCTTCGGCCTCTTGGCATTTGTGTATGACTAGGTCCATCATATCTTGGACTGTTTTTTCTCAAATTTCTTCCTCCCACTGCACTTCTCCCAGATAGTCCCTTATCCCCTTATAGTCCCCTTTCCTGAAGTCAACTCTCCTTTCCCAGATCTCTTGTCCCATGGTCATAAGTTTGAATTCCATCATGTAGGCAAAGACTAGGACACAATGGTCACTGGCCCCTAGAGGTATTTCATGCTCTAAATTCTCGATATCTTCTACGTTCTGGGTGAAAATCAGGTCTAATAGGCTCGGTGCATCTCCTCCTCTTTCCCTTGTACTCACCTAGTTGTACTCACGTAGTTTTGCTTGCGGGGGTTGAGCTCTGGCTCTTTGGTCCCGACTCTCAACCGTCAATCAACAGGTGTACAGTTTCCTGAGCCTAATGGGCTCTATCATATCTACACTTGAAACTGTGTATGGAGTCAGCCTCCACCACATCGCTTCCTAATGCATTCCATTTGTCAACTACTCTGACACTAAAAAAATTCATTCTAATATCTCTGTGGCTCGTTTGGGCTCTCAGTTTTCACCTGTGTCCCATAGTGCGTGTGCCCCTTGTGTTAAATAGCCCGTCTTTATCTACCCTGTCAATTCCTCTGAGAATCTTGTACGTGGTGATCATATCCCCCCTAACTTTTCTGACTTCTACCGACGTGAGGTTTAATTCCTGTAGTTTCTCTTCGTAGTTCATACCTCTCAGCCCGGGTACTAGTCTGGTGGCAAACCTCTGATATTTTTCCAGTTTGGTCGTATGCTTGACTAGATATGGACTCCATGCTGGGGTTGCATACTCCAGGATTGGTCTGACATAGGTAGTATTCGAAGTTCTGAACGATTCCTTGCACAAGTGTCTAAATGCCGTTCTTATGTTAGCCAACCTGGCATATGATGCTGATGTTATCCTCTTGATATAGGCTTCAGGGGACAGGTCTGGAGTGATATCAACCCCCAAGTCTTTCTCTCTCTCTGACTCTTGAAGAATTTCGTCTCCCAAATGATACCTTGTGACTGGCCTCTTGCATCCTGCTCCTATCTTCATTACATTACATTTGCTTGGGTTAAACTCTAACTACCATTTGTTAGACCATCCATTTAGTTTGTCTAGGTCTTCTTGAAGCCTCAAGCAGTCCTCCTCTGTCTTAATCATTCTCATAATTTTGGCATCGTCAGAAAACATTGAGAGGAATGAGTCTATTCCCTCCGGGAGATCGTTTACGTATATCAGAAACAGGATAGGGCCGAGTACAGAGCCCTGTGGGACTCCATTGGTGACTTCACCCCAATCTGAGGTCTCACCCTTCTCTGTAACTCTCTGCTTCCTATTGCTTAGGTATTCCCTTATCCACTGGAGCACTTTACCAGTTACTCCTGCCTGTCTCTCCAGCTTTTGTACCAGCCTCTTATGGCAGACTGTATCAAAGGCTTTCCGACAGTCCAAAAAAATGCAGCCTGCCCATCCTTCTCTTTCTTGCGAAATCTTTGTTACCTGATCGTAGAATTCTATTAAGCTCGTAAGGCAAGATTTACCCTCCCTGAACCCATGTTGGCGATTTGTCACGAAGTCCCTTCTCTCCAGATGTGTTACTAGATTTTTTCTCTCGATCTTCTACATCACTTTGCATGGTATGCAAGTTAAGGACACTGGCCTGTAGTTCAGTGCCTCTTGTCTGTCACCCTTTTTGTATATTGGGACCACATTAGCCGCCTTCCATATTTCTGGTAGGTCTCCTGTCTCCAGTGACCTACTATACCCTGGAAACACACATCGTAACTGACTCTATTTTCCCCTTGTTACAACTTGTAATAAAATTGTTACATCTTGACTTAACGTGTTTATGACGTTTTAGAAAGTTGTCTCAACTTGCTATATTGGTTGTTAAACTGGTTAGGAGGTGATAAAACCTGTTCGAACGTTGTACTCACGTCGTAGTTTCGGTATGTGTTTGACTTCTCATCCCCTCATAATTCCCCCTTTAGGTATGCCAGTCTTTTGTTTTCTAATTTTTTTGTTGGGGGGG
>WNGS01162789.1:12790-35686 GCA_020271785.1 Procambarus virginalis
CCATGCTCACCCTCCAGTAATTGGGTTGTGGCTGTTAACCGCTTGGCCAGAATGTTCAGGGAAGACTAGGAGGATAAGACTTACATTTTTGTGAAGGGAAAGTTCTCAGCCTTGAAGCTCTAGCTCTAAAGCTCTAGCAGAAGCCAGAAGTTATGGGATAACCTGTGAATAATATAATGAATAAGAGAAGGCGAGAGTATGAGACAAATGATGAGAGAGAACGAGAGATACCAAGCAGATTTGGCTCCCAGCTTTCTAATGGCGCCCTATCAGAGGATATACGAGGAATATTTGTGGGACGGGTCGGAAGGTCTTTGATCTCCACCTGGAGGTTGGTGGAGATCGGGCCGAGGTGCGGTGGACCCCTGGATGGAAACTCCACAACGTAAGTAACTACCTGGAAAGCCTAAAATAGATACAACACTTGAGTATATGAACACAAACATTAGTGGTAATAGGCCAACTGCAGTGTCATCATCCACAATATAATTGACTGTGAACGAGTATAGCTGTAATTCTCGTTGTCGCAAGCCAGAAACGTATACTTATCCAGGTCACCCAGCCCATCTACGGCAGGTCATCCTCTTAAAAATAAGCACATATAGCAACAATCTGCTCAAACGCACCAATATGTTCTGTTGGACCCGAAAGTTCCCGTTCATAATTATTCATTCAGTCCAAAAACATGCTGGAAAATAGGAAATAACATAACATTTACAAGCAATTATAAGCGTTTGTCTTTCCAGTGGAGACTTTGGCGCCATGGAGAGTGGGACCTGCTGCATGGGTAAACAACTTCTCCGTATCAACCTACCCTGGCTTTGCGCCCTGTCTGTAACCTGTCGGTCTGGAGGCCACTCCAGACCGACAGCCAGAGCGCCACTCCATAGTCTTCTGAGACTGATGGATGCCCACTAGGCTTATACTATGGTAAATATATGTCCTATACTGAGGCTAGGAATGTTTAAGGTTGATTTTACCTTTGTTTCGGACTCTTGTCAAACTGATGGTACAAAACGTGAATGTGTCGTTCCAACTGTACATGGACCCGACAGTCGCTATAAGGACCATTATTTTTAAAGGATGGGTTAACTACTGACATTCCCCGAGCTGCTCCCCGCAACACTTTCCTAATTCGCGGGTAACTATTTTGCTGTTAGGTGGACGGAAACATCAGGGGGAAGGAAACGTGCCAAATTGATCCCCCCCCCATCCTCCCCCCCGGGGTATCGAAACATAGCTATACACACTCACACTTGTTTGTGTATATTGAATAATTTATGTTTAGCGTTTAAGATAATATGCTGCGATATACCTATCATACTTTCCCCATGAGACAAGTCATATCAGAACTCCGAATCCGTAACAGTGCCATACAGTGCTACGAACTATACTGGAACTACCGTGCCATACAGTGACGCTAATTATTCAGGCAATTATCAATAACTAACCACACAATGCCACTGAACATAAAGGCTTATGTTCAACCTGCATACGGCACCTCTATATATACCGGTAATAATCAAGAACTTGCCACACAATGCCGCTGAATGTATAGACGATTACGTCGTTAGTCGGCGCTCGTTGTGTGAACAATACCCCAAACTACATCTGTAATGAACTAATTATACAGACAGACTATAATACATTTTGAACTCATTAACCGGTTTGAAGTGAGGCTGGTTGGAGGGGGAGTGGGAATGAAGAGGTGGAGGGTGAGTAGGATTGCTATTATTTCGGGTAGAGTATAGGGGAAAGAAGTGAGGTAAGGGATGGGTGAGAGAGGTGAGGTGGCAGAGGGGTGACAGGAAGGGTGAGAGTTGGAGTGAGTAAAGAATGTCAGATGAACACACAGTACACACAGAAATCATAATAGCGTGATATATCAAATGAACAAATCCAAAAGAGCCGTGTTGAGGGTTCGAACCTTTGTCCGGGATAATCCCAGCCGCGCCTTAGTCGACTGTGTAACGACATTGTCAAAATGATTGCAATCGGGAGTGCTACTGCCCTCACACGGACCCCGCAGCCTCTCCGAAGCACGAACCAGAGTTTCACACAGTTCCCCCCATGCACCCGGGCTCTGTCAACCAGATAGTCTACCTCTTCGTCCATACTTCAATTCACACAGAAATAACAATAGCGTTATATATCAAATGAACAAATCCACACGGGCCGTGATGAGGGTTCTGGAACCTGGAAACACAGATGAATCATTTAGAGCTCAGAAGGAACTTTTTCAGTCTCAAGAGTCGCAAATTAGTGGAAGGGACTAGATTAGGACGTCATCAAAGCCAATTAGAGAGACTTTTTTAAATGTAATTATGAGATGAAAAACGAGAGAAAACAGTTAATGCACCAAACTACTGATTGTTGGAAGGCGGGGCTTAAAAACCAGGTAGAAAACTCCGACAAGCACAACTAGGTGAGTACATACACGCACGCACGCACGCGCGCACACATACACGGGAGCCTTGTGTGTGCACACACACACGCACGGGAGCCGGTGGCCGAGCGGACAGCACGCTGCGCACGTGATCCTGTGGTCCCGGGTTCGATTCCGGGCTCCAGCGAGAAACGATGAGCAGAGTTTCTTTCACCCTATGCCCCTGTTACCTAGCAGTAAATAGGTACCTGGGAGTTAGTCAGCTGTCACGGGCTGCTTCCTGGGGTGTGTGTGGTGTGGACAAAAATAGTAGTAGTAGAAACAGTTGAGTGACAGTTGAGAGGCGGGCCGAAAGAGCAGAGGTCAACCCCCGCAAGCACAACTAGGTGAATACACACACACACACACACGCACACACACACACAGTGAGTGTGTGTGTGTCGCCCCTGCTAGGAGGCTACTTGTTCCAGAACAAGTAATAAAACTCTCAGTAACCACTGCCAGCGTTGTGTCAAGACTTAAAGCCTGAGTCTGATTTTTAAGAAAGTTCACTTTTTGTTTAAAATATTCAAAGAAAGCGGTACGCGTATGGAACACGTTAAGGGAGAAGGTGGTGGAGGCCTAGACCGTCAGTAATCTCAACCTGTAAACACACTTATGTAATTACACTTAGATAAATTACATGAACCTTATAAAAAAAACACAAAACACAATTCCAACATAATTCTCATCAAGGCATAAGGCTGAAAGTCAATCTCTAACAATGAATTTTTTTTTGCCTATAAGCACTATCATATTAGAACGACATAAAGAGCCTCGTGAAGCTAAAAAACAACGTTGTTTTGACGAGGTAATGAAAAGAGTAACATTCTCTGGGCGGGTAATAATAACATTATCTAGCATGAACGTTGTCGAAGTTAACTCCATACTGAGGTAGTTAGGGTGTGTGAAGCACCATGTTCACTCATACCAATCTCTAAGAGACACTATTGAACTTCCAAGAGACACTACTGAACCACTTAGATACAATATTGAACTATACGTAGTGTTCCATACAGTGTATCACAGTATGGGCGGGTGCAATTGTCTAAATCGGTTTGCAAGCATCAGATGAATACCAGTGAATGGGTTTGTTCTGTATGCAAGCAAAGATTGTTTGCATCAAATAACGCTCTGGTGGAAAATGGCTGAACTTGACATATACCGTCCGAGAACACCTAACCTAACCTGTGTGGAGGACGGTGCTGCCCTTGACTCCAAAGATCGCTCTGAACAGTTACCAGTCTGTTAGTTCACAGTCCCCTCATATTTAGCTGCTATCATAATTAGACAGTATTTGACACATGTCCCGTTGACATAATTGTGACTGATGTACTGCGCATGCAAATGCGATAACCAAGCAATAGATTGAGGTCCATGTTTTCCTTTAGACACCAGTGAGTGTTCGCTATTAATATATGTGATCATCTCTTTATTAATCTCATAATGATTCGCTTTGCCTAAGTTCTGAGTAAGGGATTGTCGTGACCAAGTAGAACACCACCTTGTGAAGCTCCTGTGACGAGCCGTCCTCTGTGACGAGCCGTCATCTGTGACGGGCCGTCCTCTGTGACGAGCCGTCATCTGTGACGAGCCGTCATCTGTGACGAGCCGTCCTCTGTGAGGCCTCCCTTGACAATCGCACCTGGGAATGTGTACCCATGTTCAGGTGATGACATTTTTCTTACATAGCTCTCTGCAAGTCGGGTGCCATATTCACATTGCCGACGTTGCATTGCAGAAAGTGGTCAGAAAATAGTAAAATCCTTAGTATGCCTCCATCCCATACCCCCCAATCCTCCTTCTCTCCCTCCATGCCTCCACTCTACATCTCCTGCCTTGCCTCGACACCCCATGCCTCCACACCTCATGCCTCGACACCCCGTGCCTCGACACCCCATGCCTCCACACCCCATGCCTCAACACCCCATGCCTCGACACCCCATGCCTCGATACCCAATGCCTCCACACCCCATGCCTCGACATGTTATATTCAAATTCCGCGCCAGTTGGAACATAACCAATCACAGGCGAGTAGGCCTTGACGTCATGCCCGATTCACAATCACCAGCCATGCTTGCAGCAGGCTCAGATCTCTCCATAGTCCCAGAGTAGGCGGACCTCGGCTGGCCAGATATAACCCTAGTTGCCTTGGCCATTAATCTAAGAAGTGTCTACAGTGCATATTACTCAACCCGAACAAGGCAACGAATACTGGTAGCAGCAGTGGGATCCTGATAATTTTTTTTCTAGAAACGAAAACTCCAACCCAGTTCCCACATCGTCACATGTGCAACCCGCCACCGCCACCTCCATATAGCCGCCATCCTGCCACCTATGCATCAATTATTGTACCAGTCCGGGGTCCTGCTATTAGCCACTACTCTAGGTCGACGATTTCAAAAGTATGGCACAATATTTGCAAGAGAGAACGAAATTTCATCAGTGAAGGGGAGAGTAATTCGCGCCAGCCATTTTTGAATCGCGCGCCACATGGGAGCCACCTGCACCACCCCCCACCACCCAAGCAGACAGCATCAAGCTTTGTGAGTGTCCAGCTACTGAAACCGTCGTCAGCCATCGTCGCAAGTATCAACTGATCATCGTACGTGTTGTATTGTTCCTTGAGAATATTTGGTGGACTGCAATTGCTTGACTTAAGTGTCGCCTCCCTCTCAAGCTCACACGCCTCGCCACGTTGCCACATCGACGCCTCGCCACGTTGCCACATCGCCACCTCGCCATCGCTCACCATCGCCACCAGCCCTGCGACATCATTTTGTGTGAACTTCTTCCTATAAAATTGTGGTTCTCCACCGCCATCGTCGCAATATCGTCGTCGTCAAAGTTTATCTTCGTGCTTCCAACATCATTCCTAGTGTATCCCCCGATCTTCGCGCAACTGCCGCTAGGAGCGTTGCCATCGTACCAGTTGTAAACACACCTTACATGTGCCCCTTCAGATCTTCACAACGTTCCTCCAATTTTGGCTACTGGTGATTCTCATGAATTGCAACCCTGAGATAAGTAATAGTTAGTTGAGAACAACGTGCCAAGTTCTAAAAAGTGACTTACATAATAATATCCATAATATCCTGTGAATTAACCATTCAGTGACTGGTTAAATATTGGAGCTGGTTCAGTACCCCATGCCCACAGTTTTCTTGTGTGATTTCAACATTCCTGCTTCTCACAGTAATTGATTTGAATATTAAGTGTTCTACTAGAGTGTTATTGGTAAATTCAAATTCCAGAGAAGTAAGAAATCCTTGTTTTAGTAGCAGTTAAGGATTTGTACAATATAATTCTTTTTAATTCCTCCATGTCTAAAATTTAAATTTATTCCTTCAACATTTCATATTATAAATTTTACCATAGCAGTTATATACATTCCTGTGTCTAGTTTATGTGCTACATCCATATTTCTTGCATGGCCACATGTTGTGTTGAATCTTTTTAATGAAATTTTGCAATTGCATTTTCCAGTTTTTATTCTAAATTGCTGTGCTTAGCCTGGTTTAATTAATTTACATGCTTCTAATTCCAGCCATTTTAACCCTTAAACTGCGCATGGTGTATATATACGCCCTGAGTAACATGTCCCACGGTGCGCATGGCGTATATATACGCCATAGGGTGCCATTCCCGATTCAAATGGCCCGCGGCTACACGGGGTTCACAGTAGCTTCCTCAGGGCTCTTGTAAACAGACGCAATTTAAAAAAAATCGTGGGCAATATTCTCAGGTGTGAGAGGCACAGTACTGTTGGAGCAACCAAGGCTGGCGCACGCAGCATGAGCGATCAGCATTGCTGTTCAGCTTGTGACCACAGCATCACCGAAAAATGTCAAAATAAATATATAACTGTTATTATTTAGTGATGACAATATTACAGATGACCCGTGACTGTGATATAAATAACCAGGGTTGTGATAATAGCAGGATTGTTGTAATAATTAGTGCTGTGGGAGGAGTGATGCTGAGAGACTGAGGGAGACAGCATCGTTTACTGACTGTGTAGCCACCTGTTATTGTTTACATTCACCATACCAGCTCAGTGGTTCTCTATGGTGAACACAAATGTAGATACTTATATATAATGTGTGTATTAGTGTAATAACAGCAAAAGGATTATGCTGGGATGAGCCATTTGGGTGACGGAGGTGACGTCGTCTGCACGATTTGTCAAGCTGTTTAGAGGGTGGCCACTATGCTCTTTGGGTGCACTACAAGCTTAGGTGTACAGTTACAGTGCATAAAACATGTAGATATTTATATATAATATGTGTATATAGGGTAATAACACTGCAAACAGTATTGTTGGGGGAGAAAGTTTAGTGCATGTGACCTTGAATGAGTGAGGGAGCCGCCAGCTGCCAGCTGTGTATACCGACGACTCTTAGTGCCTGAACTAACTATATCAGCATAGCTGTACAGTTGTGGTGAACAAAATATATACATACTTATATATAACGTCTGTATATAGTGTAATAACACCACAAATGGTATTGTTGGGGAGAAAGTTTAGTGCGTGTGTTGAGAGAGTGGCAGCGAGTGGCTGGCTGGTGTGTGGCGGTAACTCTTCTTTGCTCTTCGACTCTCAATACCAACTTAGTGGTTCGTTATGGTGACCAAAATATGCAGATACTTATGTATAACCTGTGTATAGAGTGTAATAGCAGCAAAACTATTTGTTTATTGTTTTATGAACATAATAATTGAATTACTAATATGCACACCATACGTTTGAGTATAGCGATTATTCACCACTTTTATTATATAAATATATTACAATACACACTATTGAATAATATTACTGCAAAAAAACTAAGAAAAAATCAATCGGAGACATTGAAACAATTAGGTAATAATATCTTTGTGGCAACTCCCATCTGTCAGTGCGGGTGACGCTGACTGGCCCTGGCGACTGCTCTGTCAACGCCCACTTTTTGCCAGACTTCCTCGGTCAATTGCGCCCAAAACATGTCACCTACGATTTTTTTGCTATTTTTCCCGTGTTCAGGGGACACAAATTAACATGTTTAGAAGACGAAAAAAAATTTTTGAATTTTTTTTTCTTGCGCACAGGGGTGTAAATGTCATCAGGACCCCTGAGCAGTGTAAGGGTTAATGAAAGATTGCTAAATTTAGTTTACAATTTGCTTGTTCTTAATTATTTTGTTGCCTAGCCCAATTTAATAATTTTATTTCTGCCATTTTTTTACTTTAGCCAAGTTGATATTTTTTTGAGTGTTTATTTTTGTGTATACTATTTCTGATGCCAGGTGCACTTAATTATAATCTGGGTTCAAATATTACTTCCACGGCTGTGACAATGCCTACCACAGTTGAAACCCCTTCAGACTCAACAAGGAACAGTTGCTCATCCCAATGGCGAGAGATCAGCTCAGGAAATGGCTATTCCTCTTTTTGCTGGGGAATCGCGTTTATTAGAGTCGTGGTTTAGTATGGTTGAAGTGAAAACAGTTGCACGTTTTTCTAAGCCTACTGATGCCGAATACTTGGCAATTGCACGGTCAGCTGTGGACACAGCCAAAGGTGATGCACGTTTCATTGTTGACGAGAAAGCCATTGTTAGCCTCCAGTCTTGGGCTGGATTTAAGGATTTCTTTCGCCGTCGCTTTGTTAATAAAGGAGACCTTGACCCGTATAGGTTAGGCAAGAAAATTGCCAATGCCACCATGCTGCCTGGTGAATCGTTTAATGTGTTTACTAGCCGTCTCGATCAGTATCTGTATGCCTTCGTTTCTGCTATGAATAATTCGACTTGGTTAGATAAAGACAATAATCTGTCCCCTGAGGCTATGGCCAAGATGACAGCATTTGGTACTTTAATGCATTTTGCCCCAGAGTATACTAAACCAATCGTTGAGCAACAAAATTTTGGTGTTAAACATGAAATTGGTGAAGTGTTTGAGGCTAATAACAATGCTGCCGATAAACTAGCTCCCCGAAGTGCTCAACTGTTGCCACCCTCTGATATTGTAAATGTAGTAACAAGCTCTCAGCATCCTCCCACAAACTCTCAAAACTCTTGGTCACAGAACCGCACCCATGCTCGTAGCCCCCAGTCAAATTCGCCGCCTCATAAATTGCTGAAACGCCATAGTCCACAACCACCCACTCCCTCATGTTGGCATTGTGGTAAGAGTAACCACCTCGCAAGGGACTGTTGGTCCGCCCCTAGATCATCACCTCCTAGACAATTCTCTCGGTCCCCTCGTCAATCTAATCATTCTAGGCTACCATATTGCAAGTACCATAATCAAGTTGGTCACCACACTGTGGATTGTAGAGCTAGGCAATGGGCATCCCCACCTCTTAACTCCCAGGGTCAGTCTTGGCAAGGCGCACAGCGTCCAAGACATTATCAGAACTCTCGTAATTACAACTCCCAGCCCAACTATAATGCAACTTCAAATTATAATACTCAGTCACAGAATGCTGGAGCTCAGAATGTTCACTCCATGTTGTCGGGAAACCCCCAAGGCCATCCGCTAACCAATTCAAGCTAGCCAGTCCTAGTGCCCTCCCTGTGTATTCAGTAGCTACCCAAAATAGATTTGGACACTTGACAGAGGAGGACACTGACTCTAGACCAGTTATAGATGTTGACGGAAACATAGTAAATTTAACCCAGACAAGACGCAGATATCCAAGACAACATAAGTCAAAAGTAGTAACTTGTCCAGTCTCAAGTGATGGTCCCCTTGTCTCAGCCATTGTACATGGTAGAGTTTTAAAAGTTTTTCTTGACTCAGGTGCAAAAATTAATATTGTCAAGCTCTTAGAGACATTGAAAGTAAGCACCATATCACTTTAAAACAGTCACACATACCTTTTCTAAGTGGTATTTCAGGAAATAAAGTAAAAGTTCAGGGTGAAATTGACCTCCCACTCAAGTTAAATGATGTCACATTGTCTATAACATGTTTAGATGTTAACATTATTCATTTTCCTGGAGACATTCTCTTAGGTCTGTACACCATGACTGATGAAAATATTGCATTGTTTCCCCATCGTTGGAACATTAGCATCAAAGACCACATCATACTCTTGTGTAGCATGTATCGACAGGGCCATGAGTTCAATCTTCAATCAGACTACGTTAATTTCGTTGACACCCGCCTTGCTAGCGTAGGTTTGTCAGATCATTGTCGTGTTAGCATACCCGAGAAAACAGGCACTCGATTGAAGCATCGTAGTTGTGCAGTTGTTAAGGAGAGTGAGTATCGGGACCTTCTGGATGGGGACGCCCTAACGGATTCTCGTTGTCTTGCTCGCCTGGCAGCTTCCATCTCTGAAGTCAGTGGTTCCACGGCTACTGACACTGTGCTGCACTCTCATCCTCTCACCAGAATAAGAGTTAAGGGAGTGCCTGAGTTGTCGGATGTGATTGCGGAAAGTGAAACCTGTAAAGTGAATGGTACGTTTGTTGAACCCTCCTGGCACACAGTGCAGGATGGTACTGTTACATTATTTATTGCAAACACTAGTAATGCCGACATCCATCTCCAGTCTGGTACCCATGTTGTAGATTTTGCCCATTACTCGTTACCGGTCCGAGTTGTGGATGATGTCTCCATGGATCATATTGTTTGTACTCTCACGCCAGGAGAACAGGGATCTCAGTCAGAGGTGCAAGCGCAACACCTCAGTCCTACTGATTTTCCTGACTCTGTGGCTCAATTTTTGGAAATTTTGAACAGGAATAGAGCCGTTGTCGCCCTACCAGGAGAAAAGTTAGGTCTCACTCCTCTTATTACACATAAAATTCCACTTGAACAAGGAACTACCCCTATTGATGTACCAGCTTACCATCTTCCCCATTCTCAGCGAGCAGAAGCCGATAGACTTATAGAGGAAATGCTACAGAGTGATGTAATTGAATCGAGTAATTCGCCATGGAACGCTCTATTGATTCTTGTACCAAAGCGAGATGGGACTTGGAGACCTGTAATCGATTATCGAAAGCTTAACAGAGTAACAATACCTGATCGTTTCATGTCGCAAGATGTTCAGACTCATTTCCAGAACCTTGAAAAAGTACTTGCAAAGCTTGCTGAAGCTTATTTAAAAATAAAGCTTGCAAAATGTTCATTTTTAAAGCAGAAGATTAATTTACTAGGTCATACAGTTACACCTTCAGGCATTACATTGAATGAATAAAAAATTATTGCTGCCCGTGATTTTCTAACGCCTTGTACCGCAGAAGCCGTAAGACAGTTCACAGGTCTTGTAAGATTTTATTGTTCATTTATTGCTGGATTCTCTATTATAGCCGCTCCACTTTATAAGTTGCAAAGAAAAGATGAACCCTTTGTTTGGGGAGAGACCCAGGATCAGTCATTCAAAAAACTCAAAGCAGCCTTGATTTCGTCACCTGTCCTTAGGTACCCAGATTTTTCTAAACCTTTTACGTTGGTTACAGATGCTAGTGACATAGGTTTAGGTGCTGCATTACTTCAAACAGAAGGTCACAGAGATCACGCAATAGCTTATGCTAGCCGTACATTATCTAAAGAAGAGAAAAATTATAGTGCAACAGAACGAGAAGCCTTAGCAGTTGTCTGGGCACTTAAACATGTCGGATACAATTTATAATTACCCAGTTCATGTTCTTACAGATCACCAACCATTAATTCCCTTGTTCTAAAATAAGAATCCAGTTGGAAAGTTTGCTAGATATTTGCTCACAATTCAAGAATTCAATCCCACATTTGGATATATTCCAGGAAAGCAAAATGTTGTAGCCGATGCGTTTTCTCGGCACATAGCTGCGATTCAGTTAAATTTCGCAGCATTAGATGCTACAGTAGTAGAAACGGAACAGCGACAAGATCCCATATGGGCACCCATCATTAAATTTTTGACTAAGCAAGACACTCGCCCGATTCATAAACCGCCAGTACCATTGAAAGAACTAGTTATGTTGGACAATTTACTGTGTAGAGTAGTAAAGCTAGGGACAGCCCCGAGGAAATGTCAGTTAGTTGTTCCAGCTGTCTTGGTACCAACTGTGTTAAAAATTATCCATGATGCTCCTGCAAGTGCACATCCAGGAAAGGATCGTACACTCCAACAAGGTCGATTGAAATATTTTTGGCCAAAAATGGCTAAGGAGATTGCTCATTCTGTTGACAGATGTTTAACCTGCTTACAGCACAAGGGACATGTTTCAGGACCTAATCCAATTCAGGTGTACCCAGCAACTAAAGCTCCTTGGGAACGAGTATCGATGGATTTATTGACAAATTTTGCTGAAACAGAAAAGGGAACAAACATTTGCTTGTAATGGTCGATAAATTTTCACGGTTTTGCGAACTAGTTCCTATCCAGAACAAAACAGCAGAAACTATAGCCAGTGCATTCCATGACCACATAATTTGTAGATATAGTATGCCTAAAGTAATCCTTTCAGATAATGGTCCAGAATTCAGTAATAGTATTTTAACTAGCTTGTGTGATTTATATAACATCAAAAAATGTAGTATCATGCCTTATCATCCAGCAAGCAACGGACTAGCCGAACGTACTAACAGAAAAGTGTTAGATGCCTTGAGAGTCACGTTGAATTTCGATAACAACAATTGGGATGATTTTATACCCTTAATTCAGTGTGCTATAAATTCTTCAATTAATGTTTCTACAGGTGACACACCTCACGCTATTCTTTATGGTACAGATAAGATCCTGCCTAATAATTGATTAATGTACCACCTACCGCCTTATATAACGTAGATGATTTTGTTTAAGTGAAGCGTAGACAAATGCAACTAGTATTCAAGAAAATACGAGAACAATTGTCCAAAGCTACAGCCGAGTTCACTCGAGCAAGGAATGAACGAGGTAAACCCAGTAAAATAACTATCAGATCTGTAGTAATGATACTTAACCAACACAGGTCTGGTCCTATGTATAAGTTAACTAAGAAATTTTTGGGTCCATATAAGGTAACCGAGCTTATCAAAGGTAACAAGTACAGACTGAAGAACTTAGTAACAGGAGAGTATATAAATGAACATTTAGACCATATGAAGTTGGCTAAAATGACTGTTGACAAGACTGATGAGGAAGATGACAATGAACTTACCCAGACAGATCCTCCTATTGGGACACCACCTTCTGTAGTTGACAGACCACTTGATGTTCAGCAACCCCATACTAGCACTTATAATCTTAGATCTAGACCTCTCGTTTCAACCATGCACTCACCACATGTCCATTGGCTAGATGATAACGAGGTTATCTCTCAAGATGATAGTTTGTCACATGCAGTTTCACCTGTTCCTGATCTTCAGTCAGAGCCAGAGTTGTATAGTGCTCTGGATGAGCTAGGTGTAGATATCCGCAGGATTTATAATTGTGTGCACTCTGCAGTTATTCTGTTTTGGCTTTGAAAATTCATTTGCAGTATTTCCACCACATGTGTCTTATTATTACCATTATATATATATATATATATATATATATATATATATATATATATATATATATATATATATATATATATATATATATATATGATCATGTTTTCTCAATTTTAATTTGTATTATAAATCAAATGCCATTGTTAAGTCTACTGCCATTTGTAATTTTTTTATAGTGCTTGTCATAAAGATTTCATTAATGTTCTAGCAACCACATTGAGGCCAGTGAATCCTGACTGCTATCACGCAGATGTTAGTCTTCTTGTTCCAGGTCTTGTATATAGCTTGTAAATATATTGCACATTAAATATATTGTACATTGGTTTTGTAAATATATTGTACATTAACAGAAAAAAAGAAAAAAAATCATTATCTAATCTTAAAATTCATTTGTGGTTGTTAGGTCAGAACTTTATTCCATTAATGTAATAATTGTCATTAATTTTGTATTGTTTCAAGCACATGCCATTAACATATGTTAATAATTTTGTTTAGGCAATACCTTGAGTTGTATTGTTCATATCTGATAAGTAGACATACACATGTTCTTAATACTCTGGTTGAATCAAAGCATTGTTACCATGATTTGCACCTATTGTGATCAAATTTTTTTTTTTTGGTGCATATGCCGAGTTGTTAGTATTACGAACACCTGATCTTCTTTCAATGTTTTATTATGCAAAATTTCACATGTAAGCCATTATTGAATGCCACCCAGGTCCTTTCAGTATCATTGTAACTATATAGCTAGCCAGAGCTTGTCGACAAGGGACGTTGACTTGGTAGCGTGTCCGAGCGGTGTCATATTCAAATTCCGCGCCAGTTGCAGCATAACCAATCACAGGCGAGTAGGCCTCTGACATCATGCCAGATTCACAGTCACCAGCCATGCTTGCAGCAGGCTCAGATCCCTCGATAGTCACAGAGTAGGCGGACCTCGGCTGGCCAGATATAACCCTTGTTGCCTTAGCCAATAAATCTAAGAAGTGTCTACAGTGCATATTACTCAACACGAACAAGGCAACGAATAGACCCCCCATGCCTCGACACCCCATGCCTCCCACCCCCATGCTCGACACCCCATGCCTCCACACCCCCATGCCTCGACACCCCATGCCTCCACACCCCCATGCCTCGACACCCCATGCCTCCACACCCCCATGCCTCCACACCCCATGCCTCCACACCCCATGCCTCACACCCCATGCCTCGACACCCCATGCCTCCACACCCCATGCCTCCACACCCCATGCCTCCACACCCCATGCCTCCACACCCTATGCCTCGGCACCCCATGCCTCCACACCCCATGCCTCGACACCCCATGCCTCCACACCCCATGCCTCGACACCCCATGCCTCCACACCCCCATGCCTCGACACCCCATGCCTTCACACCTCTATGCCTAAGCACACCCCATGCCTCGACACCCCATGCCTCGACACCCCATGCCTCCACACCCCATGCCTCGACACCCATGCCTCCACACCCCCATGCCTCAAACCCCCATGCCTTCATACCTCTATGCCTCTACAACCCCATGCTTCCACACCCCCATGCCTCCACACCCCATTCCTTCACACCTCTATGCCTCCACAACCCCATGCCTCCACACCCCCATGCTTCACACCCCCATGCCTCCACAACCCCATGCCTCCACACCCCATGCCTCTACACCCCCATGCCTCCACACCCCATGCCTTCACACCCCATGCCTTCACACCTCTATGCCTCACACCTATCCTCACACCCCATGCCTCGACACCCCATGCCTCCACACAACCATGCCTTGACACCCCATGCCTTCACACCTCTATGCCTCCACACCCCATGCCACACCACACCCATGCCTCCACACCCCATGCGTCCACACCCCATGCGTCCACACCCCATACCTCCACACACCTTACCTCCACATCCCATGCCTCCACACCCCATGCCACCACACCCCATACCTCCACACCCCTTACCTCCACACCCCATGCGTCCACACCCCATACCGCCACACACCTTACCTCCACACCCCATGCCTCCACACCCCCATGCCACCACACCCCATACCTCCACACACCTTACCTCCCACACCCCATGCCTCCACACCCCATACCTCCACACACCTTACCTCCACACCCCATGCCTCCACACCCCATGCGTCCACACCCCATGCGTCCACACCCCATACCTCGACACCCTTACCTCCACACCCCATGCCTCCACACCCCATACCTCCACACACCTTACCTCCACACACCATACCTCCACACCCCTTACCTCCACACTCCATGCCTCCATGTTGAAGGTTGCATCCTGGGGGAGATCAAAGGGGGGGCCTCAGTAATCCTATGAGCCTTTCTTCGCTGTCAGGGGGGAAGCTTGAGAGCCCCTACACATCCCACTGGCCTGGGGGGGGGGGGTTCAAGCCCCGCCACTCTCAGCGCCACCAACTAGTTCCGGTTACCTGGAGCACACATGTAGAGGGTTTCGGGAGTTCTTCTACTCCCCGAGCCTGGTCTGGGGTCAGGCTCGACCTGGGACCAGAGAGATCACATCTCAATCAAAATTTTTGTACTACTATCATTCCGCTTTTGCCAAACGCAGTCTGTAAAAGGTTGTTCTTTTTTTTTTTACGTTTTTCAATATATTGGGTTTCCTCTGGCTGGCGACCATGCGAACCTTCTCCGTCAAATAACTGTTAGTGTTTTATTGACGATTTTCTCCTTCTATAGCTCTCGCTTTTTCTATTTGTTTCTCTCCGTCTATTGTTGCCGGTCTTCACCCTTCACCCTGGGCCTCTCCCGACCTTCAACTCCTTGTTTCAATGTACGCACTCTACGCTGGAGAGGATAATCCAGGTGCTAGTTTAACCTAAGGGGATTACAGTCTCTCTCTCTCTCTCTCTCTCTCTCTCTCTCTCTCTCTCTCTTCTCTCTCTCTCTCTCTCTCTCTCTCCTCTCTCTCTCTCTCTCTCTCTCTCCTGTCTCTCTCTCTCTTGCTCTCTAAATCACTATCAACACTCCAGAACAAAAGAGCACTAGCGGCGTGATCACTCACAGATACATGTGGAGCGCCACATTCATATACTGCGGCGGAAATTACTTTTCTGGAGAGTGACTTTTGTGAGGAGATGAGCGATAACGAGAGATGAAGAATTTATCTTCACCTTATTGAACAGTTTTGTAAAGAGTAATTCATGAGGGGGGGTGCGAGTTCTTAATGACACTGGTTACTGTGAGTGCCTTGGCATTGTGGTGCCAGTTGTATTCACCTAGTTCTGCTTGGGGGGGGGGTTGATCTCTGCTCTTTTGGCCCGCCTCTCAACTGTCAATCAACTGTTTCTAACTACTACTACTACTATTTTTTTTTACATCACACCCCTCCCTCCCAGGAAGCAGCCCGTGACAGCAGACTAACTAACCCCAGGTACCTATTTAGTGCTAGGTAACAGGGGCATAGGGTGAAAGAAACTCTGCCCAATGTTTCTTCTCCGGTGTCTGGGATCGAACCCGGGACCATAGGATCACAAGTCCAGCGTGCTGTCCGCTCGGCCGGCCGGACGACGACGACGATGATACAGGAAGAATGCCCATTGGGGCGAGCCTTGAAGTGGGGACAGCCGAAGAGAAGTCGGTGAGAGGAAATGCTGAAGTTGAGAGAAAAAGTGCCAGGGCTAGACGGCCCCCTGGGCCAAATATTCATAGTGTGGATGGTTGCCAGTTTGCTGCCAGTATACATGTCTGTACACGAGTACAATACACAGAGAGGTGTCCCTCGTTTTCTCGGTGAGTGTACTCCCTGAGTGTACTTTAGTCCTGAGCTAAACCAAACTAAATAGTAATCTCATCACCAACGTTTATTCATAACTATAAATAGGAGGTTGTGGGGTTTTGCAATTTGTTCTACTTTATTCATTTTAATATTTAATACTTTAGCATTATTAATTTTAATATTTAATACTTTAGCATTATTAATTTTAATATTTTATACCTTGTCAAGTTGTTTATGCTATGGGGCCAGCTAGGGCCCTAGCTGGGCCCTAGCTGGCCCCATAGCTAATACCCTACCTGGCCCCTAGCACTAGAACTATTTTCCTGTTTCACTGTGGTTTTTATTGTGTAACTGGTTTTATTTTATTTATTTTATTGGTAACTGTTCTGCCTTCCACAGTTACAATTACCATTGATCAGGAAATACATACAAATATATATACTTAATATCTTTCCTAAATAATTTTTATGTATTTTTCATTTTTATGACACAGCCGACATGACAAAAGTTTCAACTGGAAACTCGCAAAAATTCCCGAGATGATAAGCTTCCCAGGAAGACACAGAGAATGTGTTAGAGATATTTATGAAGGACAGGACTCTGATAAGTTTCCTAAGAATCCAAGTTACACCCCATTGATGTGTCGTGACAAGCAAGGTCAAAAAGGTGGGAGTGGAGGTATAAATTTACGCCAGTTATATGCCTTCAACTGTCTGCGGTCTTACTGTTATGCATTAGGCTAGAGTTCTCAAGTTTCTGCACCTGGACCAACTTCGTGGAGAACCACAAGTTGGGAAGCACAACACAAGGCGCAGAGCGACCAGCGGCGTCATGCTGACTGTACTGTCCTCAGGAGCATCNTAATTTCACACACGCGCTACACCACCAGTTTGGCCGGGGGTTCGAGCCCTGGCCAGGTAGAAAATACTGGGCAACCATCCCTAACTACTCGCCCATGCTCACCCTCCAGTAATTGGGTTGCTGGCTGTTAACCGCTTGGCCGGACGTGTTCAGGGAAGACTAGGAGGATAAGACTTACATTTTTGTGAAGGGAAAGTTCTCAGCCTTGAAGCTCTAGCTCTAAAGCTCTAGCAGGAGCCAGAAGTTATGGGAATAACCTGTGAATAATATAATGAATAAGAGAAGGCGAGAGGATGAGACAAATGAAGAGAGAGAGCGAGAGATACCGAGCAGATTAGGCTCCCAGCTTACATCTAATGGCGGCCTATCAGAGGATATACGAGGAATATTTGTGGACGGGTCGGAAGGTCTTTGATCCTCCACCTGGAGGTCTGGTGGAGATCGGGCCGAGGTGCGGTGGACCCCTGGAACCTCCACAACGTAAGTAACTACCTGGAAAGCCTTAAATAGATACAACACTTGAGTATATTAACACAAACATTAGTGGTAATAGGCCAACCGCAGTGTCATCCATCCACAATATATATTGGCTGTGAACGAGTATAGCTGTAATTCTCGTTGTCGCAAGCCAGAAACTTATACTTATCCAGGTCCACCCAGCCCATCTACGGCAGGTCATCCTCTTAAAAATATAGCACATATAGCAACAATCTGCTCAAACGCACCAATATGTTCTGTTGGACCCGAAAGTTCCCGTTCTATATTATTCATTCAGTCCAAATAACATGCTGGAAAATAGGAAATAACATAACATTTACAAGCAATTATAAGCGTTTGTCTTTCCAGTGGAGACTTTTGGCGCCATGGAGAGTGGGGACCTGCTGCATGGGTAACAACTTCTCCGTATCAACCTACCCTGGCTTTGCGCCCTGTCTGTAACCTGTCGGTCTGGAGGCCACTCCAGACCGACAGCCAGAGCGCCACTCCATAGTCTTCTGAGACTGATGGATGCCCACTAGGCTTATAGTATAGTACATATATGTCCTATACTAAGGCTAGGAATGTTTAAGGTTGGATTTTACCTTTGTTTCGGACTCTTGTCAAACTGATGGTACAAAACGTGAAATGTGTCGTTCCAACTGTACATTGGACCAGACAGTCGCTATAAGGATCATTATTTTTAAAGGATGGGTTAACTACTGACATTCCCCGAGCTGCTCCCCGCAACACTTTCCTAATTCGCGGGTAACTATTTTGCTGTTAGGTGGACGGAAACATCAGGGGGAAGGAAATGTGCCAAATTGACCCCCCCCCATCCCCCCCCCCCCGGGGGTATCAAAACATAGCTATACACACTCACACTTGTTTGTGTATATTGAATAATTTATGTTTAGCGTCTTAAGATAATATGCTGCGATATACCTATCATACTTTTCCCATGAGACACGTCATATCAGAACTCCGAATCCGTAAGAGTGCCATACAGTGCTACGAACTATACTGGAACTACTGTGCCATACAGTGACGCTAATTATTCAGGCAATTATCAATAACTAACCACACAATGCCAGTGAACATAAAGGCTTATGTTCAACCTGCATACGGCACCTCTATATATACCGGTAATTATTAAGAACTTGCCACACAATGCCGCTGAATGTATACACGATTACGTCGTTAGTCAGCGCTCGTTGTGTGAATAATACACCCAAACTACAGCTGTAATGAACTAATTATACAGACAGACTATAATACATTTTGAACTCATTATCCGGTTTGAATTGAGGCTGTTTGGTTGGAGGGGGAGTGGGAGTGGAGGGGTGGAGGGAGAGTAGGATTGCTGTTATTTTGGGTAGAGAATAGGTAAGAGAAGTGAGGTAAGGGAGGGTGAGAGAGGTGAGGTGGCAAAGGGGTGACAGGAAGGGTGAGAGAGGTGAGGTGGCAGAGGGGTGACAGGAAGGGTGAGAGAGGTGAGGTGGCAGAGGGGTGACAGGAAGGGTGATAGTTGGAGTGAGTAAAGAATGTCAGATGAACACACAGTACACACAGAAATCAAAATAGCGTGATATATCAAATGAACAAATCCAAAAGAGCCGTGATGAGGGTTCGAACCTTTGTCCGGGATAATCCCAGCCGCGCCTTAGTCGACTGTGTAACGACATTGTCAAAATAAATGCAATCGGGAGTGCTACTGCCCCTCACGAGGCTCGCGCAGCCTCTCCGAAGCACGAACCAGGGTGTCACACAGTTCCCCCCATGCACCCGGGCTCTGTCAACCAGATAGTCTACCTCTTCCTCCATACTTCAATACACACAGAAATAACAATAGCGTTATAATCAAATGAACAAATCCACACGGGCCGTGATGTGTGTCGCCCCTGCTAGGAGGCTACTTGTTCCAGAACAAGTACACGGGCCGTGATGTGTGTCGCCCCTGCTAGGAGGCTACTTGTTCCAGAACAAGTAATAAAACTCTCAGTAACCACTGCCAGCGTCGTGTCAAGACTCAAAACCTGAGTCTGATTTTTAAGAAAGTTCACTTTTTGTTTCAAAGATTCAAAGAAAGCGGTACGCGTATGGAACATGTTAAGGGAGAAGGTGGTGGAGGCCAAGACCGTCAGTAATCTCAACCTGTAAACACACTTATGTAATTACACTTAGGTAAATTACATGAACCTTATAAAAATAAACACAAAACACAATTCCAACATAATTCTCATCAAGGCTTAAGGCTGAAAGTCAATCTCTAACAATGAATTTTTTTTTGCCTATAAGCACTATCATATTAGAGCGACGTAAAAAGCCTCGTGAAGCTAAAAAAACAACGTTGTTTTGACGAGGTAATGAAAAGAGTAACATTCTCTGGGCGGGTAATAATAACATCATTTAGCATGAACGTTGTCGAAGTTAACTCCACACAGAGGTAGTTAGGGTGTGTGAAGCACCATGTTCACTCATACCAATCTCTAAGAGACACTCTTAAACTTCCAAGAGACACTACTGAACCTCTTAGATACACTATTGAACTATACGTAGTGTTCCATACAGTGTATCACAGTATGGGCGGGTGCAATTGTCTAAATCGGTTTACAAGTATCAGATGAATATCAGTGAATGGGTTTGTTCTGTATGCAAGCAAAGATTGTTTGCATCAAATAACGCTCTGTTGGAAAATGGCTGAACTTGACATATACCGTCCGTGAACACCTAACCTAACCTGTGTGGAGGCCGGTGCTGCTCTTGACTCCAAAGATCGCTCTGAACAGTTACCAGTCTGTTAGTTCACAGTCACCTCACATTTAGCTGCTATCATAATTAGACAGGATTTGATACATGTCCCGTTGACATAATTGTGACTGATGTATTGCGCATGCAAATGCGATAACCAAGCATTAGATTGAGGTCCATGTTTTCCTTTAGACACCAGTGAGTGTTCACTATTAATATATGTGATCATCTCTTTATTAATCTCATAATGATTCGCTTTGCTTAAGTTCTGAGTAAGGGACTGTCGTGACCAAGTAGATCACCACCTTGTGACGAGCCGTCCTCTGTGACGAGCCGTCCTCTGTGACGAGCCGTCCTCTGTGACGAGCCGTCCTCTGTGACGAGCCGTCCTCTGTGACGAGCCGTCCTCTGTGACGAGCCGTCCTCTGTGACGAGCCGTCCTCTGTGACGAGCCGTCTTCTGTGACGGCCGTCCGTGACTTCTGTGACGGGCCGTCCTCTGTGACGGGCCGTCCTCTGTGACGAGCCGTCCTCTGTGACGAGTCGTCCTCTGTGACGAGTCGTCCTCTGTGACGAGCCGTTCTCTGTGACGAGCCGTCCTCTGTGACGGGCCGTCCTCTGTGACGAGCCGTTCTCTGTGACGAGCCGTCCTCTGTGACGAGCCGTTCTCTGTGACGAGTCGTCCTGTGTGACGGGCCGTCCTCTGTGACGGGCCGTCCTCTGTGACGAGTCGTCCTCTGTGACGAGTCGTCCTCTGTGACGAGTCGTCCTCTGTGACGAGTCGTCCTCTGTGACGAGTCGTCCTCTGTGACGAGCCGTCCTCTGTGACGAGTCGTCCTCTGTGACGAGTCGTCCTGTGTGACGGGCCGTCCTCTGTGACGGGCCGTCCTCTGTGACGAGTCGTCCTCTGTGACGAGTCGTCCTCTGTGACGAGTCGTCCTCTGTGACGAGTCGTCCTCTGTGACGAGTCGTCCTCCGTGACAAGCCGTCCTCTGTGACGAGCCGTTCTCTGTGACGGGCCGTTCTCTGTGACGAGCCGTCCTCTGTGACGAGTCGTCCTCTGTGACGAGCCGTCCTCTGTGACGAGCCGTCCTCTGTGACGAGCCGTCCTCTGTGACGAGCCGTCCTCTGTGACGGCCGTCCTCTGTGACGGCCGTCCTCTGTGACGAGCCGTTCTCTGTGACGAGCCGTCCTCTGTGACGAGCCGTCCTCTGTGACGAGCCGTCCTCTGACGAGCGTCCTCTGTGACGAGCCGTTCTCTGTGACGGGCCGTTCTCTGTGACGGGTCGTCCTCTGATGAGCCGTCCTCTGTGATGAGCCGTCCTCTGTGACGGGCCGTCCTCTGTGACGGCCGTCCTCTGTGACGAGCCGTTCTCTGTGACGAGCCGTCCTCTGTGACGAGCCGTCCTCTGTGACGAGCCGTCCTCTGTGACGAGCCGTCCTCTGTGACGAGCCGTTCTCTGTGCGCCGTTCTCTGTGACGGGTCGTCCTCTGTGACGAGCCGTTCTCTGTGACGAGCGTTCTCTGTGACGAGCCGTCCTCTGTGACGAGCCGTCCTCTGTGACGAGCCGTCCTCTGTGACGGGCCGTCCTCTGTGACGGGCCGTCCTCTGTGACGAGCCGTTCTCTGTGACGAGCCGTCCTCTGTGACGAGCCGTCCTCTGTGACGAGCCGTCCTCTGTGACGAGCCGTCCTCTGTGACGGGCCGTCCTCTGTGACGGCCGTCCTCTGTGACGAGCCGTTCTCTGTGACGAGCCGTCCTCTGTGACGAGCCGTCCTCTGTGACGAGCCGTCCTCTGTGACGAGCCGTCCTCTGTGACGAGCCGTCCTCTGTGACGAGCCGTCCTCTGTGACGAGTCGTCCTCTGTGACGAGCCGTCCTCTGTGACGAGTCGTCCTCTGTGACGAGCCGTCCTCTGTGACGAGCCGTCCTCTGTGACGAGTCCGTCCTCTGTGACGAGCCGTCCTCTGTGAGGCCTCCCTTGACAATCGCACCTGGGAATGTGTACCCATGTTCGGGTGATGACATATTTCTTATATAACTCTCTGCAAGTCGGCTGCCATATTCACATTGCCGACGTTGCATTGCAGAAAGTGGTCAGAAAATAGTAAAATCCTTAGTATGCCTCCATCCCATACCCCCAAATCCTCCTTCTCTCCCTCCATGCT
>WNGS01162790.1:0-11438 GCA_020271785.1 Procambarus virginalis
GTTAAGAACTTGATTAGTTGTGATCATGTCTCCCGTGGTTCTTTTTTTGAATTACAAATCTTAGGTTCAGGTTCTTTAGCCTGTTTCCTCAGCTCAGTTCTCGTATTTCTCGAACAAACCTTGAAGCAGATCTTATGTAGTTTTCTCTGGGTTATCTTGAGGTTATCTTGAGATGATTTCGGGGTTAGCGTCCCCACGGCCCGGTCCTCGACCAGGCCTCCTTTTTGTTACACATCCCCAGGAAGCAGCCCGTAGCAGTTGTCTAACTCCCAGGTACCTATTTACTGCTAGGTAACAGGGGCATCAGGGTGAAAGAAATATTTTGCCCATTTGTCTCCGCCTCCACCGGGGATCGAGCCCAGAACCTCAAGACTACGAATCCGAAGCGCTGTCCACTCAGATGTCAGGCGCCCCGGCGTCAGGGTTACTAAACACCATTCGTATGTTTGATAAATTTACACATCACTGACGTTATTATGTGCTCGCACACTGCACATGGCGTGATCTCCAGCCATAGTTTGCCCAACCACTTGGGCTGGACGGTAGAGCGACGGTCTCGCTTCATGCAGGTCGGTGTTCAATACCCGACTGTCCAAGTGCTTGGGCACCATTCCTTCCCTCCGTCCCATCCCAAATCCTTATCCTGACCCCCTTCTTGTGTGTGTGTGTGTATTTCCTATTTGCGTCTGTAGAATCGAGCTATTAGCTCTTGGACCCCGCCTTTCTAACCAGTCTATTTTTCCTCTTATATCTACTACATATATTTCTCTCTAACACACGCACACACACACATCCCCAGGTGCGTTTGTGTGTGTGTGTACACACACACACATACGCACATCTACACTTCCATTTCACTTCCATTTGTTAACTAGTCTGACACTAAAAAATTATTTCTAATATCTCTATGGCTCATTTGTTTACCAAGTTGCCACCTGTGTCCCCTTGTGCGTGTGTCCCCTGTGCTAAATAATCTGTCTTTATTACCCTATTAATTCCCCCTGAGAATCTTGTATGTGGTGATCATGTCTCTCCTAACTTCTGTCTTCCAGCGACGTGAGGTTTAGTTCCCGTAGTCTCTCCTCGTAGCTCATACCCCCTCAGCTTGGCTACTAGTCTCGTGGCATTCCTCTGAACTTCTCTAATTTAGTCTTGTCCATGACTAGATACTCCATCCAGGAGCTTCATATTTCAAGATTAGTCTGACATATGTGGCATTCAAGGTTCTAAATGATTCCTTACTTAAGTTTTTGAAGGTAATTCTTATGTTGGCAAACCTAGCATAAGGCGCTGATGACATTCTCTTTATGTGGGCTTCAGGGAACAGGTCCGGCATGATATCAACCCCCAGATCTTTCTCTCTCTCCGATTCTTGAAGAATTTCATTTCCCAGATGGGACCTTGTATCTGGCCTCCTGCTTCCTACACCCAACTTCATTACTTTGCATTTACTCGAGTTAAACTCTAGTAGCCATTTATTGGATCACTCCATCAATTTGTCCAGGTCTTCTTTTAGCCTTATGGTGTCCTCCTCTCTTAACCCTTCTCATAATTTAAGCATCATCAGCAAACACTGAGAGGAAAGAGTTTAGAGTTTATACCTTCTGGAAGATCATTCATGTATTTCAGAAACAATTTGGGTCCCAGTCCCTGTAAAACTCCGCTGGTGACATCACGCCAGTCTGACGTCTCATCCCTTATAGTAACTCTCTGCTTCCTGTTGTTTAGGTACTGCCTTATTCATTGGAGCACCCTAGCAGTTACTCCTGCCAGTTTCTCCAACTAATACAACAGCCGCTTATGGGGTATTGTGTCAAAGGCTCTCTGACAGTAAAAAAATGAAGTTGTCCCACCCTCTTTTTTTGCTTAATCTTGTCACCTGGTCCTATAATTCTATGAAACCTGTGAGGCAAGATTTGCCATCCCTGAACCCATGTTGATGGGTTGTCACGAAGTCCCTTCTCTCCAACTGTGCTACTAGGTTCTTTCTCACGATCTTTTCCATCACCTTGCATGGTATACAAGTTAGGGACACTGGCCTCTAGTTCATTGCCTCTTACCTGTCGCCATTTTTGTACATTGGGACTACATTAGATCGCCCGGGATCGAACCCGGGACCACAGGATCACGTGTCCAGCGTGCTGTCCGCTCGGCTCCCCTCATCTTAGCATCATATCAGGGAGCCGGTCGGCCGAGCGGACAGCACGTTGAACTTGTGATCCTGTGGTCCCGGGTTCGATCCCGGGCGCCGGAGAGAAACAATGGGCAGAGTTTCTTTCACCCTATGCCCCTGTTACCTAGCAGTAAAATAGGTACCTCGGTGTTAGTCAGCTGTCACGGGCTGCTTCCTGGGGGTGGAGGCCTGGTCGAGGACCGGGCCGCGGGGACACTAAAAAGCCCCGAAATCATAACAAGATAACCTCAAGATCATCAGCAAACATGTTCATATAATTCTGTATACCAACTGGTAGATCATTTATGTAGACAATGAACATTACCGGTGCATGAACTGAACCCTGTGGTACTCCACTCGTGACATTCCTCCAATCCGATACCTTGCCTCTGATTACGGCTTCATTTTTCTGTCAGGAAATTTTTCATCCATGTTAGAAGCTTACCTGTCACCCCTCCAATATGTTCCAGTTTCCAGAACAACCTCTTATGGGGAACTCTGTTGAAAACCTTTTTTTAGGTAGATACAGTCAACCCAACCATCTCTTACCTGTAAAATCTCTGTGGCTCGATCATAAAAACTGAGTAAGTTCGTTACACAGGATCTTCCAGATCGAAAACCATACTGTCTGTTTGATATTATATCGATTTTCTCCAGGTGTTCTACCCATTTAGTTTTAATTATTTTTTCCAATATTTTGACTATTACACTTGTCAATGATACCGGTCTATAGTTAAGGGGGTCTTCCCTGCTTCCACTTTTGTAGATTGGAACTATGTTAGCCTTTTTCTACACATCAGCTACAACTCCTGTGAACAGAGATGCCTGAAAAATCAGTTGAAGTGGAATGCTGAGCTCAGGTGCACATTCTCTCAGAACCCATGGTGAAACTCCATCTGGACCAACTGCTTTGTTCTTACTTAGCTCCTTCAGCATTTTTCCACTTTATCTCTAGACACCTCTATGTGCTCTATGTTGTTCTCTGGAATTCTTATTGTGTCTGGTTCCCTGAAGATTTCATTTTGTTCAAACACACTTTGGAACTTTTCGTTTAATGTTTCACACATTTCCTTTTCATTTTCCGTGAATCTGTTTCCCATTTTCATCCTCTGAATATTATCCTTTACCTGCAATTTGTTGTTTTTGAATTCATAGAATAGACCTGGTTCTGTTTTACATTTGTCTGCAATCCCTTTTTCAAAATTTCTTTCTGCCTCTCTCCTCACTGCCGTGTAGTTGTTTCTCGCATCTTTGAATCGCTGGTATGTTTGGGGTTTGATCTCTTCTTGTATTGATTCCTTTTTTGTGTCTTTTGGTCTCTGGCCCTCTCGCAATTCCTGTTGAACCAATCCTGTTTCCTAGTTCTGCATCTTTGTTTTGGTATATTTTTTTTGTGCCTTTATCATATATTTCACAAAACTTGACATATATCTCATTCACTTCCTTGCCTAGCATCAAGTCTGTCCAATTATACTCACTAAAAAAAATCTAAGGTCACCATAATGTCCTCTCCTGAAGTCAGGTTTTTCAACTGCTTCAACCTCCTTATTTTCATCCATATTATAACGCATTGCATACTTTATTCCCAGTAAGGCATGGTCACTTTACCAAAGGGAGGAAGTTACTGAATGTCAAATATCTCTTACTCCTTCCCTCATCCTCGTAGCTTGTTTAACATGTTGATACAAGAATGTTTCCAGAATGAGGTCTACAAATTTACAGGTCCAAAAATCTTCTGTTATAGCTTCATATGCTTCGCAGTCTATGGATTTCAAGTTGAAGTCGCCGACTATCAACTATCGTTATCCGCTCGCTATAATCTCTCTCATTATTGTTATAAGACCTTTTCGTTTACTATCTAGCTCCTCCTTTGACCATGTGCTGCTTGGCGGTGGACTATATGCATTTAAGATCATTAGTTTATTATCCTCATGGCAGATCTCTAATACTATTATGTCAACTTCTTGTGGATTGGCAGTCATTATTTCCTTCACCATTAGGTGTTCTTTCACCAGCACAGCAACGCCACCGCCTTTCCCTGTTGTGTGTGTGTGTGTGTGTGTGTGTGTGTGTGTGTGTGTGTGTGTGTGTGTGTGTGTGTGTGTGTGTGTGTGCGTGTGTGTGTATCATTTAAATGTGAATCATTAATAAAATATCCTGTTATGGATTTCATTTTCCTTATTTAGAATTTTGGGGAGGTTGCATGCTGTTCCTAAGCAGTAAATAGGTACCTGGGAGTTAGACAGCTGCTACGGGCTGCTTCCTGGAGGTGTGTAACAAAAAGGAGGCCTGGTCGAGGACCGGGCCGAGGGGACGCTAAGCCCCCGAAATCATCTCAAGATAACCTCAAGATAGGCAAACCGTACATGAATACTGAGCATCCAACATGTTTTAATAAGTTTTCCGATCTGAGATCGTGTCAATATCTTCACAGCCGGACACAGGCTTCGTGCCTCCGGCTCTTGTAGGTTTCAGCGTCCATCAAGCATGTTTGTGTTGTATGACTCCGTGATAACTGTTGTATAGACACATACAACATGCTTGATAACAACATGACTGTTGTATGTGTCCATGATAACAACCTCATCCCCTTTAGTGTGATGTGGAAACTGATATTATGATTCTTGACGAGGGTGTGTAAGATAGCAATGTTGTGATGTTGGTGTGGCAGATTGTGGTGGTTAGTTTGGCGATTGTGGTAGTTGGTGTTGGTGTGGCAGATTGTGGTGGTTGGTGTGGGTGTGGCAGATTGTGGTGGTTGATGCTGGTGTGGCAGATTGTGGTGGTTTATGTACACTTCGGACAAGACGACCTGTCGGGAATCCGTCGTTAAATGCGCGTCATTATACCGTCATTGTGAGTAGTGATGTCTCTGTTGTGGAGGGAGGGAACTATCAGGGGAAAGGGCTAAGCCATTACGACTATATAGCACTGGGAAGGGGTCAGGATAAGGATTAGGGATGGGACGGGGGGGGGGGGAAATGGTGCCCAACCACTTGTGGACAGTCGGGGATTGAACGCCGACTTGTATTAAACGAGACCGTCGCTCTACCGTCCACCCCAAGTGGTTGGTCTCTGTTATGGAGTCGTTGTGTATATTTGTTCCCAACTTGATCCCAAGGCTTAAACATTTATTTTCATTGTTTGTTCATATCTCCATTGAGCAGATTGTTAATTACGAACTCACATTTTTGCCAAAGACTGTAAGCTTCGTTCATGTTGCAGTTCTTGTTGAGTGTTAACGACATACTCGCCCTCTCTCATAACTTCAGTCCTACTTTGAGTATATCAAATGTCAGTCAGAACCAGGCTTTTCAGGCTTCGTCAGGAGCGCCTTTGGGCTCGAGTTGATTCTCTAAGACAAGAAGGCACATGCAGGAGGAAGGAAGGAAGGAATTATCAAGAAAAAGCGCCAAGCCATTACGACTATATTTCACTTGGAAGGGGTCAGGATAAGGATTTGGGAAGGTACGAGGGGAATAGAATGGTGCCCAACCACCTGGACGGTCGGGGATTGAACGCCGACCTGCATGAAGCGAGACCATCGCTCTACCGTCCAGCCCAAGTGGTTGGTATGCAGGAGGAAGGTTTATCGAGAGCTTCAAGGCAGATCTCCATGTAACCATCTCCTTGAGCCATTTTCTTAGGAGGTCGTATCTGTTTCTGTGGCTTCTTCAGCGTCCCGGGCGGTTGACAGTTGAACAGAAGCTTGCGCAGGTGAACCTTCCGCCCTGGTCAAGTTTACTGTTTTGTATTTAACTAAATGTTAGGTCATCATTTTGTGCTCTCTTCATCAACCTGCCGAGAGTATACTAAATATCTCCCCTTTAACAGTGGTCCAAGCTGCCGTGTGATTGTATTTGTGCACAAACTACCTCCCCTTTAACAGTGGTCCAAGCTCCGTGTGATTGTATTTGTACAAAATTATTTTCATAGCTATAAGCAAGGTTTTCCTAAATACAAAATGGTACAGAGTACTGTACACTATACCTCTGTTTTGACCATTTATTAAGAACTAGCTGTACCCAGCCACGCGTTGCTGTGGCTGAGCCACAGCAACCCTCCCCTGTCCCCCCCTGTCCTCCCCACCATTCCCCACTCCCCTGTGGTGTGGGGAATTTATGTCTCTCGCCATTCAGACTGCCGCTCATAGTCAAGACCTACTAGAGCAGCTCTGCATCATAGAGTGAGGCCTACCAGAGAAAATCTGCGTCATAGAGTGAGGCCCACTAGAGCAGCTCTGCATCATAGAGTGAGGCCTACCAGAGAAAATCTGCGTCATAGAGTGAGGCCCACTAGAGCAGCTCTGCATCATAGAGTGAGGCCCACTAGAGCAGCTCTGCATCATAAAGTGAGGGCCTACCAGAGAAAATCTGCGTCATAGAGTCAGGCCCACTAGAGCAGCTCTGCATCATAGAGTGAGGCCTACCAGAGAAAATCTGCGTCATAGAGTCAGGCCCACTAGAGCAGCTCTGCATAATAGAGTGAGGCCCACTAGAGCAGCTCTGCGTTATAAAGTTAGGACCATTAGAGCAGCTCTGCATCATAGTCGAGGCCTACTAGAGAAAATCTGCGTCATAGAGTCAGAACCATTAGAGCAGCTCTGCATAATAATCAATTGCAAGCCTACTAAAGCAGCTCTGCATCATACTCAAGGCTTACTAGAGCAGCTCTGCGTCATAGAGTCAGGGCCCTCTAAAGCAGCTCTACGTCATAGAGTCAGGGCCCACTAGAGCAGCTCTGCGTCATAGAGTCAGGGCCCTCTAAAGCAGCTCTACGTCATAGAGTCAGGGCCCACTAGAGCAGCTCTGCGTCATAGAGTCAGGGCCCTCTAAAGCAGCTCTACGTCATAGAGTCAGGGCCCACTAGAGCAGCTCTGCGTCATAGAGTCAGGGCCACTAGAGCAGCTCTGCGTCATAGAGTCAGGGCCCTCTAAAGCAGCTCTACGTCATAGAGTCAGGGCCCACTAGAGCAGCTCTGCGTCATAGAGTCAGGGCCACTAGAGAAGCTCTACGTCATAGAGTCAGGGCCCACTAGAGCAGCTCTGCGTCATAGTCAGGGCCCACTAGAGCAGCTCTACGTCATAGAGTCAGGGACCACTAGAGCAGCTCTGCGTCATAGTCAGGGCCCACTAGAGCAGCTCTGCGTCATAGAGTCAGGGCCCACTAGAGCAGCTCTACGTCATAGAGTCAGGGACCACTAGAGCAGCTCTGCGTCATAGAGTCAGGGCCACTAGAGCAGCTCTACGTCATAGAGTCAGGGCCCACTAGAGCAGCTCTGCGTCATAGAGTCAGGGCCCACTAGAGCAGCTCTACGTCATAGAGTCAGGGCCCACTAGAGGAGCTCTGCGTCATAGAGTCAGGGCCCACTAGAGCAGCTCTACGTCATAGAGTCAGGAACCACTAGAGCAGCTCTGCGTCATAGTCAGGGCCACTAAAGCAGATCTACGTCATAGAGTCAGGGCCAACTAGAGCAGCTCTGCGTCATAGAGTCAGGGCCCACTAGAGCAGCTCTACGTCATAGAGTCAGGGCCCACTAGAGCAGCTCTACGTCATAGAGTCAGGCCCCACTAGAGCAGCTCTACGTCATAGAGTCAGGGCCCACCAGAGCAGCTCTGCGTCACAGAGTCACGGCCACTAGAGCAGCTCTGCGTCACAGAGTCAGGGCCACTAGAGCAGCTCTGCGTCATAGAGCCAGTCCCACTAGAGCAGCTCTACGTCACAGAGTCAGGGCCCACTAGAGCAGCTCTGCGTCATAGAGTCAGGGCCACTAGAGCAGCTCTACGTCATAGTCAGGGCCACTAGAGCAGCTCTACGTCATAGAGTCAGGGCCCACTAGAGCAGCTCTGCGTCAAAGAGTCAGGGCCACTAGAGCAGCTCTACGTCATAGAGTCAGGGCCTACTAGAGGAGCTCTACGTTGTAGAGTCAGGGCCACTAGAGCAGCTCTACGTCATAGAGTCAGGGCCCACTAGAGCAGCTCTGCGTCATAGAGTCAGGGCCCACTAGAGGAGCTCTGCGTCATAGAGTTAGGGCCCACTAGAGCAGCTCTACGTCATAGAGTCAGGGCCACTAGAGCAGCTCTGCGTCATAGAGTCAGGGCCCACTAGAGCAGCTCTGCGTCACAGAGTCAGGGCCACTAGAGCAGCTCTGCGTCACAGAGTCAGGGCCCACTAGAGCAGCTCTGCGTCATAGAGTCAGGGCCCACTAGAGCAGCTCTACGTCATAGAGTGGCTCTATTATCCTCCACCTTGCGGCGTGCATTTGTTCACTAGTTCAGCTCTAATTCATTTCAAAGGTCAAAAGGTAATTAGTGAGATGTTGCCCCCGTGTCGCTAGTGTTGGTATGTGGGGGGTGGGGGGGGGGTGGAGAGGGTGGGGGGGGAGGGTGGAACACTTAATATGTAGTGGGTGGAACGCTTAATATGTAGTGGGTGGAACGCTTAATATGTAGTGGGTGGAACGCTTAATATGGGTGGGTGAAACGCTTAATATGTAGTGGGTGGAACGCTTAAGGATGGTTTGTGTGGGGCATAGTGGTGGTGGATGGTTTGTGTGGGGCATAGTGGTGGTGGATGGTTTGTGTGGGGCATAGTGGTGGTGGATGGTTTGTGTGGGGCATAGTGGTGGTGGATGGTTTGTGTGGGGCATAGTGGAGGTGGATGGTTTATGTGGGGCATAGTGGTGGTGGATGGTTTGTGTGGGGCATAGTGGTGGTGGATGGTTTGTGTGGGGCATAGTGGTGGTGGATGGTTTATGTGGGCATAGTGGTGGTGGATGGTTTGTGTGGGGCATAGTGGAGGTGGATGGTTTGTGTGGGGCATAGTGGTGGTGGATGGTTTGTGTGGGGCATAGTGGAGGTGGATGGTTTATGTGGGGCATAGTGGTGGTGGATGGTTTGTGTGGGGCATAGTGGTGGTGGATGGTTTGTGTGGGGCATAGTGGAGGTGGATGGTTTATGTGGGGCATAGTGGTGGTGGATGGTTTGTGTGGGGCATAGTGGAGGTGGATGGTTTGTGTGGGGCATAGTGGTGGTGGATGGTTTGTGTGGGGCATAGTGGTGATGGATGGTTTGTGTGGGGCATAGTGGTGGTGGATGGTTTGTGTGGGGCATAGTGGTGGTGGATGGTTTGTGTGGGGCATAGTGGTGGTGGATGGTTTGTGTGGGGCATAGTGGTGGTGGATGGTTTGTGTGGGGCATAGTGGTGGTGGATGGTTTGTGTGGGGCATAGTGGTGTTGGATGGTTTGTGTGGGGCATAGTGGTGGTGGATGGTTTGTGTGGGGCATAGTGGTGGTGGAAGGTTTGTGTGGGGCATAGTGGAGGTGGATGGTTTGTGTGGGGCATAGTGGAGGTGGATGGTTTATGTGGGGCATAGTGGTGGTGGATGGTTTGTGTGGGGCATAGTGGTGGTGGATGGTTTTGTGTGGGGCATAGTGGGATGGGAAGAAATGTGTATTCAACTTGCTGTGTTTCCTAAGGCTGAACTTCAGCTATTGGGTCCCACCTCCAAACTCCCTATCGACTCGTGGGCAGATTTCTAATTTCCTTGGGATATGTTGTATCTATATTTGAAGCTGTGAATGAAGATGGAGTCTGCTTCCTGTTTTCCTTCTTACTTCATTCCATTTCTTTACTCTGACACAGAGTAAATTTTACATACTCTGTGTGGTAATTTATATTAAATATTAATAATATTTTCTTTCCAACACCTCTCCGCTCAACAACTTTGGCATGGACGTTAGTAACCCGTCCTCGCAAATCTAATAAGTCAATATTGACTTATTAAATATGTGCATAAGACTAACTTCTTATCAAAAACAGCACGAAGCCGATGGTGAACCCTCTACAGCAGTCAAAGCGTTGTATACATGTCAACTTGCCCCCACGAAGGATCCCTGGAAACCCAAACCTGAAACTGTCTTGCTATTTTCCGCTTGTTAAAACTTTTAATTAAGTTGTTACATCTTGCCTTAACATGTTTATGACGTCTATTAGAACGTTGTTACAACTGCTATCCTTGGTTGGTGTATGAACTGGGGGTTAGGGATGGGATGTTAAAACGGCATAGTTAGAAGCGTTGCTACCATACGTACGATAGTTTCGGTGTGTGTTTTGGACGGGATGTAACCTTCTAATCTAAGTACATAGGTATGCACGTCGAACCAAGCTGTCGAGGCGTTTGACATGGCATCTGCAATCCGGTGCCCCCAGGAATCACATATGAGACAAGCCCATGACAGTACCCTAACAAGAGAAATGTTGAACCAAAAAACATTTGCATAATAGACAAAAAAAAAAACCAAAACTTCAAGAAGATTAACAATTCTTGAAGCAATTCACATAAGAATAGAACAACCGACAATGAACACCCAAATCACCGAACTACTTACTCTACCCACCTTGAGAGTAAGAACAAGCAAGAACATAACAGATGCCGAAACACAGACATGGCAATGTTCAACAAACAGGACAATTACCAATTGATTAATCTTTTTATGGAGATACCAGTGCCTCGTCTAATGGTGGCCAATAGGCCTTCTGCAAATCTATTTTATGTTCATATGTTTGACCACACTTTTATCCCTAGGTACACCCCTATGTTTTCAACCTTATTGTTCTTATCACCTGACCAGCTGCGGGTATTAAAATCACAACACATTGTAATATTCTTCACTTGAGAAGAATGATCCATGGAGGTTCGAAACGTTGTGCAAATTTTGTTCTAATCAAAAAATATAAGTGTTATACATTCTATAGTAATTCACCTCTTTCCTTCACCCGTAAATTACGGAAATGATGTTTGGCGAATGCTATTTCAGCTAAACCTGATGCTAAGAAAAATAGTTAGGGATAGAAGCCCTAAATCATAAGATATTAAATACAGAATATGCGGTCATACAATATATAATATCTATATATATATTATATATATATATATTATATATATATATATAATATATATATATAATAGCTATTGCAATAAAAATAAAAACAAACAATACAGAGAAAAAAGAGAAAAATAATAGGGGTGGAGAGAGAAGGAAAAGAATAAGTATTCAGTGAGAATCCACAAGAATCTTCTCTGAATGCTTTTTTTTTTCTTCTTCGAGGAGGTGGGTCCCTGCAATGGCACCAGAGGGGTACCCCTAATAATATTATATATATAATATATATATATATATATATATTATATATATATATTAGTTCAACAGGGTAGTAAGAAAGACTGCAGTAGATGCACTTGTCCATTTCCCAGCAGGTTTCTA